>JAUMJK010000566.1:0-140958 GCA_033558105.1 Coccyzus lansbergi
GTGCGCGCACGAGGGGGGCGGGGCTTCCGACGTGGGCGGGGGGGAAGCTGGGGCCGCGCGCGTGCAGGGCGGGACTTCCGGCGGGCTGGGGCCGCGCGCGAGCCGGGGCCACGCAACTTCCGGTCGGGGAGGGAAGGGACGGAGAGGGGTGGGGGGTGGGGAATCCGGTCGCCGCCGCCGCCGCCAGAGGGGAACGGGAGCTGCGGGCCGGGCCGCGGCTCTGCGGGGCCTCCGACCGCCCAGCGCCGCCCCCAGCAGCCCCGAGCCCGCAGCCCCCGAGCGGCTGCGCCCCAGCTCCATGAATGGAAATCGGCAGCGCAGGTGAGAGCGCGGACGTTTACCGGAGGGAAGGCGGAAAGCCAGGCCTGCGGGGGAGGGAGAGGCGGAGGGGAGGGGAAAGCAGGGCCGTGCCGGACTTGGGGGGTAGGGAGAGAAAACGGGGCCTTCACCGGGGATGGGGAGGGGGGGGGAGAAACGGAGCCCTGCCAGGAGGGGGGGGGCAGAGAGAGAAAACGGAGCCTCACTGAGGATGGGGAGAGGGGAGAGAGGGAACCAGGCCGCACTGGGTATGGGGGGGGGGAAGCAGAAAACGGGGCTTACCGGGGATGGAGAGGAGGGGGGAGAAAGCAGAGCTGTGCCAGGAGGTGGGAGGGGGCAGAGAGAGAAAACGGAGCCTCACCGAGGATGGGGAGGGGGGAGAGAGGGAACCAGGCCGCACCGGGGAGTAGGGGGGAAGCAGAAAACGGGGCTTACCGGGCATGGAGAGGAGGGGGGTGAAAGCAGCGGTTTGCCAAGAGCGGGGGGGGCAGAGAGAGAAAACGGAGCCTCACCGGCCATGGGGAGGGGGGAGAGAGGGAACCAGGCCGCACTGGGGATGGGGGGGAAGCAGAAAACGGGGCTTACCAGGGATGGGAAAGCGGAGAGGGAGAAAAGGGAGCTACACTGGGGAGGGGGAGAAACCGGGACCATACCTGAGAGGGGGGGGGGGAAGAAAACGGTCTCGATCTGGCTTGCGTAACCCTGTAGTGCGGTGAAACCGCCGCGAGAAGCGGAGCTGTTCCCAGGGAGCGATGGTGGTTCCAGCTTTGGGCCCCTGGAATCACAGAACAACCAGGTTGGAAGGGACCCATCAGATCATCGAGTCCAACCATTCCTATCAAACACTAACCCATGTCCCTCAGCACCTCATCTACCCGTCCCTTAAACACCTCCAGGGAAGGTGAACCAACCTCCTAGACTGCTCCCTTTCTGCTCTATTGTACTTCCAGCAGATATCAGGGAGATTGAAGTCTCCCACCAAAACATAGAATCATAGAACAACCAGGTTGGAAGGGACCCATCGGATCATTGAGTCCAACCATTCCTATCAAACACTAAACCATGTCCCTCAGGACCTCATCTACCCG
This sequence comes from Coccyzus lansbergi, assembly GCA_033558105.1. Lineage (NCBI taxonomy): Eukaryota > Metazoa > Chordata > Aves > Cuculiformes > Coccyzidae > Coccyzus > Coccyzus lansbergi. Next base: position 1,407 of record JAUMJK010000566.1, read on the forward strand.
TCCCTAATGTTGAGGCTGATCCCAGGTGCCTGTGGGAGCACTGCCCCACGGTTCCTCCAGCCTTTGATAGGGGCGGCAGTGTCTCGTGCTTATTAACTGTGAGCTTCAAATAGCTTGGGGAGCAGGAGAAGTGACTTCTCCTTCAGCTCATCAAAGAGTTTATCCTCATGTCTGACCGAAAAGCGAAGGGGAGTTCAGGTCTGGGCAGCAAATTCACGATTGGGAATTTGGGGAGCTGCTGGAGGTCCCTTTGTGCCTCTTCATGGGGGGGCTGCAGCTGATGAAACTCATAGAATCATAGAAACAACCAGGTTGGAAGAGACCCATCGGATCATCGAGTCCAACCGTTCCTATCAAACACTAACCCATGTCCCTCAGGGCCTCATCTACCCGTCCCTTAAACCCCTCCAGAGAAGGTGAAAACACCTCCAGGGAAGGTGAAAATGAGAACACGAGGTGAAAGGTTCCCATGCAGAACATCACCTCCATCCCACCATACGCAGATACCTCTGTAACTTCTATGGAGATTTAAGCAAATGATGGATTTGACCAGAAAAACTTGCCACCGGGCTCTGTCCTTGCTTAACGAGGGATTTGATGGAGTTGAAACCATTTTAGGAAGATGCTGGGTTTTAGCAATCTGTTGGACTTAAGTAGATATGCTCATAAACTGCTTGTGTTAAACCTTAATTATAACCTGATATAATTCGGGTTGTGCGATAATAGGAAGTAGATTTGCCAGTGCAGCCTGTAAAGCTCTTGGATTGGTTGGATTTCCCTGTTGGAGGCTGTAACGTGTTGGATGCCTCCAACTCATCGTTTTGTTAGGAACGGTTGGACTCGATGATCCAGTGGGTCTCTTCCAACCTGGTTGTTCTGCGATTCCATGGTCAGATGGGGCTCCTTGAGGGCTCAGCCTGCCCAGCACCCTCTGTGGCTTTAAGGGTATTTTATCCACGTTTGTTGGGTGATGAGGGAAGCGTTAGGTGCGATGTTCACGCTCAGGGAACTGTCTGGCTCTCAGTGGACTCCGTGCAGGACACGAACCGCGCTTGGCAGAGCAGTTGAGGGTTAAAGTTCTGTCATAAAAGAGAGAAGGGCATTGAGTCGTGCTTCCTTTTCTGTATTTATAGCTGGTAGGATAAGCAGCGCCTCCGATGTGAAGAAGAAAAGCAAAGAGAGGGTTGTGAGTATCTTTAGAGGGAAGGATGGCAGTGGGTGCCGCTGAGGCTGTACTGTAGGTGGCTTTTTATCTGATAGACTTGGCCCATGGAATCTGGAAAGTACAGCTCTTCCAGTCCAGATCATTTGGACGTGGTCTAAAATAGGAGAAGGAGGTGAAGCAGCTGTTTAGGGTGCAGGTTGTGGTGAAATCAAGTCACCAGAGGCGGAGCAGTAAGTTGCTCACTGGGAAAAGGTGAAATGAAGTAAAACCAGCTCTAGAGCAAAGACCAAGTTTGGTGTCGCGCATGGTGCTTCCGCCAGGAGAGCATTAAGGAGACTTCCAGGAGGCAGATGCTTTAAAACATGGAACTGAGGGTGCTCCGGGGTAGAACTGAGGCCAGTCAGCGTTGTGGGCGTCTTCATCTGTGTTTCATAGACTGTTCCTCCAAAGCTCACAGCGGTTTGTGTTTGTGTCAGGCTGGGGTTTCCCATCTCCAGTGCAGTGGGAAACCCTGCAGGGATCTGGAGGCTCCCATCTGCTTTTACCTTAAGCAGGTGAAATTTGGAGAATTCACTTTTCTCTTTCTGTGTGAAAAAGGGCGATCTGGGGGGACCACGGGGAGTTCCGTGTTTGTGGGTGGGGTAGAGGAGGGAGAGGGGTGAATCACACTTGCCCTCAGAAGTTACTCCGTTCCAGAACACGTGTGATTGGAGTTGCAGGACTTTTCCTCTGGAGTTGCAGTGGAAGCCGTTGCGCTCGCAGCACAGACTTGGCAAATTGCTTCGTCCCCACAGCTTTACTTCCTTAGTGATAAAGGTGTCAGGCTATTTCTTCAACTCATGAATTAAAAGGAATGACAGGAATATGCAGCTCATCTGCCTTTCGGCACATCTGGTGTGCATTTAAACAGTTGTCAGGCTGAGGTCTCCCTCTGTATCTGGCTCCAGCCGATCCCTGCGCTGGAGAGCAGAGTCCTCTTGCAGCTGAGGTTTTACAGCTGGACTGGATGGTGTGGAGATGCAGCTGATGATCCAGAGGCTCGTACGGAATTTGCAGCGTGTAGGCTGACTGGCCAAGTGATCCGAGAGGTCTTCATAACCGCAGTCATTTTTCTCTCATTAGACTGAACTGTTACGCAAAGCGTTTACCTCTTAATTAAAGAAAAGGTTAGTTCTGGGTACGAGTCACTTCAACTCAACGTTCTTCACAGTTGCTCATTTCTTTACACTTTAATGCATTTCTCTGAAAACAACGGAATTGGTTATGAATTTATCGCTTCTTTTAGTTTTGTTCATGTGCAAAACTTGTCAGGACGTAAAGAGGTGTTTACGGCACAGGTGGACGAGGTGCTGAGGGACATGGTTTAGTGTTTGATAGGAATGGTTGGACTCGATGATCCGATGGGTCTCTTCCAACCTGGTGATTCTCTGATTCTATGATAATTTAATCATTATGGCTGGAGAACACCAACTGGTGAAGCTGTTTTGCTCTGCATGGGCCTTTCTGGCTGTGTGGTTCTCACTTGAGGAGTAGGATTGTGCATCTCGGGTCTCGCTGTTGTGCTCTGAGATAATTTTCAGATAGTAAATTGCAAGAAGGAGAACTGCTGGCATCTTGAATTTGAAACCTCGGTAGCAGTTAATGGTCAGTACATTTTCCTCTCTCTCTGTAACAGCGATTCAACGTTAGTGAGTCAGGGGGAGGAATGATGTTTTCAGAACAGTAAATACCAACCAGGGAAATAAAAACGAGCGTGTTCAGAATTGCGGATTCTTTTATGAAGTGAGGTTTTAGCGGAAATGCAAGTACACGTTGGTAAAAGTTTCTTTTGGTTGCAAATAAAGATGCTGTCAGTTTACTGTCCTGCTTTTGATCTCTGTAAACGCTCTCCAGGAGAAGCATTTCTGGGCTTGGGGGGGCTGCTGGTCCCTTCTCCCACTGTCGTTAAACACTAACTTTACGATGTGCTCATAAGCTGCTTTTTCTGAGCTTAACGTTCCTAATTATTAGGTTTCTAATGGCACAGAAGCATTTATTACGTCGTAAATGCTTCCAAAGCACTTTGCTGTATGTTCTGTAACTTTGTTAGGGCAGAACCCATCGCATACGAGTATGGACCTGTGCACTTGGCTGTCCCTGCACGTGGCATCAAAATGTTGGCTTCTGATGAGTTTTAACATGACTTATAATCTGAAAACTTTAAAGAAACCTCACCAAACAAAACAAAACCCGCTCACCAGCCTAAATTGTGAGTAGAAATGTTTAGGAACCGTGGATTGCATTACTCATAAATAATGTAATGCCACCCAGCGAGGCTGCTGCTGCTGCAGGTTTAAGGCCATTCATGATTTCTGCCATAAGGAGCTCAATAATTGAAACCAACATTGGTATAAAGTCTTCTCTGTCTATTTTGGTTTTAATCTGGAATTAACTCATTTTTTGGTAGTGATCGGATTTTCTTTGAGCTCCACGCGCTGGGCCTCCAAGCCCAAGCAGAGGCCAGGGGCCCTCTGAGAGGGAACGATGCTTTCCCCTCCATCCTCTCCCTGCTCCGTGGAGAACTTGTCCAGACTCCAGCCTGAGGACAGGAGCTGGGAGACCAACCTTCCTCCCGTTACTGAGCTGGAGGTTCGATAACATTTTACCTGTTCTCTGTTGTGTTTTCCAGCCTGTTCAGTCACCTGCTCAGAGATTTGCAGCTGTTTTATAAACAGCTGCAAATCTCTGAGCAGGTGACTGAACAGTTAAGTGATTGTCTGTTAATATTTTGAATTAATAATGCTAAAGCATTATAGACGAGGATATTTTTTTACTGGAGCTTGATGCTGGTGTCCCTCTCTGCCAGGAAAGGCTGATAGAAGGAAGACTCTACTTGCTGTTAGCCTCTTGCTAGAAATCAGTATTCTGCTTCACGCCGTAAAAACGCCTCCGGTGCCAAAAGCTTCTTTAAAATGGTTTGTTGAAAGTGTGTGCGGGTTTCCGTGCTTGCGCTCTTTCTGTTCAGGCTCGATTGCGATTTGGGCTTCATTCGGTTGCTAGGTAGATCCCAGCCTGCGCGTTGGATGCAGGCCAGAGTGTTCTATACCGCTGGCTGCATTGCCATAGCAATCCCCGCCAGGTTTTGTTGTCTTTAATCTTTATTAAAACATCTGTAATTCCCCAGAAGAAAACATTGGATTCAGAGCACATTTAAAGCACGAGAGGGGCTTCCATGTTGGAATATGAGCTGACTTTAACGGGAAACTTCAGATCGTGGATCGGGGTAGGGAGAAGTGCGCATTTTCACTGTTTTCCAGTCCTTTTGGAGTTAATTATAGAATCATAGAACAACCAGGTTGGAAGAGACCCACTGGATCATCAAGTCCAGCTGTTCCTATCAAACACTAAACCATGTCCCTCAGCACCTCGTCCACTCACACCTTAAACCCCTCCAGGGAAGGTGACTCAACCCCCTCCCTGGGCAGCCTCTGCCAGTACCCATTGACCCTTTCTGTGAAAAATTTTTGTCTTATGTCGAGCCTGACCCTCCCCTGGTGGAACTTGAGGCCATTCTCGTCCTGTCCCTTGGGAGAAGAGCCCAACTGCCTCCTCTCCACAACCTCCTCTCAGGGAGTTGTAGAGAGCAATAAGGTCCCCCCTCAGCCTCCCCTTCTCCAGGCTAATGGTTCTGTTGGTAGAGGTGCTGTGTAGCGACACTTGAAGTGGATTTCAGTGTCCACCTATGTTTAATGTTGCTCCAAACTTCAGCTCTTTGAAAAAGCAGCGTTGGTGGGAGGTTTTTTTTCCTTCAAGTATTTGATGTATTTCAAAACACCACATTTCTCCCATTTCACCAGTCTGTTTTAAGGCTTTGGAAATACTTCTTTCCTCTCATCAAGCCCTCCGAAAGCGACGGTTCCTTTCTTGTCTCTTTGGAGGGTCGTTGGAATATTGCATTAAATATTGACAGAGCTCTTCGAAGCACCATCCAGCAGGTGGACAGGGTGGCAGGACGTGGGGGTTTGCCACGTTACCCAACTGGGTGCGGGGACTGGTTCACCTTCCTGAACAGGAATCATGTGCCCATGGGAAACTCCCCTGTAAATCCCCCGTGAAATGCAGGGGGTGGGGATTTGAGAGGCCAACTCCTAATTCTGACAGGGAGAACTCCACGGTCTTGGTGTGCTGGTGGGCACTGGGGTGGATGGAGCAGAGGAGCTTCCCCAGCGTGGGATGAGGCTGTTTTGCAGGGATGTTGTCCAGGCTTTTGCTGCTGCCTGTTTATTGTGCTTCTGCTTGCGAGGAAAACATCTTCCACCACTGCCGAGGGATGCTGATGAGTAATGACCTCAGCAAATGCTTGTGAGCCATCGTTTATAAACTGATGTACCCTTAGCTCCTGAAGAGACTGTTTCTTTTCTAGCCTGTGTGTGATTTAAGTGCTTAGTTAAGTATTTTCTCTGCTGATTTGTCCTGTCTGTTCTCGGAGTGACCGTGCTTTCAGAAGAAGGTTCAAGTTGTTTGGTGGCAGCCCTTGTGTATTCTTGAAACTCACTCCCTCGCTGTATAAACATCTTCCAAGAATCTGTCTGGAGCATCAATCCCAGTTCCTATCTGTGTGTTCATTGTTCTGTGTTATGAACCAGTTGGCTGCCGGTGCTGGGGACTTCCCTTATCTGCTTTTATGAATCAAGTATTGTTCTGGTGTGCTAACAGACGTGGGTTATGGTTTCTCTTGACCTTTAAGAACACACCAGGGTTATGTACATATTTGGTCTGATAGTAGGGTAGTAATGGTTTCATGAAAACAAAACAGTTTCTCCTCTAAAGCTTGTGGACAGCTGAGCAGGGTGGAGCTGCTCTTCTGGAGGCACCAGGAGCTGGAGGTTCCTCCAGCTGCGGCAGGGCCACCCATGGGCTTTGGCAGAGACTTTGGAATCGTAGAATCATAGAACAACCAGGTTGGAAGAGACCCACTGGATCATCAAGTCCAACCATTCCCATCAATCACTAACCCATGTCCCTCAGCACCTTGTCCACCCGTCCCTTAAACCCCTCCAGGGAAGGTGACTCAACCCCCTCCCTGAGCAGCCTGTTCCACTTCTGGAACTGTAACAGTTTTGGGATCATAGTGGTTAACAAACGTGAAGAAATCACCCTACTGATCATCGCAGCTCTGTGCTATGCCGAATGACTTTGAGTATTTTTGGTTCTTGTGTTTATTTCCATTCTCTTGACACAGGACTTAGGCATGAGGGTGGGTGAGTCACTGATACGATGTGGGGCAGTAGCCGTCCTCGGAGCATCATCTGTTGTGCAGGTTTTATTGGGTCTGAGTCACAGGTTTGGGGCGGCGACACGGACGTTTAGCGCGTCCAATCTGGCCGTTCAGGGTGTTTTGAAAGCAGGGTATTCCGAGAGGCTCCTGCTGGATTTGGACAGTGACAGCAGAACTGAATTACAACATACTGGTGTTTGTAAGGCCTCTTGTCCAAGGGAGCGTGTGTATCACACAAAGTGACAGCAAAATCAGCTGTTCTTAAACGTTATTCCCGAACAATGTGTAGACCTGTGCTGCTTATTCATCACTTGATCATGAATTCCTGTTTCATAGATTGATAGAATCACCAGGTTGGAAGAGACCCACCGGATCATGGAGTCCAACCATTCCCACCAATCTCTAAACCATGTCCCTCAGCACCTCATCCATGTCCCTTCACGCTGACCATTTCTTTCATGCTTGCAGATCTCAGCAAGTGTTTTTACATCTTGCACGATCTTAATAAATTATGAGGGGACAGGACAGAAGAGGCTGTTAACAACCTTTTGGCCACTAGCTTGCTTCTACCACTTTTGTTAGCGTTTCCTACGGATATGAGCTAACTATAGACAGTGGGGTGTACGCATGATAATATTAAAATAAGCCCTCAAGTCATTTCTGTCACTCAAATATTTAGTAGTAATGTTTTGTGTGTGCTTATATTCTGGGAACGTATCCGGAGTAAATTGTAGAGCTGCTTTTGCTGGTGTGACAGGATGAAAATTAAAGAAAAAGTTGAAGAGAACAGATGCTTGGAACGAGTTTTGCATAAGCATAATCTGTGAGGGTATTTGAAACGCTGCTGCTTGGTTTATGTTTTTGTTTTATCTCGTGGCTGGAAGCCAGTCCCACTCGGAATTTTGGGGAGGAACTCTGGGTAGAGCCAGACAAATGTTACAGTGGAACTTTGCTTTGACATTCACCTCTTCTGGGTACGCGGTTTCCTTTAAGATAATTGTGAGCTTTTTCCAGGAATAGTGGAGATTAATCAAATGGCGAATAAGGCATTTTTTTTTACCAGCACTTGACATTTTAACTCTTCTGTGAAAACGAGTGGGCTGGAATTGCTCTCTGCGTCACTGAGTGGGAGTAGAGGCGAGAGCTTTTAACTCACTTAATCGAAAGCTTTGTAAATCATGACATTTGTATGATGAGTAATTTTTTTTAAAACTCAGGCTACAAAGCATGTTGGGTTTGTTGTTTCCTGCCTGCAAAGAGAAAGTTCCAAGTAGAAGTACCAGCAGAAATTTTTGAAAGTGGACTGTTTACTACTGTGTTTGGTTTGGGAGGTGTGAGTAAGCCAGGCCTTGAGCTGAGGATTCTCCTCCAGGTGATGCAAAGTCAAATAAATAGATAACCAGATGAGAGTCTGACAGATATTACTGGACAGAGCTGAGTTTCAAAATCCCCATCTCTTATTGCACGTATGGGCATTCCTCTCTGATGTCTGAGTCAACAGGAGTTTTCCAACCTTAATCTGCACCTTTCCTCTTGTGGTCAATGGGCTTGTCAGTGCAGTTAGACAGGAGGTGATGCTTTTACTCTTTGTTTTCATCCAGCAACGTTCAAGAATCATCCATTAGTCTTTGATAGGAATGGTTGGACTCGATGATCCGATGGGTCTCTTCCAACCTGGTTGTTCTATGATTCTATGATCTGTCTTCCAAGACTGAGCTAATAATAACGAAATAAAGAGTTTCTTGCAAACAATGTATATTGGTCCAGAACTGCTTTCTTATTTTGTGTTCTGTAGCAATTTTGATATGACTGGCATGTTCGGAGGAGGCTTCTGAAACTCTCTATAACTCCCTGAGGAGAGGAGGGAGCTGGGCTCTTCTCTAAAGGGAGAGGACGAGAGGGAATGGCCTCAAGCTCCACCAGGGGAGGGTCAGGCTTGACATAAGGAAAAAATTCTTCACAGAAAGGGTCACTGGGCACTGGCAGAGGCTGCCCAGGGAGGGTGTTGAGTCACCTTCCCTGGAGGGGTTTAAGGGACCGGGGACGAGGTGCTGAGGGACATGGGTTAGTGATTGATGGGAATGGTTGGACTTGATGATCGGGTGGGTCTCTTCCTACCTGGTGATTCTATGATTCTTCAGGTTCTAAATGACCCACAAGCTTTCCACAGTCACAAAGTCTTATGAGGAAAAACACATTCCTTTTTTGTTTGTTTGTTTAGGAAATCTGGATTTCTTCATGCTGATCCCAAAAGCTGAAACTCATCAATAGGAGAACAGCTTAGGTGTGGTGAGGGTGGCTAAATGGGTTTGTTTGGATCTTCATAGCTCAGCGGGCGGTTTGTGTGCTGCCTGCTACACTTCATTTTCCTTTCCTCATTCCCTAATTTTCCCTGGTGCTGCCTGGCCCTGAGTTGGTTCCGGGAATTGCCTAAGGCTGTAAAAGAGGAGTAAAAGAGTGAGTCTCAGTGGGAGACCAGTAGGTGTGCTCTGGCTTATGTTCTGATCTGTGGTATTTTTCTTTCTGCAGGACCTGTCGGGGCGCAGCCCCTGCTCATGGTGCCCAGACGCCCTGGCTATGGCACCATGGGCAAACCCATTAAACTGCTGGCCAACTGCTTCCAAGTTGAAATCCCAAAGATTGATGTCTACCTCTATGAGGTGGATATCAAACCAGATAAGTGTCCTCGGAGGGTGAACAGGTAAGGAGATTACTTTTGTCTTGTAAATTACAGTGATCCTGAAATTGTTAAGCATCAGAAGGACCTAGTGAAGTAAATACAGTTTCTGTGCAGCTAAAAATCTGAGTGTTTTGCTATGGAGACATGGGTAAAAGTTCTCACAAGCATCTGTGAGGCAGACACGGAGCCTTTCCAGCTTCTCTTCAGTTTGGTGGTGACCAGATGCTGTGAAGGGGCCAGCATTAGCGGTCACAGCGCTTTGTGAGCTGCTTGGCAGCAGTCCCTGTTCTTCAGGGCAGCATAAATGCAGTATAGCTGTAGGCAGTTACCTTTTTTGGTTGCAGTACTGACTGTTGAATCATTTGAGTTAGCAGGAATCTGCTCCTCTGGGTCTTTTTATCCTCAGTTGATCCTGAGATACATTGCAGCAGTGGTTAATCTGAAGAGTTAGCTGGTTTAATACACTGGGGCGCTGTGCTTGGAAGGTGATGACTAAAAGCAGCTGCTGTGGGTACAGGAGGAGACAGGCTGCAGCTGGAAAACTTCTGATGGGGTAATGGTAGAAAGCTCTGCACACAAACTGCTTTTCCCCTTGTCCACAGATATTTAGAGAAGTCCAGAGAAGAGCAATGAAGCTGGTGAAGGGGCTGGAGAACAGGCCCTATGAGGAGCAGCTGAGAGAGCTGGGGGTGTTTAGCCTGGAGAAGAGGAGGCTGAGAGGAGACCTCGTTGCTCTCTGCAACTACCTGAAAAGAGGTTTTGGAGAAGAGGGAGCTGGGCTCTTCTCCCAAGGGACAGGGGACAGGACGAGAGGGAATGGCCTCAAGCTCCACTAGGGAAGATTTAGGCCAGACATTAGGAAAAAGTTTTTCACGGGAAGGGTCATTGGGCATTGGAATAGGCTGCCCAGGGAGGGGGTTGAGTCACCTTCCCTGGAAGGGTTTAAAGGATGGGTGGACTGATGCTGAGGAGATGTGGGTTAGTGATTGATGGGAATGGTTGGACTCGATGATCCAGTAGGTCTCTTCCAACCTGGTGATTCTATGATTCTTTTTGTGTCTCTTGTGTGTTAGGGTCAGTTCAGTCCCTTGCTGGGCTGCTTTATTTCCCGCTTGCTTGTTAAACGGAGAGAACATTTTCATGTATCCCTGCTCATTTAGCGATATGACAAGCTGCATGTGTGGATTGCTGGATTCTTCAGCCTTAACAGATGGCCAGGACACTTTTTTATATATGTTCTTGGTGTATTTGAGCCTGAACCTCATACATTTGGGGAGCTAGAGAAACCTCCTCAGAAGAAGTAAACTGAGACTTGGTGTTAGAGTTACACTTTTGCTTTTTAAAGACTATAACATTTATTTCCTATATTTCTTCTCTGCATTGAATAACTTTTTTAGGTGGAGTTGTTAGCCTCGTGTAAAATCTACTTCATCTGTTAAAGTTCAGGAAAGCTGAAGAGCAGTTTTTCCCTCTTTTAACTCCATCTCTGGCTTTTTTGGTGGCATTTGCAGCAGACAGGACTGTTTACACCTTGTGAAAACCTTGGGTTGAACACCTAACTCTCAATTTCGACTTTTGCTGGGTTAGTGGTTTCCCAGAAGTGTTCTTTATAGACTGGAGTTAAAATTAAGTGCTTTTAGAGGTTTCTCATTGATAAATGTGGTTGTGGTAGTGGAAGTGTAGTTCAGGTGTGTGTGTGGCTTTGCCCAGCAACTTGTCAACTTTCTCTTCTACCAATAAAACCACAGTTAAGCTTTTTTTTTTTTACACATATCACCACCTGGTAGAAGCAGTAATTTGACTTTTCTCAAGGTAAACCAAGAAGACTTATTGAACTCAGGCAGCGAACGTAGTGCTTTCCTTTAATAGTCAGATATTTTCAAATGGAAGATGAAGCTTGTTTTCCCACTTGACAGCAAATACAGAATGTAAATTATGAATCCTAATATAAACTGTCATTTAAAATCTGAAAGCTGAGGGGTGAAGCTTGCATGCATATTGGGTCCTTTTTTTCATAGTAGGGAACTGTGAAATTGGTTATTTAAAAATAGTGCTGCTTTACCAACTTTCGTGTGTGTAAAAATGTGGCAGATGTTCCTTCAAACCGGCATAAATGAGCCCAACGAAGGGATATCGTGTCTGCTGAGTGGCTTTGGGGACTGAGCTGTAGGTTGCCCACAGGAGAATGGCTTTTGTTAATCTAAATCAGGGTCCTGAAATACCTGCTTTGAAGAATTCTCCTTAGAAATAGATTTTTTTCCCTGCTCCTCTGCAAACTGTGACATTATCACCTCCAGGGAGGTGATTCTCTTTCTGGACTCAGCACTGGTGAGGCCGCTCCTTGAATACTGTGTCCAGTTCTGGGCCTCTCACCACAAGAAGGATGTTGAGGCTCTGGAGTGAGTCCAGAGAAGAGCGATGAGGCTGGTGAAGGGACTGGAGAACAGAACCTATGAGGAGCGGCTGAGAGAGCTGGGGTTGTTTATCCTGGAGAAGAGGAGGCTGAGAGGAGACCTCATTACTCTACCAGTACCTGAAAGGAGGTTGTAGAGAGGAGGGAGCTAGGCTCTTCTCCCAAGGGACAGGACGAGAGGGAATGGCCTCAAGCTCCGCCAGGGGAGATTTAGCCTAGAGATTAGGAGGAAGTTTTTCACAGAAAGGGTCATTGGTCATTGGAACAGGCTGCCCAGGGAGGTGGTTGATTCACCTTCCCTGGAGGGGTTTAAGGCACAGGTAGATGAGGTCCTGAGGGACTTGGTTTAGTGTTTGATAGGAATGGTTGGACTCGATGATCCGATGGGTCACTTCCAACCTGGTTGTTCTATGATTCTATGATTATTGCTAAGAAGCTGGTGGATTTAGGAGAGACTCAGCTGTTCTGAAGCGCTTTCTGACTAACATCCTGGCTGCATGTTCATATTTGGAAAAAGAGGGGTTGTAGTTCCTGAGTAGTTACAGGTTTCTAAAATTCCCCAGCCCCTTTATGAGCTTTATGCTGTTGAGAAGCTGTAAAATCCGGTGTCTGCTCTCTCCTTTTCACTTTCCTTTGCAGTGCTGCTCTTTACCGCTGGCTCCGCTGTGCTGGGAGCTGGAGAGTGGGAGGTAAATGTTGCTTTGCTCTGGAGCACGCTGACCGTGTGGGACAAACAGTAGAGCCACAGCTGAGAATTGGAGTGTGGGAGTACTGTTCTACAGTGCCTCTTGTTTCTCCCTCCTCCTCCTGCCCTTCATCACTGGCTCTTATCTGTCACGGGTTATGTTGACAACAAGCAAGCCCTCGGTTCCTTTTGCACGAGGGAGTGCAGCACCACTGCTGAATGGACTTTCCAATAAGCTGGATTTGTGCAGGAGCTCAATTCTGAACTGAGTAGATACTGGGAAGGTGTTTAAGTTTATTAACATGCTCTTAGCCAGGGCTGGAGCACCTCCCATACAAGGACAGGCTGAGAGAGCTGGGGTTGTTCAGCCTGGAGAAGAGAAGGCTCCGAGGAGACTTTATAGTGACCTTCTAGTGCCTGAAGGGGCTACAAGAAGCTAGGGAGGGACTTTTTTTAAAGCCTGGGAGTGATAGGATGAGGGGGAATGGGGATAAACTGGAGAGGGGCAGAGTTAGACTGGACAGAAGGAGGAATTTATTTGTGGAGAGGCTCTGGAACAGGTTGCCCAGGGCGGTTGTGGCTGCTCCATCCTTGGAGGGGTTCGAGGCCGCATTGGATGGGACCTTGGGCAGCCTGATCCAGTGGGAGGTATCCCTGTCCATTGCAGGTGGTTGGAACTAGAGGATCTTTAAGGTCCCTTCCAACCCACATGATTCTACGAAAGAGTTTGGATTCTGAGAGTTCAGTAACATAAAGACAGAAACTGGGAATTTCTCTTCCCTTTCCCTAAGTCCTGGTTGAGAGGTGCAAATACTGCTACCAATTTTGTTCTAGAGGCAGTTTTTATCTTCCTGAAGGCTTCGGGGTTACTCTTGCCTGACCAGGTGCTGACAGGCTGCTGCTTTATGTCAGTGCTGGGTTTCTTATGCGTAGGAAGAGAAGTGTCTGGTTCCTACAGAACGAGGGAGTGATCATGTACCAAGTCAGGTAACGTTGTGCCACTAAAACACAAAAGAATCCCCAAAGAATTAAAATCCTGAAGGGGTGTCTCTGTTAGGAGTGTTGCAAAAGTCTCTGTGGGTCAGATGTATCCACTGCTGGTGTCAAGAAGCCCTTTTTAAAAGAGGATGAAAATTTTATTGTGGTATTCAAGTGTAACTTCATGGTTGTCTCAGGTCATCAACTTAGGCGAATCAATAATTGTGTACAAATTTGATCAGGCTTTTACCTTGACCTATTTAAAAATCTCAAGTTATTAAGGACTTGAAGCTGACACTTCCTCATATTTGTGTACAATGTAGGCAGAATTCCAGGCTCCTGAAGAGCAGTGAGGGTTGCTGGTAGAGCAGAAGGAGCTGTGCTGCTTCCACATACCTCAAGGCCTCCAGCTTGTACCAGATTTTCATAACATGAACTCGTGGGTTTCTTCCCGGGGAAGCTTGGCCTTGCTTTGCCAGTGAAGGTTGCGCAAAGGCCCTGGGCACTTGTGGGACTTCCTGACATTATCTCAGAAGCGATAATTCCAGTATTTTAACATCGTGTTGATTCTGATTTTATTCTTTAGTGTTTATCTCTCCTTTTAGCTGAAGTATGCGAAGCACCTGTTTACATCAGTGGGTGTTGTTGAATCTACTGGAACAATATGTTTGTTGAGAGCTGCAGCAAAACACAGGGAGTGTGGGAGCCAGCTCCGCTCTGGCACCTCTTTGGAAACATCCTCACTGCAAATCTCAACTTTTTCCAGGGAGGTGGTGGACTCCATGGTGCAGCATTTTAAAGTGACAATATTTGGGGACCGCAGACCAGTTTATGATGGGAAAAGAAGCCTCTATACAGCCAATCCGCTTCCGGTGGCCACTACTGGGGTAAGATAACTGGGACAAAAGATATTTGTGACAGCTTCTTAGGAAAGAAAAAGAAACAAGAATAACTTCTGATGTTGCTGAGCTCAGAAAAAAAACTGGAATTGTCTCCCAGTGTCTGTGTTGGCATGGAATTCTAACATATTTTCTCTAAATCCTGTGTGTGTCCATGTGCTGATAAGGGTTGCGATCAGAACCTCCCTCAGAATTTAGTAGCCTCTTTCTACAGCAAAACCTGTCAAATATTGAGTTTTAGAGACCATAAAACATTGAAGCAGAATTAAAAAATCAAATCACAGTTTCTCTGGAATGAAGCTTTTCTGATTCAGGATGACAAAAAGTTACGTGATGCTCCTCTTGGTGAGGACCCACTTCTTTTTATTTGGTGTATTTGTTAGTGTACTTTGATATAAAATGTGCAGTGTCCTGAATTATCTTGAGTCTTTGAGGCTCTGGCCCAGTTACGAGAAGTAGCGAAACCTCCAGGCCCCCAGAGATTAAAGAGCTGCCTTTTTTTTATTTTCCTCCCCCTCCCAGGTGGATTTGGATGTGACATTACCAGGAGAAGGTGGAAAAGATCGTCCCTTCAAAGTATCAATCAAGTTTGTTTCTCGGGTGAGCTGGCACTTGCTGCATGAAGTTTTGACGGGAAGAACCTTGCCTGAGCCTCTGGAACTAGACAAACCTATCAGCACTAACCCTGTTCACGCTGTCGATGTGGTGCTCCGACACCTCCCCTCCATGAAGTAGGTTCCCTCTCTTCCTGCAGTCTCTCTTTACGTGAAGTGGGAGATCTTCATCCCTATTTCTTCACAAGAAAATGATCTGGGGAGGTTGGAGCTGTGTGTACGAGTGGGTTGTAGGCTTTTAAACTCAGGTGATGAGTGGTTTAGACAAGATCGGGAAACAGCAAGCTCTTATTATCAGCCTTAATTGAAATGCTGAGAGGTTATGGTTTACTCTAGCTCTACTCAAGTTGAACCAAGTATCATGCGTTTTGATAGGAATGGTTGGACTCGATGAATCAGTGGGTCTCTTCCAACCTGGTGATTCTATGATCCTATGACTGTCAAAAATGAGCCAGCAGTGTGCCCAGGTGACCAAGAAGGCCAATGGCATCCTGGCTTAGATCAGAAATGGTGTGACCAGCAGGGCCAGGTTGGTGATTCGCCCTGTGGGCTCAGCACTGGTGAGGCCGCTCCTTGAATCCTGTGTTCAGTTCTGGACCCCTCAGCACAAGAAGGATGTTGAGGCTCTGGAATGAGTCCAGAGAAGAGCAACGAAGCTGGTGAAGGGGCTGGAGAACAGGCCCTTCACCTGAGGAGCGGCTGAGAGAGCTGGGGTTGTTTATCCTGGAGAAGAGGAAGCTGAGAGGAGACCTCATTGTTCTCTGCAGCTACCTGAAAGGAGGTTGTAGAGAGGAGGGAGCTGGGCTCTTCTCCCAAGGGACAGGGGACAGGACGAGAGGGAATGGCCTCAAGCTCCACCAGGGGAGATTTAGGCTGGAGATTAGGAGGAAGTTTTTCACAGAAAGGGTGATTGGGCATTGGAATAGGCTGCCCAGGGAGGTGGTTGATTCCCCTTCCCTGGAGGTGTTTAAGGCACAAGTAGATGAGGTCCTGGGGGACATGTAAAAAGTACAACATGATATTAAGAGGGTCAGTCCCACACACGCACAGACTCCGCTGGGATAGAGGTTCGGCTTCTTTGAAGCGCAAGAGCTGGAAGAGTAAGTTAACAAAGTTTTTGATTTGTTCTAAACACTGAAAGTGGTTGTGTGCGGCTAAGTCTCTTAAATCTTTTGTCTAAATCTAAATCACTGCAGTGGGAACAGCATCGTTCAGAGTTTGTTGTTTGGACTTCGTTTTAGGCACAGATCCCTGGGGCACAGAGTTCCAAACCCCAAATAACGCTGTGTATTATAATCTAATAATTTTGATAGGAATGGTTGGACTCAATGATCCGGTGGGTCTCTTCCAATCTGTTGATTCTGTGATTGATTCTATGATTCTATTCTAGAGATTTTTATGTGGAAAGGAAGAGCCTAAACCTGTGACCAACTCTTTCCCTAGGTACACCCCGGTGGGCCGCTCCTTTTTCTCCGCTCCGGAAGGCTACGATCACCCCCTGGGCGGAGGGAGGGAGGTCTGGTTTGGATTCCATCAGTCTGTACGGCCTGCCATGTGGAAGATGATGCTCAATATTGATGGTAAGTTGGGATTCGGGGGTTAAGAATGTAGGGAGGGGATGGTTTTCAAATGGAAGAGAGGAGATGGCATCTTGGGAAGAAATGTTTTGTTGTGAGGGTGAGGAGGCCCTGGGACAGGTTGCCCAGAGCAGGGATGGTTACCCATCCCTGGAGGGGTTCAAGGGCAGGTTGGATGGGGCTTGGAGCCCCTGATCCAGTGGGAGGTGTCCCTGCCTGTGGCAGGGGTGGGACTGGATGGGCTTTGAGCTCCCTTTCCAACTCAGATGATTCCGTCATTCTGTGGTTCAATCATTTTAGTGTCATGCACTCGAATTTGTGTCACATTTCTGTGTGATAACAACTTGGTGCCATCCATGCAGAGCAGTTTAGTGACCAGAAGCCGTCTTCTCCACCGATTTCTTAGTTCATGTTATAAACTATAAAGAGTTAAAGGAGATTGGAGTGTTTTGCTAGAAGCTTTCAAACTTATTATAGACAAGGGGTTTTTCACCTGAAAAACAGTGGTGACTCACTGCTCAGTTTGAAGATTTAGTTGTTGTCTCTTGTAATATCCTTAAACACCAAATTAATTGTCAAGGCAGCCTCCTGCAGAAGTTGGAATGATAACAGAGGTTGTAATAACGTCTGCGTTGCATACGTTGGCTTCCTGTTCAGCCAGTTCAGGCCAGTCCTGTACAGCAAAGGCTCCCTGGAAATGCTCGTCTCTCTTTCTGGATTTGTCCTCGTGATGTTGTTTGGGCAAAAATTAACTTGCATATTAAAGAAAAAAACCCCAAAACCCTGTAGAGGAATCAAAAGCCCAGCACAGCTTGTTTTTCCTCCTTAATGTTCTGTATTGGCACATGCACAGTAACACAGGCTGAGGATTGCTCAAGACGTGTCCCCGTGCAGCTGCCCGCGGTAGGTGTTGTTCAGTACTTCCAAGAAAACGCTGCGAGATCGATCGCAAACCCTTTTGTGAACAGAGGCTAATTGAGATGGGCTTTCTTATGCAAAATCAGATTTGCTCGGCGCTGCTTTATTAAGTGCTGGATGAATGCGTCCGAGATCAAGCGGCGCATGTGTCAGACTCCTTGGCTCGAAGCGCTCGGTCTGTTTAGTTGTTAAACCTCTATTGAAAGCTGTCAGTGTTTGAGGTGCAGGTGCTGCCTGAAGTTTTCTCTGATTCACATTCTGTTCTTGCTGCCTGTTTGAAATGCTCTGTAAAGCCAAGGTAAATAGTCTGCCTTTTTAGATTTAGCTCTCCGGGTCAGGTTGTCCTCAGCGTCTGTTTGGAGCATAATAAAGTGTTGCAGATGATGGTGAGCTTTCGTGATGAAAATTTGAGTTCTGGATTACCTAAACCCATTACTTCAGCTGGGTTTGTTCTTGTGAAATTCCCTTTCAGACAGGAGCTGTGGGGTGGTTGTTCTTGGAAAAAAGAAACATGAAAATGAGAAATAACCAGTGCTGGGTACCGAGATAACCACACTTCTGGGAGGACAAGAGTATTAATTTATATCATTTATGATGTTATTGCTTTCCGTGAAGCGGATTTTTCCTCTCGGCGTTAGAAAGCTTAATAGTTTAACAGTAGGAATTTTTCAGTCCTTTCTGTGAATGGGAAACTTAAGAACTTTGAGCTGCAACTTACTGGGCAGTCGCTCTCTGTCCTGGTTCCAGACTGCAAGGGTTATGTTCAAATCCCATTGCTTGATGTTGATTTACTCGCTGAATTGTGAATGTGTGAATATGTACATAAGACTGTATATATCTTAAAAAAGGAATGTCAGGCTTCCGAGGTGCTGAGGGACATGATTTAGAGATTGGTGGGAACAGTTGGACGGGATGATCCGGTGGGTCTCATCCAATTCTATGACTTGGTAGGAGGGTCTCAGTGCAGCCTGTTTCTCTGTGTCACTTGTGTTGCTGCGGGAGACAAACCGCACGCTGGCAGTCGCCTGGGGGGTCCGGTTCTTTGTGTTCATTCAGTAATCGGCATCCGGAGGTGTTGGCCGGGATGGGATGCGTCATGTGAAGTTGGCAGCCTGCTCGAGTGACGCATGCCTGAAGAATGTTTTGTTGCAGTAGCACAGAGATGTGGTGGCTTCAGTACTTGCTCTGGAAAACTAATAAAGTGCTTGTTAGGTATTTCCCTGCACATGGCAGGGGGCTCGGAACTGGATTGTCTTTAAGGTCCCTTCCAACCCAAACCGTTCTGTGATTCTATTTCTTTTTTTTGTTGTTGCCATTTGAAGTTTTAAGCTGGAGGTGTTTAGCCTGCAGAAGAGGAGGCTGAGGGGAGACCTCACTGCTCTCTACAACTCCCTGAGAGGAGGTAGTGGAGAGGAGGGAGCTGGGCTCTTCTCCCAAGGGACAGGACGAGAGGGAATGGCCTCAAGATCCATCAGGGGAGGGTCAGACTGGACATTAGGAAAAAATATTTCAGGAAAAGGGTGATTGGGCAGTGTCAGAGGCTGCCCAGGGAGGGGGTTGAGTCACCTTCCCTAGAGGGGTTTAAGGGATGGGTGGACGAGGTGCTGAGGGACATGGGTTAGTGATTGATGGGAACGGTTGGACTCGATGATCTGGTGGGTCTCTTGCAACCTGGTTGTTCGTGACTCTTTGATTTTTATGAATACTGTCCCTGCTTGCAGCTCTATACAGTCAAAAGAGAACAGCTCTGGGATGTTACAGCACTCCAGAAATAAATGTTATCTGGGGTAAAACCCTTTAATGCAGAGTAGTTGCAGGATGAGTGTTCTGGAGACTGATGTGTTGCTGATTGTTAGATGCTTAATTATTGCAAGGTGTGCTAATCTCTTTAAAATCATGTCCTAAGGGACATGGTTTAGTGTTTGATAGGAATGGTTGGACTCGATGATCCAATGGGTCTCTTCCAACCTGGTTGTTCTATGATTCTCTGATCTTATGCTGCACGACGTTTGCAGGAGGGTCATGTGGAATTTTAAAGAGCATCTGTTTATCATAGAATGACCAGGTTGGAAGAGACCCACCGGATCTGCTTCCTGACATTCTGACTTCTTTTTTGGGTTTTTTTTTTTTTTACACTTAATATTTTGCTCTCTTTAGTTTCTGCCACTGCCTTCTACAAAGCACAACCTGTAATCCAGTTTATGTGTGAAGTTCTTGACATTCATAACATTGATGAACAACCGAGACCTCTGACTGATTCTCATCGGGTAAAATTCACCAAAGAGATAAAAGGTGAGTAGAAACATCTCTGTTCTGTCCCGGGCGGCACAAACTAATGCGAATGGACTTGTTTTAACTGTGAACCTCCTGAGGAGGTTGTGGAGAGGAGGGAACTGGTTCGCATGTGTCAGAAGGGCCTCAGCACGGCCTAGAAAATTGCAATGTGTCCTGCTTGTAGCTCTGATCCTGACTGACACAGTGTGACTCTGCAGAAACCAAAGATGAAAAATGAGATGTGTGACTTAAAGAGAGAGAGAGAAAGCCTGTTGTTTATTGCCTGGATAGACCTAAGTGGCAGCTGCCTTGTGGCACGTGAACCTTTCCTACGCGAGGGTCACTGAGACCATGGTGGGGCTGTAGGTCTGCTCTTTAACTGCTCAGGCAAAGTAGAAATTGATTTCCAAGCTAACGTCATTGATTTGAAGGTATGCTGCTGGAGCGACTCCTAATAACTGATTGCCTTATGGAAAAACAAGTACCGCTTGCTGCCTTGCAGCTGAAGGCCAAATTCCATTCCAAAGGAATTGCATAAGCTGCTGATTTGAGTAGTTTCACTCCATATATGCTATTTTGCTTTGCATTTTCTTCTGTCCTTTCATTCCAGTGTAATCTGTCGAGAGGGAAGCCTTGAAAGAGCTCAGCTCTTTAAAGCTTTGCTCTCAAACGCTTCTTACTTGATGCAAGATTAGATTGTATTGAAAATCTGGGCAGCAAAAAAAGTAAATGGGAACTGTAGTCAGACTGATGTGTTTGTGGAATAGTCATTAGTGGAAAAAACCTTAAAGGAATTATATAAAGGATCTGGGGGTGTTTAGCCTGGAGAAGAGGAAGCTGAGGGGAGACCTCATTGCTCTCTCCAACTACCTGAAAGGAGGTTGTGGAGAGGAGGGAGCTGGGCTCTTCTCCCAAGGGACAGGATGAGAGGGAATGGCCTCAAGCTCTGCCAGGGGAGATTTAGGCTAAAGATTAGGAGGAAGTTTTTAACACAGAAAGGGTCATTGGGTATTGGAATAGGCTACCCAGGGAGGTAGTTGATTCACCTTCCCTGGAGGTGTTTAAGGTGTGGGTGGATGAGGTGCTGAGGGACATGGTTTAGAGATTGGTAGGAATGGTTGGACTCAATGATCTGGTGGGTCTCTTCCAACCTGGTGATTCTGTGATTCTTTGATTTTGTAGCAGTCCTAACATACCTCCTTTTTCCATCTACCTATATGGTAACTGGCGAATGAGCAGCTCTCTCTGCTTATCTTGGATGCCTCTGTGACTTTGCTACGGCAGTCGAAGGATGCTGATAGATTACCTTGGCTGTCAGTGCTTGTTTACTACTGTCGTATCTGCGAGCTCCAGCTGAGATGTGATCACAGGAGGGTGAAACAAACCCTGCCTTAAAAACCTGGCAGTCTTTGAGCAGCTCTGTGGGAGGGTGGTGCCTTCTGTAGTGTCACATCAGATTAATGACAAAGTGGTGAATGGGTTCCAGATATCTCTGTGTTCACAACCCTTTTCTGCTTGGACACAGGGCTTCAGGGTTTCTCTTTTGTATTTTCTCTTCGTGCTGTGTCAGGGCAGGGGTGGTTTGGTTTTGATTATGCCGTCCTCTGAGCAATCCAGATGTTAATGTTGCAGTTGGTGTTGTCAGGAATTGAAGTACAGCTCATGCTCCTTTGGGGTGTCTGCATCCCTAGGAGATTAATCACAGTATCTGCTGCCTGGTTTGATGTCCAACGAGTCCAGAGAAGAGCAACAAAGCTGAGGAAGGGGCTGGAGAACAAAAGGAATGGCTGAGAGAGCTGGGGGTGTTTAGCCTGGAGAAGAGGAGGCTGAGGGGAGACCTCGTTGCTCTCTCCAACTCCCTGAAAGGAGGTTGTGGAGAGGAGGGAACTGGGCTCTCAAGGGAAAGGATGAGAGGGAATGGCCTCAAGCTCCACCAGGAGAGGGTCAGGCTGGACATTAGGATAAAATATTTCAGGGAAAGGGTGATTGGGCAGTGGCAGAGGCTACCCAGGGAGGTGGTTGATTCACCTTTCCTGCAGGGGTTTAGGGGACGGGTGGACAAGGTGCTGAGGGACAGGGTTAAGTGTTTGATAAGGAATGGTTGGACTCGATCTGGTGCGTCTCTTCCAACCTGGTTCTGTGATTCTGTGTGGGGTGTTTGGTCTGTGTCCACGATCCACATGAGCCTCACCAGAACATCCAACTGCTTTCTTGGAAGCCTTTACTAGGAGACTGTAGGTTGAATCTCTTCAATAACAAAGCCTTGTTTTCAACTGCCTTATCTTCTGTTGGTCTGTGGAAAGACAGAACAGCCTGTTGATGCTGTGCGGCACTTGTGTGATCAGCTCAGTACTTCAGCAGATGTTGAGCCTGCTCTCCATGTACAGCACAGTGTGTGCACGGGGAACAGAAATAGTCCCTGAAAGCCTCTTGAAGCTGCAGTTATTATTGTGGTGAGAGAGTGGAGTCCAGTTGGCCTCCGGTGTGTACACTGGGTGCTTTCAGACAAGATCTTCAGCTGCTCGAAATCCAAAGTTAGACTTGGTCAGCCTGATGAAAGAAAATGGCAGGCTGAATGTAGACAGAAAGCTGGGGGGGGACGAACAATAAGGTAGAAATCTGGTTTTGCCCTTTTAATTTCAATTACGTTCGAGCTGTTAGTTTTAAGAGGCACAGAGCCTTGAGAATGAGAACAAAAGAATGGGCAGAAATGACCATCTGTGTCTGAGATCAGCACATGCCTGTTAAATGAAACTGCTACGAGAAATTCAGATGACATTGAACATGAAGTATTACGCGTTGTGATCTGGTTTTGAGGATAATTAGTCTAAAATCAAATTACAGTGAAAGCAAAATGTTTAGAGAACGATAATTTCTTCGGTTTTGCTGTTCAGCGCAGGCCATCAAAGCTGTTGGATTGGAACATGTTCTGTTGTGAGAAACCTTGTGTCTACTCTGCGGCTTTTGTGTAGTTGTGACCTTGGGGTTTCGGTGCTTTTGTGCAGGTCTGAAGGTAGAAGTGACTCACTGTGGGACAATGAGAAGGAAGTACCGTGTCTGTAACGTAACGAGAAGGCCTGCGAGTCATCAAACGTAAGATGCTTTTTGTCAGAGCATCAAATGCATGATAGCTGAACACTGAGTGTGTAACAGCACCTGATATTTCGTTATTTCGGGGGATACTGTTATTTGCCAAGTAGGACTTCGGTACCTTTTAATAAAATGTGTGTCTCTTCAGCTTTCCTTTACAGTTAGAAAATGGCCAGACTGTGGAGAGAACGGTAGCACAGTATTTCAGAGAGAAATACAACCTGCAGCTGAAATACCCTCATCTTCCTTGCCTACAAGTGGGACAGGAACAGAAACACACCTACCTGCCTTTAGAAGTAAGGAAATTGCCCTCCTAAATCACCTTGTTTATATGTGTAGCTGTGGTACTTTGCAAAACCTTAACAAGCTGTATGCTTCGCTGCACGAGCACTTTTACGTATTTATATTTTTGTTAATCTTATTTCACTAAAGCTTGTCCACATTTAAAACTTTCAAGTGTAGCACTATGAGAAAGAAGCATGGAGTTGCTCACACGCATCGATGTGTTCTGTAGAGATTGATAGTGTTTGTGTGCAGTGTGCTGGGTGTATTCCAAAGTGCCCCTGGTGATGGTTTTCTCCTCAGGTCTGTAACATCGTGGCCGGCCAGCGCTGCATCAAGAAGCTAACGGACAATCAGACATCAACCATGATCAAGGCCACGGCGAGATCCGCTCCAGATAGGCAAGAGGAGATCAGCAGATTGGTGAGTTCTTATTCAACCAGTCTGGTGTGGTACTATTCACTGGACTTTTAATGAATTTATGAAATGGACTTGAGTTTAGTATGCAAATTCGTGAACGTGAGATTTTCTTCTGGGTAGTCATAGAATCATAGAACAAGCAGGTTGGAAGAGACCCATCGGATCATCGAGTCCAACCACTCCTATCAAACACTAACCCATGTGCCTCAGGACCTCATCTACCTGTGCCTTAAACGCCTCCAGGGAAGGTGTATCAACCACCTCCCTGGGCAACTTATTCCAATGCCCAATGACCATCTGTGTGAAAAAACTTCCTCCTAATCTCTAGCCTAAATCTCCCCTGGCAGAGCTTGAGGCCATTCCCTCTTGTCCTGTCCCCTGTCCCTTGGGAGAAGAGCCCAGCTCCCTCCTCTCTACAACCTCCTTTCAGGTAGTTGTAGAGAGCAATGAGGTCTCCTCTCAGCCTCCTTTTCTCTAGGCTAAACAACCCTTTTGTCGTCTTTTCCTTGATTCCTGCTGGTATTGGAAAGCTGTACTTCTTGTTCTTATAGGATGCTTATATATGTGGTGGTTGTAAACACTTTCTTCATAGTCTAAGCTCTTGATTTGTACTCGGGTCTTCGAAATATCCCACTTCTTTCTGTTAGTTTGAAACCGGCAACATCTCTGTGACACCACTTAAGCTTAAAAGGCACTGAAAACAAACCGATGCAACTTGATTTGTTCTAAATTGTACAAGGAATCTGTAACAGGGTAGAAAAATGGTTCTGGGTCTCCTGAACCCGAGTCTTGTACTTGAGACATTTGACTACTTTCCTTAACACCCTCTGAGTGTGTTCACCCAAGTCCATTATTCCTTCTTGGTGCTGAATCCAGACACTCTAAAGATCAGTGTTTTTCTGACTTGAAATATCATGAAACCTGAACGCTTTTACTTGAATACTCTAGTAAGCAAAGAGTTCTTGTTTGAGACCGTCTGGGGTTTGAGCTGACAAGCAAAGAGTTCTTTTTTTGAGACCGTCTGGGGTTTGAGCTGACAAGGTAGCCAATTTTTTTTAATCAAAATAAGGCTTGTCTGGAAGATACAGAACCTGAATGCGCAGTAATAAAAGGAATTAAATTAATTCTTGGATGTGCTTGTCTCAGAAGGAGAGTGCTTTCTGAGCTATCCTGTGAGTAAATAGACTTCTCTTAAATAAACTCACTACAAATGAGCGCTTGAGCGATTCGGGGAATGAAAATTCTCAGCCAGAGTATTTCCTGGTATCAGTTGTTTTCCCTGGGGATAGCTTGATGGTGCCGAGCAGTTAAATCTGAGCCATTTTCAAGGGCAAGGGGCTTGTTGAACACTTCTGCAGCGTTCGTGTTTGTTATATGGGATCCTAATTAACTGTTTCTGTTATGTGGGAAAACTCTTCCAGGTGAGAAGTGCAAATTACGATGCGGATCCGTTTGTTCAAGAGTTCCAGTTCAAAGTGCGGGATGAGATGGCCCACGTGACAGGGCGCGTGCTCCCAGCTCCAATGTTGCAGTACGGAGGACGGGTGAGGGTTTCGGCTTTTCTTTTATTTCTCTTTAGCAGAGAACTTTCCTGCACACTTTCGCTGTTTTAATCAGTTCAACTGAATGACGTGATAGAGAGATCAGAGTTGGTACAATCTTGTGTATCTCGAAGCTGTAAATTTCTTTTCATAGAATCATAGAACAACCAGGTTGGAAGGGACCCATCGGATCTTCTAGTCCAACCATTCCTATCAAACACTAAACCATGTCCCTCAGCACCTCATCTACCTGTGCCTTAAACACCTCCAGGGAAGGTGAATCAACCACCTCCCTGGGCAGCCTATTCCAATGCCCAATGACCCTCTGTGTGAAAAACTTTCTCCTAATCTCTAGCCCAAATCTCCCCTGGCGGATCTTGAGGCCAGAATTTCCTTGATGGTCTGTTGGTTTTGTTTCCGCAGAATCGAACGGTGGCAACCCCAAGCCATGGAGTGTGGGACATGAGAGGGAAGCAGTTTCACACTGGTGTTGAGATCAAGATGTGGGCAATAGCTTGCTTCGCAACGCAGAGACAGTGCAGAGAAGAGATACTGAAGTAAGGCATGTTGTGGTTCAGGCTTTCAGCTGGTCTCTGAATGAAGCCATCAGAGTGAAAACGTGAACATAGGAATTGTAATGAGCATTTTACATGGTTTTATAGAATCATAGGAAAAACAGGTTGGAAGAGACCCACTGGATCATCGAGTCCAACCATTTCAATCAATCACTAAACCATGTCCCTTAAACCTCTCCAGGGAAGATGACTCAACCTCCTCCCTGGGCAGCCTCTGACAGTGCCAAATGACCCTTTCTGTGAAGAATTTTTTTCCTTATGTCAAGCCTGAACCTCTCCTGGTGAAGCTTGAGACCATACCCTCTCGTCCTGTCCCCTGTCCCTTGGGAGAAAAGCCCAGCTCCCTCCTCTCCACAACCTCCTTTCAGGTAGTTGGAGAGAGCAGTGAGGTCTCCCCTCAGCCTCCTCTTCTCCAGGCTAAACACCCCCAGCTCTCTCAGCCGCTCCTCTTGTTCTCCAGCCCCTTCCCCAGCTTCGTGGCTCTTCTCTGGACTCGCTCCAGAGCCTCGACATCCTTCTTGTGGTGAGGGACCCAGAACTGAAGACAGGATTCGAGGAACAGTAATTATCTGACATTGTGGGGAACCAAGCTGGTTTGCTTCTTTGCTGGAAGCTACAGTCAGAACACTACTTGGATGCATCTGGGGTTTCGGTCATATTAGAATGTTGCTGCTTTGTGCACAGGTCCTTCTGGCATATTGAATGAAACACAAAAAGGGTCTCATCTAGTTTGTTTAGGGCTTTTTCCATTTTGTTTCAAAGCTGTACGGCCTCCACATAATGAATGTTTTCAAACTGCCGCTTTAAAAGCGGTTTAAAGTCCAGTTCTGTCCCATTCTGCACTGGTGGCTGTGGGTTATTGCTACTGCAAAAATTCAGAAAACCTCTCTTCTTTAGGGGTTTCACAGACCAGTTGCGCAAGATCTCCAAGGACGCGGGGATGCCGATCCAGGGCCAGCCCTGCTTCTGCAAATACGCCCAGGGCGCAGACAGCGTGGAGCCCATGTTCAGACACCTCAAGAACACCTATTCGGGGCTTCAGCTCATCATTGTCATCCTGCCAGGGAAAACACCCGTGTACGGTAAGGGGATTTCTCTGTCTTTACACATCTGTGTCACTTTGACAAATTTGCTGCCCAACAGATGTTACGAAACTCTTTGGGGCTGTTCCTTAGATTTTAGAAGCCAATATTCATAGAATCATAGAACAACCAGGTTGGAAGAGACCCATCGGGTCATCGAGTCCAACCATTCCTATCAAACACTAAACCATGCCCCTTAGCACCTCATCCACCCATGCCTTAAACACCTCCAGGGAAGGGGAATCAACCCCCTCCCTGGGCAGCCTGTTCCAATGCCCAATGACCCTTTCTGTGAAAAACTTCCTCCCAATCTCTAGCCTGAACCTCCCCTGGCGGAGCTTGAGGCCATTCCCTCCTGTCCTGTGTCTGAAGATAAAATAAATTAGAAACAGGGCTGAGCCTGAAGTTATTTTGCAGATTATGTACATTTAAACCTTTCAGACTTTGAACTAAGATAAAAATACAGTAGTACTTTGAAATGAACTCACGTTATGTCCTGCTGCTTGCTTCCCAGCGGAGGTGAAGCGCGTGGGAGATACTCTGCTGGGAATGGCCACCCAGTGTGTTCAAGTCAAGAACGTCATTAAAACATCCCCACAGACACTATCAAATCTGTGCCTGAAGATTAACGTTAAACTAGGAGGAATCAACAACATCCTCGTACCTCATCAGCGGTAAGGATCTCTGTGGAGACTGATTTGGGTTTTGTGTAACAGAATTTTGATGCTTAGCGCCCAAAATTTCAAGTTTTAAGCTGAAATAGTCTTCTGGTAATAGTATATGCTATTTGAATTCCTTCTCGTCTGGGCTCTGAGCAGTCGTTGACCTCTGTGCTAGGTCTTAAAACAAGGATATTTTTTACTGTTTGTACAGTATCAAAAATCTGAAGAGAAACTGCAGGTCTAGAAGTGTTGAAATCTTAACACGACTGGACGTTTTCTACAAGTTTAGGAGCACAGAACACGTCACAGAGGAACACAGCTGTTGACTTAGCTATTAATGTGCTGTTGAGGGTAAATGCCGGAACCAAAGCTGTGCCTAGCTGCTCTCCAAGTGCTACTGTTATTGTCCTGCAGCTTTGTAAGGAGCTGTCTGTACTGTTCAGGCGTTACTCAAATGCTGTTGTCCACTAGAATTGTATCACACTTCATAGAGTCATAATATTGTGTGGTTGGAGAAGGCCTGTGAGGTAGAATCATAGAACAACCAGGTTGGAAGAGACCCACCGGATCATCCAGCCATTCCTATCAAACACTAACCCGTGTCCCTCAGCGCCTCGTCCACCTATCCCTTAAACCCCTCCAGGGAAGGTGACTCAACCCCCTCCTTGGGCAGCCTCTGCCACTGCCCAGTGACCCTTTCTGTGAAATAATCCAGTCCAACCATACCTGTCCATTACTGAACCATATTCCCAACACCTTATCTGACAGGCTTTTAAATCCCTCCAGGGCTGGTGACTCCACCACCTCCCCAGGCAGCTTCTGCCAGTGCCCGAGAACCGTTTCGGGAAAGAAATTTTTCCTAATGTCTAATCTGAACCTCCCCTGGAGTTAACTGGCAGAGTGTTTGTGGAACGACTGCTGTGGTGGTTTGGAAGTTCACATCTTATCCGCAAAGATCTCACCGTTTAGGTTGGCCAGAGAATCTGATAAGAAGTCTTTTCTGTGTTGCTTAGTCGAACTAGAAGCAAACCCAGTGTTGAGCAATGACCTTGTGCCAACTGTTCATCTACAAGTGTGACTTAGCACTTTTTTCTTTTTGAAGACCTTCTGTGTTCCAGCAGCCAGTGATCTTTTTGGGAGCCGATGTCACTCACCCTCCCGCTGGAGATGGAAAGAAGCCTTCCATAGCTGCTGTAAGTTTCATTAAGCCGGTGTTGGTTTTATTTCTTGGGTAAATGTTAGAATAGGAAATGCAACTCATAGAATCATAGAACAACCAGGTTGGAAGAGACCCAGTGGATCATCGAGTCCAACCATTCATGGACTGTGTCTGTGTCAAGTATCTTTCAGGGCTTATGCCACTTCTTTGTACACATTTCTGATGTTTCTACAAGTTCTAGTTACAAATGTCACTGTGGTTATTGTTTTAGAGGCAGCATCTTTTACATGAAAATGGCTCCTCTTGGCTTTTTTTGCTCTTTTTAGTTCTTTTGGTAGAGATTTGACCTTGAAGCCCTTACTGATGTCGTCTTCCCCCGAAGGTTGTAGGTAGTATGGATGCTCATCCGAGCCGGTACTGCGCCACCGTGAGAGTTCAGCGACCCCGGCAGGAAATCATCCAAGATCTCGCCTCCATGGTGAGAGAGCTTCTTATCCAGTTCTACAAGTCGACGCGCTTCAAGCCCACGCGTATCATCTTCTACAGGGATGGGGTCTCTGAAGGGCAGTTTCGCCAGGTTGGTTCCTTTATGGGTTTCCTGAAGGGATGTGTTATTGCACAGTCACTCCGATTCTTATCTCTGAGCAAGCCAGACTGCTGGAGCTGCTTATATTTGTAGCACAAAGTGAGACTTTTTAGGAGAGAATTTCTTCAGCACATGTTGGGTAAGAAAAGTCGCAACTTTTCCTGTCGAGGAAGGAGAGGTCTTACAACTTGGGAAACAGTCTAAGTATTTCCCAAGATTACTAATTATGTGGCAAACTTGCACTTAGTATTAACTACGAGCCGTTTATTGGGTGTTGCTTGTAGAATACAACGGAGGAAAACTTAACCTGTGGTGTTCTTGTCCTCGCAGGTTTTGTACTATGAACTGCTCGCCATTCGAGAAGCCTGCATCAGTTTGGAGAAAGATTACCAGCCTGGAATAACCTATATTGTGGTGCAGAAGCGACATCATACGCGATTGTTCTGTGCTGACAGAACAGAAAGGGTAATCGTCGTCTTTGTCTCGTAAGCCGTATTGTGGAGAGCTTGATGGCTGGAGAAATCGTTAGTGTGGTCTTCTCTGTCAGTCTTGGCTTAATTTGGATTCAGGGGAGTTGCTGACCCGATGGGCTCAAAATGTGGCCCAAAACTTAAAAATCTTTTTTAAAAAAGAAAAGAATCCCATCAGGCTTTGTTGTTGTATGTTGATGCTTGTCTTTGTCAGGGAACTGTAGCCAGTGTTCATCTAGGACCTACAGCTTCTAGTGCAGAAGGAAATACACAATGATGGAGCCTTTAACTTTTCTTCTGAGTGAACCCTTAACTTTTCTTCTTGATCCAAACTCAAGCCGACGCTTCAACATACAAACGTGTGTGCAGTGCTTCTGGCTTTCTGAGGCCGAGAGTTCTGAAATGCTGTGGGTGCAACACGCTCCTGTACAGTGTCCACCTCAAACATCCCAGGCTGCCATAATGATGCATTCCAGGCAGTACGGAGACAGTTCCTTCACTGAAACCTTGCATGTGTTGAGTAGAAACCTGTGGTTTTAATTAGAATTGAGGTTTATGAACAGTTTTTAGCTGCACGTTTTAACAAACCCTTTTCCCTAGGTTGGACGAAGTGGCAATATTCCAGCTGGAACAACTGTAGATACAGACATTACACATCCATACGAGTTTGATTTTTACCTCTGTAGCCATGCTGGAATACAGGTACTATTCTTTCTTTGTAAGGAAATGTGAATTTAGAACATGTTGGGCTTCTCCTTTTTGTTATGCTTGTGTGTACAAACAGTTGCTTAGTAGGGAAATGTCGTTTAGCTCAGTTCTGTCTGAGATATCACATTATTATGGGATTGATAGTGTTATCTACTTAAGAGGTGCTCTCTGCTACACCTTTAAAACTCATATTGATGGTAAGTCATACTTTAAGTTTATTTTAAAGAGGCCACTTTGTTTTGTACCTTTGCTTTTCTGAAAGTAAAACTCACAGAATCGTAGAAACACCAGGCCGGAAGAGACCCACTGGATCATCGAGTCCAACTGTTCCTATCAACTCAAAACTTTTCTAGCCACAATGAAGTGAAGCTGGAATCAAGTTTTCAAGTGTAAACAGCTTCAGAGACTGAAGGCGTGTTTGATTGTGTGACTGTGTGCAGAGTAGTGAATGACAGGCTGTGGGAGTTCAATCCAGCATGTGGTGGTATTGTCAGCGATACAGTGGAGAGTCAACCTCCTGACAAACCACGTGCCAGTATATTGCTTAAAAATGGAAAAAAATAACTTTTCTCAAGTGAGTCTGACCACGTTGTCACAGCCTTTGTTTAAGTGGGTGTGTTTCCTTATCCAGTTCTGAATCCTTGCAGTGCTTTTTGTTCAGGAATTCAAAACTGTGGCCGCGTTGCTCCGCTTACCTCTGTATCGTCATGCTTACTCCGGGCAAGCTGGATTTGACCCCTTTGAAAACAAAGTGTTGATATAAATTGAAGCAGAAATACCACAGAGAGTTGCAGCTCATTATTAATCCAGGAAGCCACAAAGAAATCTCAACTAAACGTGGACAACCTGATCCCATGGGATGTGTCCCTGCCCATCGCAGCGGAGTTGGAACTTATATGATCTTTACGGTCCCTTCCAAGCCAAACTATTCTATGATTCTGTGATACTGTCTGTTTATTTTCCTAAAAGAGACTTCTGTCCTGGCTTGGATACATCCACTGACCTGAGTCAGTGGCACTTTAAGGTTTAATTTGTGTGTCACTCCTGTGGGAGGAAGCGGGAGGGGAGAGGAGTGTTCGCTCCAAGTGTCTTTCAAACATCATTTAATAGAGACCTTGTAAGAGTTCCTAGTGTTCACAGCTAAGGTGTGAAGGAAAGTGTTACAATTATCAGTTGTTGTGTTTCTCTGGGAAAATTGACTTGATGAGAGACAGTTTTAACCAAAGGTGGTTTAGAGGTGGTGTAATTGTGATTGAGTCACGTTGGGAGCAGGTTTTGATTGGTGAGGGTTATATAGATGATGTGTGGGTTTTTTTTTTTCCCAAGGAAGAATAATTAAGAGTAAAATAATCCAATGTATGTTAGACTTCTTATTCATCTTTAGATATATTAATGCTGAGACAAGACTGAGTGTTCTTTGGCTGCTGTTACATAGGAGCTCAGACGAAGCAGTCTGACCCTTTCTGAACTTCATCTGACTTTATCGTATGGAAGAGCCGCATAAGTGAATCGCTGTTCCCTTCTTCTCAGGGTACCAGCCGTCCCTCACACTATCATGTTTTGTGGGATGATAACTGTTTTACTGCAGATGAACTTCAGCTGCTGACTTACCAGCTCTGCCACACATACGTGCGCTGCACACGATCGGTTTCTATACCTGCACCAGCGTATTATGCTCACCTGGTAGCATTCAGAGCACGATACCATCTTGTGGACAAAGAACACGACAGGTAAATGACGACGCGTGCCTGAGGTATTTTGTCTCCATTGCTTTCTGCTCTATCATCAGGCATAAAGCCGTCTGCCTCGATAATTACTCGATTGCAGTTAATTTTTGTTACCTTCGGATCTGATCTTGAGATAATCATTCCTGCTCAGTGGCAGACAGGAGCAAGTTGGTAGATTGAGTAACACATGAAAAGAACAAAGTTTAGCTTAATAAAACCTTCTGTTATTCCCTTGGCGTGGGCTGAGGGAATTGAGCCTCGCGTTTAGTTCTTTGCTTTAGAATTAGAACCATCATGGATGGAGCAAATGTTAAGTGCCTTCCACTTATCTAACTGCTTTTGTACGTCAGAAGTATTTTATAACCCTCAAGCCATCAATATGTTTGCAACAGGCTTATTTTTAGATGAACAAACTGAGCAGCTGAGGTAAAGGGATTTGTTGAAAACCATGAGGTCACTGGGCAAATAGACGAGTGGATTTTCACAGAATCACAGAATTACCAGGTTGGAAGAGACCCACTGGATCATCGAATCCAACCACTCCCGCCAGTCACTGACCCATGTCCCTCAGCACCTCGTCGACCCACACCTTAAACCCCTCCAGGGAAGGGGAATCAACCCCCTCCCTGGGCAGCCTCTCCCACTGACCACTCACCCTTTCTGGGAAAAACTTCCTCCAAATGTCCAGCCTAAGCTTCCCCTGGTGGAGCTTGAGGCCATTCCCTCTCAGCCTGTCCCCTGTCCCTTGGCAGAAGAGCCCAACTCCCTCCTCTCCACAACCTCCTTTCAGGTAGTTGGAGAGAGCAATGAGGTCTCCCCTCAGCCTCCTCTTCTCCAGCCTCACCACCCCCTCCAGCTCTCTCAGCCGCTCCTCTTCTTCTCCAGCCCCTTCCCCAGCTTCCTTGTTCTACTCTGCACAGATTTTTCTCAGGATTCTGTTCTATTGTTGTTGTCTAAACGTTGAGGAGATGGAAAGGTAGCTTTTTTTTTACCTTGAATTAACACCGTTTACAGCCCAGCTTGCCTTTTCCTTACTCCCTGCAGCGCTGAGGGAAGCCACGTGTCAGGACAGAGCAACGGGAGAGATCCGCAGGCCCTCGCCAAGGCTGTACAGATTCACCAAGACACCTTACGCACGATGTACTTCGCTTAAGTCAATAAAACGGGAGCATCCTCACTCGAAAGGA
This sequence comes from Coccyzus lansbergi, assembly GCA_033558105.1. Taxonomy (NCBI): domain Eukaryota; kingdom Metazoa; phylum Chordata; class Aves; order Cuculiformes; family Coccyzidae; genus Coccyzus; species Coccyzus lansbergi. The sequence continues at coordinate 34,356 of JAUMJK010000566.1, forward strand.
AGAACTGAAAACCTTAAGCCACATACAATGTATGTTTCCAGCGGGGTTGGTTTAGGGGGTGTTGCCTCCCATCGTGCTGGAGTTGACACTGTGCAGGGGCGAGAGGCGAAACCCTTAAATTGACACCAGGAAGATTGTTTACTTCATCGAGGAACACAGCACTATTATGCAATATGAAACCAGCCACACGGGCTCCTGTAGGAAGCACCGCCATCATTTTTTTTTTTTTTTTTTTTTTTTAATTTTATTATTATTTCTCGTAGTTTTAACCCTCTTATGCCTTTACCTCAAGTTGCTCGGCAGCACAAGTATCTTTGCAAAAAAAAAAAAAAGTAAGAATTGATGGTGTAATTTAAACAAAAACACCTTTCTAGGAGCAATCAGTGATTGTTTGGGCAGGGAAGTGTGCAAAAAGTGTTTTTAACGCCACCGCATTGAGGAGTCTTTTCTCTCAATGTTGCCATCAAGCATTTGAATGTGAACATATCCAAGTGCATTTGAATGTACAGCGCTAGCTAGAAAAGAAACAAAGAGGGCGAAGGTGTTTTGCACACTAATCCGATAATTTGACCATAATTTAGCCAACTGCTGCCTTTGTGTGTCCTTCACGGCTTCGGAGTTCTCGGCTCCAATAGTTCCCTTTTTCAACAAGCAACCAGAGAAGCTAGTGGTGTTCTGTGCAGGCAGTAGGGATCCAAACTCTTGCTCCCTGGTGAATTTTAACGAAAGCTGCTGTTTTTTTTTTACCTAGTCCAAAAGTTTCAATTCCTTTCAATCTGGCGAGCGAAATAAGGCGAAAGCTTCACGTGGCTCCGGTGTCCCACGTGTTACGGGATCACATCTAGCAAACACCAGAACTGAAACTTTAGAGCTAAGGTCTTTTTTTTTGGAAACAAAGAAAAATTGCTAGTTTACTTGCTGCCTCTCACACACCTTAATGTGATTTCATATGTCTGTGTTTTTTGAAGTTTTAGCTTCCTTTTGTTTCTTTTATATTTATTAGAGTAATAATAATGCTTTAATTTAATTATTACGGAACGTATGGTCAACCATCGACTTTTATTTTTTAGACTTGTAACCATTGTTTGTTTTTAAAAAAAAAAAAAAAGAACTGACAACTTGTTTTTGCTATCTTTTAGTGCAATAAGCGTTCTAAAGGAAAAAAACCGTGTCCATTGAGCTGTACCCGAGCAGTGTTTGTACCACTAACTGTGGAAGAATGGACACCTCTGTGACTTTTAAAAGGACAAAGTCAAAGCCTTAATTTTGAAAGGAAAGTTTTATAGTCAGAAGGAATCTTGAATTTTTTTCCTTTTTTAAATCAAAAAAACAAAAAAAAAAAAAGAAAGAAAAATAGCAAAAACGCTTCTAGAATTCCGCCAGCTTTCCTTGTCCCTGCAGCGTTTTGATTTAACAAAGGAACCAGCCTTATTTTTGGCTTTGAAAGGTGGAGGATATTTGGATGAAACAGAAAGGGTTTTTTTTTAATTAAGATCTAAGTTTTTACACTCTTAAGTAAATCTATTTGACATCAGTAAAACGTCTGGAATTAATACGAGTTTTTAGGCTTTTTTCCTCTTTGATAACGACTTTCCTTTTAAAATTAAGTTGTTGGTAACTTCATTTCACTTTGCAATTCAAGAGGGCTGGGATAGTTCGAACACGTTAAATCACTGAAATGTGAAGCCGATCGACAGGACTTTTTCATTCCACTTTTAAAGGTAAATCGATATTTAAGATGTCAGAGACGAGCGTTTATTCAGTGAGGGGACTGGGGAGTTTTGCACTTTGTAAACTCATGAACTGCATTTTTTTTGACTGTTTTTTTTTATTTGCACTGGTTCATACTATATTTTACTGCAGATCGTTTGTATGGGCATTGCTGTTATCCCAGCCCTTCGGAACTCCGACCGCTCTCCACATGAAAACCAGTGGGTTGGTGTGCGTAGCCAATCTCCTCTCATTCTCATGAGATCCGCTGTTTGCCAAGATACTGTATTTTGAGCCTAAAATCTGAGCCCGTTCTGCTTCAACAGGCATGAATCTCCCCGGGTTTTTTTTCTGCCACAACACACAGTACTGTATTTTGTGCGGTTTTTGTCTTATGGACACGTCCGTAGCGCTGTCCCCAACCCTGTTGCAAAGAGCTTGACTGGAAGGTCAGTGTATGTACATATTTTGTTGCCTGGTAGCGAGGAGGATAACGTAAAAAGACTTAACTTTGCAGTTAAACTTGCCCTGGAAATAGCTATGAGGCTGAGCAGTGCCTGGAGAGGAGCAAAGTGGAATCAGAGAATCGCCAGGTTGGAAGAGACCCACCAGATCATTGAGTCCAACCATTTCTATAAAAATCTAACCCATGTCCCTCAGCACCTCATCCACCCGATCCTTAAACCCCTCCAGGGAAGGTGACTCAACCCCCTCCCTGGGCAGCATCCGCCAGTGCTCAGTGACACTGTCTGTGAAAATTTTTTTCTTTATGTTGAGCCTGAACCTCCTCTGACAGAGCATGAGGCCATTCCCTCTCGTCCTGTCCCTTGGGAGAAGAGCCCAGCTCCCTCCTCTCCACAACCTCCTTTCAGGGAGTTGTAGAGAGCAATGAGGTCTCCCCTCAGCTTCCTCTTCTCCAGGCTCTCTCAGGAGGTGATTTGGGGAGCCCCAGCAGCCCATGGTGTGTCCTGGAGTTCCCGGGAACCTTCAGCAACACCACCCACAGCTCCAGGGCTGGTCCAGCCATGCTCCGGGGCTCCCTAAACCCTCACCTACAGCCCCAGGACTCCCCAGTCGTGCTCGTGGACTCCCTAAACCCCTTACCTACAGCCCCAGGACTTCCCAGCTGTGCTCTTGGGCTCCGTAAACCCTCACCTACAGCCCCAGGACTCCTGAGCTGTGCTCTTGGGCTCCCTAAACCCCTTACCTGCAGCCCCAGGACTCCCCAGTCATGCTCTTGGGCTCCCTAAACCCTCACCTACAGTCCCAGGACTCCCCAGCCATGCTCTTGGGCTCCCTAAACCCCTCAGCACCTTCAGACAAACCTGCTGCAGGGAGGTTGGTGTTGCTAACGAACTGGACCAAGGTTCCTTCCCATCCATTCATCCTTCTGATGAGTGTCGGATGTTTTCCTCGATCTGTGCCCTCTCGGTTTTCTCTCAGAAGCGCTCTAGCCAGTCCTGTTTATAAAAGGTTCAGGTTGGGCTTTTTACAGAGATTTGTTTTAAAACGGATTTTTTTTTTATATAAAAACCAAACTATTTTACAAAGACTTCTTGTGAATTTATCAATTTTAGGTGAAAATTCTTTAAAAAAAAAGTCTTTTAACGCTCCTTTCAAAGATACTGTACACTTGTCATCATCACAGGTGTGATGATGATTTTGGAAGCTTTTTTTCTCTCGCTTCTTTCACCAAAAATAAAGAAACTCGATTGGGAAAGTGACTGAAATCACCTGCCGAGCTGGCGTCTGACCTGGTTTTCATGTGAAGAGTATTTGGAAGTTTTAATCTCTCGACTTGGTTTTTGCAAATATCTACGTCAAGTGCCGATACTTTCTCTGTATTACGATATCGAGTTCCTGGCGTTGTGAGGGCCACACGTTGATGATGCTGTAGCTGCTATATTTATTTAAAAGGAGATGGACAATTACTGCACTAAGGAACGAGGAGAAAAAGCAAGGAATCAAGGTTAGTTAGATATCTTGGGTTTGTTTTCTGTTTTGTTTCTTTTTTTTTTTTTTTTTTTTTTTTTTTCAAAAAGAGAATTAATGGTGTGAAATATCAAGTGTAACAAAGGGTGCTGTCATTTTAAACTGAGATTAAATAGCCAGATATTCTTCCTTTTGTTTAAAAACATATATATTTTGATGTTTGCAGTTTGGGGGCGGGGGGTCGGGATAAATGGTACCTCATCTGTGGTGGCAGTTTCCAGTATATTTTCAGAGTATATGGAATTTCTTTTATTTTTGTACCTGCTCTCCTTTAAAAAGACAAAAAAAAAAAAAAAGACAAAAAAAAAAGAGAAAAAAGGCAAATTTTATTTTGCTGTTTGGGGGGAAAATCTCGAGTTCCAGCTCGCCCTGGCGCCGGGAGCTGCCCCAAGAGGGACCTGGCGAAGGCTGACGCTGCAGATCTTGGCCTCGTTTTTAAGCCTGTCTAGAAAAACGGTTCCTGTCTCCTAAGACACTGACCGGTTTGACTGCGCCGAGACCTCGCTTGTAACTTAACAAGTGCCACTCCTCGCTCCCGGGGTGGGAGCTCGCACAAGGGCGGCAGCCTCGGGGCCGAGAGCCCTGCTGGAACCTGCCATCCGGTGACTCGGGAGATCCATATTTGGAGAGAAGTCGAGTGTTTTGTAGTCGAGGCGTTCAATTTGCACCATCGGAGTGACTGACTCCACTGTAAGTTGCTTTTTTTTTTTAATTTTGCCCCCATTGTGAGGCGCTGTAGGTGTGTGACTCGGGGTTGCTGGTCAGCATGGAGTTGGGTTTAACGTGTCCAAGAGTGTTTTCTTGTAAGGTTCATCCTGGCATCCTTTTGGAAGTTTGTTTGGCCGTAGAAACTGGTTTTGGGAGTGAAATGGGTTTTCTGGAAGTTGTCAGTCGAGTTCATTTAACATGCTGTCAGTCCTAAACGATTTTCACTTCATTTTTGCCCTATAAAATGCTTGAGATAAGATACCAGACAGGCGTCTTCTGTCCCGATTCCAGCCAGGAATTGAAGCAAGTCCACTCTGTTGAAATTCTAAGCTCAGCCTACGCGTGAAAAAGCTTGAGGCCTTTTTTTTTTAATTTTATTTTATTTTACACTTTCTTCGTATCTTGTCCTCTTTGGATCCCAGTGTTGTGAACTGAGGGTTTCAACCTTACTCAAAGCACTTTTATAACCAAGGAAGCAAAAGCTCAGATCGTGTTCGTTAAAGCTTGTACGATTCGCTTTGCAGAGATTGTTATTTCCAAATGAGGCTTTGTCTCCGATCCCGCTGGGCAGATGCTCTGTCCCGTTCGGTGGCTGCTGTTGGCAGGTTGATCAGATCCAGTGGAAAAAAAAATTCATAGGGATGTCAAAGGGAAAGATTCTTGTCTGTGGTTTTTACCCAAAGATGGTCCTGGAGATCAATATGGAGTGTTAGGATATCAATTTTGTTTCAGCACATCTTTAAATCGATCTTAACGTAGCCAATTCGCTGATTGTTTTTTGCAAACCTGAAAAAAAAACCAGTGGTTAGAGCTCGAGCCGAAGGCTGCTTCCTGCTGGTAGAAGATTCTTTACTTTGGGTAGTCGAGGAGTGACCAAGATGGGTACAGGATCCTACGTTTTACCTCCCGAGCAGAGAGGGCTCAAGAATCCTGGTCCCTGTAACACTAAAACAAAACCAAATTGTCATCCCTAAGTAGGTGAAGGTGCAAATCACAGAGTTGTTGAGGTTGGGAAAGACCTTTAAGATCATCAAATCCAACCGTAGAGTTGTTGAGGTTGGGGAAGACCTTTAAGATCATCGAATCCAACCGTGAACTTACAGGGAGGGGAAGGAATTGTGAGGGAGAGGCTTATGAGGGAAAATACCGAAGCATCAGATGTACAGAAACAAGGATGTTGGTGGAAGGACGTCATCCCCCAAGCCCTTTTCATACCTTGTCCGAGGTTCCCCTCACCGAACACGGGTCGTTCATATAGGGTCCTTTTCAAACGAAGCAGTTCTGCTGTGTAAAACCTGGAGTGACTTTTTTTTTTTTTTTTTTTTTTTTTTTAAAAAAAAGCAAGACAGTCCTCAGAAAGTGCCTTTTTAGGAGATGGTGCTGTAGATTTTTATTTTCCAGTTGTCGTGGCTGAAAATTTAAGATAAATTATTGAAAATGCCAAGTGTTTGATGGTATCTTTCAGGTACTTTTCAAGCATCAGCTTCTCTGAGTCAGGACCAAGAATAACCGGGAAGGTGTTTTCCTTCGGAGGGAGAGGCAGGGAGGAGTGATCACCAAATTCCACTGGTAGGCTAGAAGCTGTTTTGATGCAGTTTTTCGCATTGAGGGGGTTTGGGAGGTGGTGGAGGAGAAGCAACAACAACGTGAGACTCTTGGATAGAATCATAGAACAACCAGGTTGGAAGAGACCCACCAGGTCATCGAGTCCAACCGTTCAGATGATGTAATTAGTGCTGGAAGGGAATCTGTAGCTACTAAAGGATGTTGTTTCATGGATGCTCCCAGAGTCAAAGGAGACAAACAAAACCATATGAAGAGGTAGGAGATGGTCTTGTACAAGCTAGACCTCACGTGGTTTGTGTGTTTGAAGGAGCGATGTGTGTGTCTTCAACAGGATTTCTAATTCCTCGCTGGGAGTTTTGCTACTTGGGGTGGGTGATGCCGCCCCGTGCGTTGAAGAGAGTCCATGGGGAGTTTGGTGAGCATTCCTTCCGTCAGGAAAAGCTGTAGACTAGATTATTATTAAACACTGCACCTCAGTAACCTTGTAATGCTGCATAAAGTAATAATAATAGCAAAGTTGTGCTTTGATTACACTGTAATGTGCTTGCACACGCCTGCAAAAAAACACACACACACTCAACTTTCATTGTTGTCGTGGTCTTAATAGCAGTTAGCAGCCCTTTTCTTTTACGATGAACCTTTATTGTGGTGTTTCTGTATATTTATTGGGAATCTGTGTGCAGCTCATCGGTCTGCGTGTTGCTTTTAAAACTTACTTTGAAGTGGGAGAAGTGTCCGAATGTTTTGTTTTCCCTTCTCCCGAGTCAGCTCACCTGATCGTGTTTGAGAGCAGAGCGAATAAACCACCTCGATAGACGAGCTGCTCTGGTTGGTACCTTGTTTCTTTAAGTTTAAAATGACTTTGTGTTCGTTTTTGTTACTGTTCATACAGTATTGGGCATTTCAGCTGTAGAATAACTTGATGTCTGGATGGCTTTGATGAATATCAGGAGCTTAAGCACAAAACGCGCTGTTTAATTGCAAGTGGAATCCCGGCAGGAATATGTTTTGTGTCCAGCCTTTTCCTAGGAGTAAGCAAAGCTTTTTAACGTGAATTAATCTGGCTGCAACATCCCAGGTACACAGATTAATTCATTAATTAGATTAATGCGCAGTGCAGCACTCCTGCTCGTGCTACTATCAATCAAAACATCTTTTTGCTCTGTAGGTCTTCAAGTTATCTTCATGAACTGATGTTTCTTGTAGTTCGCTACCGGCTTCTTTGTCTTATTACAGTGCCCGATGCCACTTTGTTGATGTTTAAGCTTGCGACGACATTAAATTATTTTATATTCTCGGGTTTTAATGTTGTTAGGCTAGGGTTTAGGAAGCTTTTTTTTTTCCAGTCTAAATTCTGAGCCAAAACTGTGTCTTCTCTCCCTTCTAGTTGTAGGCGGGTTTTTTTATCTTTTAGACAACAAAAGGGCCAAAAAAATCTTGCACCATCAACCTGTTTGCAGCAATACTCTCCACCTCGACCCTTGCCCATCAACAGGTTTCTTTTCTGTCTACACTTAGTGAATATTGAAGCTGTTGAGGTTTAGAAGGAAGTCAATGCCCTCCTCTTTCTATCAAAAGAAACGCAATGGGCTCTGATCTGAGGTGCTGGTTTCTGTCAAGCACAGATCTCTTCTTTGGAAGTCCTGCCTTGACGATTGTGAACCGTTAATAGATTTAATTAGAGCAGAAACGTCCTGTTTCTTTTGCATTCACTGGAGTGAATTCACCGTTTCTGTTGCATTCACTGGAGGGTGTGTGATGTTTTGAAATGTCTGATTTAAATACAAACTAATAAACTGCTGAGGGTGTAGATGCTATTATACTATTCCACAAAAACCAAACAACAAACCAAACCAAAAAAAAAACCCCACAGTCTGGTGCACAGGCATAGTCTGAGAGTGAGGATTTGCTGTAGTTGATGCTGGGATTGATCCGAAACCTGAACTCTCTCAGCAGTGTGTTTTGGGAGAAGTGGCAGTGGTGACTGTGCTGTTGAACCAGGTGGAGAAAGCTCTAAAAAAATACCAGGAGGAAACTTGTCTTTCTATTGGTGTGGTGGCTGCCCCATCCCTGGAGGGGCTCAAGGCCAGGTTGGATGGGGCTTGGAACCCCTGATCCAGTAGGAGGTGTCCCTGCCTATGGCTGGAGTAGAACTGGATGGGCTTTGAGATCCCTTCCAACCCAAACTGTTCCATGATGATGATATTCAAAAAGCTGAATACACTGATAAACCTCTCATGCTGCTAGAGCCTTGTGAACCTGTATCTCTGCGTCCGCAGTTTACCTGAAAAGACCCCACGTAACTACTTCAAAAATTAACACGTGAAGGGAAAAAAAGTCTTTCCCTGTCTTTTTCGAGTGCCTCTTCGGCTCCTCAGAGGACCGCGCCGAGGAGCGGTGACAGTGCCTGGAACGGCTCGATCGGCAAACCACACGCTGTCTTTTCTATCTAAACTTTGAAGCTACCTGACTCGGTTCACCACAGATACAAGTTCCAGTAGATCGGTGCTATTCGAAACAACAGAGCCGAGGGGGTTCGTGAGCAATATCTGACCCATCTATGAAGCAGAGATGCTCCGATACATTTCTGGTTGCAGTTTTTACGCAGTTGATGCTGAAGTGTGCCTGGCTACCAAGTTAAAAAAAAAAAAACAACCAGCAGCAAGCGGCTGGAATGTTAATTCTGCTGTAGCACTACAGCTGCTCTGCTTTTCCTCAGCTCTTGCCTACCTCCTTGTTCCCTTACGCAGGATCCTTCTCCCTCTTGCTGCCTGCTTGGAATTCACCACCTAGAGGACGCTGTAGCTGTGGGGAAGGTGGCTCAGCTCTGGATGTGAGGGGGTGGTAAGCAGGATGGATATAAAAGCAACCGCTGGTGGAAATAAAGGACTTGGTAGGAGTTTGAGTGGATGTCAGGTGAGCTGTGGTCGGCTTAAGCCCTTCAGGGAACGTCAAACACGAGCTGAGGTGTCCTGAGCTGTTTGTGTTGGACTCGTTGAGAGCAAGCATGTGCCTTTTTCTGATCAAGAAGAGAAGCTGGAAAAACTTGGGTTTGCGTTGCTAATACGGTTAGTGTTTTTCCTCGCAACTGTTTTCACAGCTTGAAGTTCTTGGTCAGAATGGAGTTGGTTTTGCGTTGAATTACTTAATCAAAGCGAGCCCTGAATTATTTGGGAATTAGAACTACCCCGAGAGGAGAAGCCTTTAAATGAAGTGGTTTCTGAAGAGTAACGTCATCAAATAAACACTTCCTGGTAGACTTGCAATTTTTTTTTTTTTTAAAAATGTAACCTTGACGTATTTCTCTATCTAATGGGAATCATTAATTCTGCCTTGATTTGAATGTTGCCTGCCCAGTAGTGTCTTTGCTCTTTTACTGTGCTCCTGCAGCCTCCCGTAAGCTCTGTTGCTTCTTCCCTCCCGTAACCCATTTGGTGGCTGTGAGGACAAGGAGAATGTTGTCCAGTGAATGTTGGGGAGCAGCTTGGGGCTGTGGTTAAGCGAGGACTAGGAGGGGAGGATGAAACATCACAGAGTAAAACCAGTTTGCCAGCAGCCTAGAGCGGTGATATCTGCCTGCAAAATCCTGTGCTCTTTAGGTTGTGGAGTAAAAATGGAGAAAAACTCCCCCCTCCTCTGACACTGATGGATGAGAGAAGGTTCTTGTGGACCGTGTGCTGCCCAAAAGGAGATGCCTGTGCCCTTAGATGCTGGTTTGGGCTCGAAGCTGCTAAAAGAAGTGACTTTTCAGACCAAAATGGAAAAGCTTTTCCAACAGGTTGTATTTTATGCAGTTTTGAGACACCACTGAGTTATCCAGCCTAGAGCTGCGGTGGCACCGCTGGCTCTGAAATGGCTTCTTTCTTTCTCTGGTCTGGGGCAAAGGATTCTGCCTCGTTCTTCACCTTAACTTGGAAAGGTTGATGACGATTCACGTCGTCTCAGGTGTTCTGAGGGTGAATCGTGTCGTGGAAGTGCTCAATTCTTAATACAAAGCTGTGCACCTTCTTGCAAGTTCGCGTCTGCAGTTCACGCAGTTCCCTTTGGAGTCCGTCTCTGGCGTGAGTCTGCGCCTTTCTCTTGCATCTCCTCGCAGCTCTGCCTGAGGAAAAACATCAGGACTGCTCCCCTGATGTTCACCTCTTGCTTGCTTTCAGGGTAATCCATTTGTCGCAAAGCAGACTGTCAGGGTTTATTTAAATGAAAGGGGGTTTTTTTCATTGCTGAGAATAATCATAGAATCATAGAAAAACCAGGTTGGAAGAGACCCACTGGCTCATCGAGTCCAACCATTCCTATCAAACGAATAATACAGCTCTTTGAAACACATTTGGCAGTGGAAAATTAATACTGTAATAATGTCTGGTAGTAGAGGAAACTGTGATGATGTTGAGTTCAGGGCTATGCTGGCCCATAAATCGCAGGTCCACACCCCATTTAAGTACAGAAAAATAATCATTAAAATAGTTACTAATAAACTTTTCTTCTGCTTACACTATAAATCTCTTGAATATATTCGAATTCCACTTTCTTCGATGGCAAATCCATGTCTTGCTGGTTCGTGAAGTGGAGCAAAACCTGTTGAAGTTTGTGAAGCTCTTGGTGTGCCAGTCAAGTGGAACCTTGAGGAGTGCTCTTGAATTCACAGGGAAGATGCCCTGTGAAGGATTTCTTCCTAAAGTTTAAGAAATTATAAAGGAATGGGGGGGGCATCCCTGGAGGTGTTCAAGGCCAGGTTGGATGGGACTTGGAGCCCCTGATCCCATGGGAGGTGTCCCTGCCCATGGCAGGGGTGGGACTGGATGGGATTTGAAGTCCCTTCCAACCCAACCCACTCCACGATTCTATGAAATCAGATGCCAAACCCCCTCGGTAAGAGTAAGACTGCGATGGATTCAGTTTGTTGGTAGTGAAGAACAGCTTCTTTGGGGCACTGGGTTTTGTCCATCACACTCCTCCTGTGGTCTTCAGTTTTCTTCGGACTTGGATTTCCGTTCTCCAGTGAAATGTTCTCATTTCTGCACTTTCCAGTGTTGAACTTAGCCTTGAGACAATGCTCTTTGCCTGTAGAAAACCCTGCTTCTAGAGAGCTGCGTTTTGCGTCTGGTTTGAAAAGCCAGCCTCAGCTCAGCAATAGAGTTGGCATAAGGAGGTTTCGGATTGAAATGCTGCTTTTCCAGCTTCGTTACCCACCCCCTACGAGCCGGTGTAGAGCTGCGTTTTGCAGGCTGGTGTCACACTTTGGGTTCCCAAGGTACCGATTCTCCTGGCTGTCGTCATCTGGTTTCTTGGTGTAAGCAGTTCAGCTTCCTGAGGTTGCCTGTTGAGGGATAAATAGTGTTTTCTTGTCGTGAGATAAAACTGGGCTGTTTCCATGGCCTGGAGGCATTTTATCCTCACTTAGAATCACAGAACAACCAGGTTGGAAGAGTCCCACCGGATCATCGAGTCCAACCATTTCCTAGCAAAGAACATTGTCTGTCGGCAGGTATTAGGGGGAAGCTTTCCTGGTGGTTGGTAGCGTTCGTTTATGAGCCAATCTGGGTATTAACGGCTTCAGAAGGCGGCTCTGGGCACGTGGGGTGTGCCATAAACACTGCTAGCAATCGAGCTGTATTTGTGTGGGAGCCTGCTGGAAGCATTGCCGTGCGTATAAACTTTTACCTGTTTAATACCATGTGTTTAAATCGAAAATAAAACAACCGATATTGTGCTCCTCGGGGTTCCTTTCGGGAACAGAATTCTAATAAAGCAGTTTGGTGGACGGAGAGTCCCTTCGGAGCGTGCATCTTGTTCTTTCTCCCACGCTGCTCACCTCTTGTTTTGGTGTTACCTTCGCTTAAGCAGGAGCTGGAATGTGCTACCTGAGGTGGGTTGTTTTGGTTTTTGTTTTTTGTTTTTTTTTTTCAAAGCAAAAGGGAACTGTTCCGAGAACAGAGCTGTGACTCGAACCGTTGCACAAACAGATTGTTGTCGGATGGCAAACGAAACTGGGAAAAAGCCTTTATTTTTACTTACCCATCTTGACCGCGTGTGCCTCTTTGTATTGCGGACGTGGGCTGCGGCTGGGGGTGGGAGGGGAGCCCCGTGCCCGTGTGTTTGGAGATGACCTCGCTAAGCAGAAGCCTCTGCCCGTTCTCCCTTTCCAGACCAATTGTTCTTGCCAAAATTTTCTACCTGTTGCAAAAGAGTTGCTTTCTTTCCAGCACAGTAAAAATGTCAACTTCTTTCACTGTTTTCCTTCCCTCTCGTAGGCATCTGTGACCTCTGTATGACTGTGCATAGTACACACCACAGTCTTTGGATCTCTGCTGGCTTTAGATACCATTAAGTTGGGTGTTGTAAATGAACCGTATTCATTTGACAAATAAAAATCTTTTTTGAAATGCACATGTGACGCTTTCAACTTGTTACTTTTTTTTTTTTAATACTTGTGGTCATTTTAATTTCTCCCCAAAGCTGGGGCTGCAGGAGCGGATGGGGATGGAGGCGCAGATGAGCTGGAAGGCCAAGGGGACCCTGGAGAGCACGGGGAGCCCTGTCCCTGGGGAAGATTTCTCCCTAAGATCTCATCTCAATCTCCCTTTTTGGGGCTCAAAACTGTTCCCTCTTATCCTCTCCCTGCCCTCCCTGATCTAGAGCCTCTCCCTAGCTTTCCCAGAGACCTTTTCAGCACTGGAAGCTGCTCTAAGGTCTCCTTTGGCACTGGAGGCTGCCCTAAGGTCTCTTTCTGCATTGGAAGCTGCTCTAAGGCCTCTTTCTACACTGGAGGCTGCCCTAAGGTCTCTTTCTGCATTGGAAGCTGCTCTAAGGCCTCTTTTGACCCTGGAGGCTGCTCCAAGGTCTCTTCGACACTGGAAGCTGCTCCAAGCTTGTTCCTTCATCCCACACTTCATCCCCTTGGAAAAGGCCCCTCCTGGAGCCCCTTCCCTGGACATCCCTGGCCAGACCCTCGCAGGAGAAGATTCCTCCCTGAGATCAGTCCATCTCCCCTCTTTCTGCCCTTAAACCCCTTCCCCTTCTCCCCTCCCTGTCCCACAGCTCCTCCTCAGCTTCCCTGGAGCCTTTTCTTTCCTGTGATCCCTGGGAAACCTCCACACTCTCCCAGGAGAACGTTTTTTCCCCGAGATCTCCTTCCCTTTCCCCTCTTTCAGCTGGAAAACGCGTGTGTCCCTCCCCTCCCCGCCCTGTCCCCGTGCAGGGGAGGCTGCGTCGGTGTCGTTATTGTCGTTCTGGCCGTTGCTGTCGTTCTGTCCTTCCCCCCCCAGGTGGCTCTGGGCAACGGCCCCGCGGGAGCCCAGCGAGGGGAGCAGGGCTGGAGGTGAGGGGGGAGCAGGGCCGGGATGGGGGAGATGGAGCCCTGAGAGGGGCTGCCTGTGCCCCCCTGCCCCTGGGGGGGGTGTGAGGCCTTTCTGGAGAAGAGGAGGCTGAGGGGAGACCTCATTGCTCTCTACAACTACCTGAAAGGAGGTTGTGGAGAGGAGGGAGCCGGGCTCTTCTCCCAAGGGACAGGGGACAGGATGAGAGGGAATGGCCTCAAGCTCCACCAAGGGAGGGTCAGGCTCGACATAAGGAAAAAAATTTTCACGGAAAGGGTGATTGGTCACTGGCAGAGGCTGCCCAGGGACGGTGTTGAGTCACCTTCCCTGGAGGGGTTTAAGGGATGGGTGGATGAGACGCTGAGGGACATGGGTTAGTGATTGATGGGAATGGTTGGACTCGATGGTCCAGTGGATCTCTTCTAACCTGGTGATTCTATGATTCTGGCCTTGCTACCCTTTTGTGCCCTAAAGTCCCTGGCACCCTGCAGTCCCTCTGCACTCCAGCTCTTTCTGCCTTTTGGGACCCACAACCCCTCTGCCCCACAGCCCTTTCTGCCCTCTGGCTTTGCAACCCCTTGTGCCCCAAAGCCTCCCCTCTCCTCCCCACATCATCTCTGCCTTGGAGCCCCCTTCTATTTTCAGCCCCTTGTGCCCCAAAGCCTCCCCTCTCCTCCCCACATCATCTCTGCCTTGGAGCCCCCTTCTGTTTTCAGCCCCTTGTGCCCCAAAGCCTCCCCTCTCCTCCCCACATCATCTCTGCCTTGGAGCCCCCTTCTGCTTTCAGCCCTTTCTACCCCACAGCCCCTCACACCCCACAGCCCCTCTGCCCTGCAGTGTCTGGTGCCCTTTCTCTGCCCCCATGGCCCTTTCTGCCCTGCAACTGACCTGCTTCTCATCCCTTTTTGCCTTCTCTCTGGCCCCACAGCCCTTTTTTTCCCCCTCTCTCTGGCTTCATGTCCTCTCTGCCCCATGGCCCCTTGCAACCTCCAACCCCCCTGCCCCACAGCCCTTTTTTCTCCACTCTCTGTGGCTTCATGTGTCCTCTTCCCTACAGCCATTCATGCTCTCTAGCTCCACATCCCCTCTGTGCCCCACGTCTCCTGTGCCCCGTAGCCCCTCGTGCCCTCTCTCAAGCCCTCCCTGCAGGGCTCCCCTCCCTTTCTGCACCCCTACAGCTTTTGGGGTGTGGGGTGGTGCTCAAGGAGCTCTGTCCCACCATTTATGCCCAAGAGGCTTCCTGGGGGACAGGCACAAGCTACCCTGGAGCCAGGGAGCGAGTCGGCCCCACAACTCCACCTGATGATAGTTTTTTTGGGAGCTGCTCTGATCCTGTTGAGTGGTCTCCGCGATTCCTGCTGGTTTTAGCAAGGGCAACGGCTTCAAACTGTCCTGTTCGTGCAAAGCCTCTCGGTCCCCTGGGGCTGCAACTCTGGGCTGGAACAAAAGCAGAGCCGGTAACATAATCAGATATTTTGTCCGAGCTCAATAATTACCCTGTGGAGATGGTGCTGTGGGCGGCTCCTTGTCTCTCTGCAAGCCCCGTTCTCCAGGGACACAGGGTGGACAGGACTTTCCTCCCGGCCCAGGGGCAGAAGGGGACTCTGATCCTCTACCCTTGCGCTTCCTCCTGTGGATGTGTGTGCCCAGGTTAGCCAAGACGCTAGGTTAGACCTTGCTGCTGCTTTTCTCCAGAAGAGCTCTCCGGTTTGTGGGTGCATCTCCATTTCTGGTGCGTTTCCATGACTAAACGCAAAACCCTTCTGCTCCCTCATAGTTGAGCGAGATGGCCACGCTGAGCACAAAGCTGGGACAACGCTTCTCCGTGCAGGACTGGCACGTCAACTCCAACCTCATCTCAGCCGATGCTGAGCATCAACGTTCTGCTTCCCACCAAGTCCGTCAGGAAGCCCGAGCTCTCCGTAATGAAACCAACAACCAGGTGGGTGCTCTGTTTGTCAGCAGACTGGGCTGAGGAGGACAAGAGGGCATCTGAGGGCATGGAACACGGAATCATAGAATGGTTCGAGGTGGAAGGGACCTTAAAGATCGTCTCATTCCATGGGCAGGGACACCTCCCACTGGATCAGGGACTCCAAGCTCCATCCAACCTGCCCTTGAACCCCTCCAGGGATGGGGCAGGGTTGTACTCCTGGGAGGGAGTCAGACAGTCCTGAATACAGAGTCAGGCTTCACAATTATGATCTGGACTAAAATTAAAAAAAAAAAAAAAAAAAAGAGAAATGAGGTTTCTACTCTAATTCCAGGCAAAATGGGATGAGCACAACAACCGAACGCGTCTGACTGAACGTATCAACAGCGTGAACAAATGGAAGGAGACCCTGGACAAGTGCCTTGTAGACACAGATGCGGAAATCACTGCCTTGACCAAGGTATGTTGGGGAGACAGATGGCTGGAAATCAACTTAGACTCTCAACGTGGGATGTTAAATGGTTGAGGCTTGTCTTCTGCACTGGGCAAGCCTGAACGGAGTTCAAGGGGGGCTTCCATAGGTATATTGAGATCCATACCTGGTGGAATGACCTACTGGGAAGGCAGCCGCTGTGTTCTTGGCTGAACCAAGCCCTTTTGATGGAGCTGGGTTTGAGTTTGGGGTGGTTTTTCATTGCTTTCTTTAAGCTCTGAAGGATAATGAGAAATATAGCCAAATGCCGGGTCCTGCACTTGGGGCACAACAACCCTATGCAAAGCTACAGACTGGGAGAAGTCTGGCTGGAAAACTGCCAGGAGGAGAGGGACCTGGGGGTGTTGGTCGACAGCGACTGACCATGAGCCAGCAGTGTGCCCAGGTGGCCAAGAAGGCCAATGGCATCCTGGCTTGGATCAGAAATGGTGTGACCAGCAGGGCCAGGGAGGTGATTCTCCCTCTGGACTCAGCACTGGGGAGGCCGCTCCTTGAATCCTGTGTTCAGTTCTGGACCCCTCAGCACAAGAAGGATGTTGAGGCTCTGGAGTGAATCCAGAGAAGAGCCACAAAGCTGGTGAAGGGGCTGGAGAACAGAACCTATGAGGAGCAGCTGAGAGAGCTGGGGGGGTTTAGCCTAGAGAAGGGGAGGCTGAGAGGAGACCTCATTGCTCTCTACAAGTACCTGAAAGGAGGTTGTAGAGAGGAGGGAGCTGGGCTCTTCTCCCAAGGGACAGGGGACAGGACAAGAGGGAATGGCCTCAAGCTCCACCAGAGGAGATTTAGGCTAGAGATTAGGAGGAAGTTTTTCATGGAAAGGGTCATTGGGCATTGGAATAGGCTGCCCAGGGAGGTGGTTGATTCCCCTTCCCTGGAGATGTTTAAGGGATGGGTGGATGAGGTCTTGAGGGACTTGGTTTAGTGTTTGATAGGAATGGTTGGACTAGAAGATCCGATGGGTCCCTTCCAACCTGGTTGTTCTATGATTCTATGATTCTGATTCTTCTAGTTCTAAACCAAGAGGCTGCTGCTTCTGGAATTGTTGGACCTCAGCAAGGTGTGGTTTCCAGAAATAGAGGACTAATGTGTTTGGTGCTCACAGTTTTCTCTCCAGATCTGCTAAAAGCTTTCAGGCAGCATAGGGCCCTCTTAACAAGGGTGTCCGTGGGCTCCCCTTCCTTTCTTCCACCCGTCCCTGAAGGAGGTCCCACACGCACCCAACCGACTGCTTCTTCCAGGTGAAGGAGATGGCAGAACATGCTCTCCAGGCAAAGAATTTGTGTCTGGACGTTGCCATCGAGTGCCTGACGCTCCGCGAGAGCCGTCGCGCCATCGATGTGGTGAGGGACCCCGTGGAGGAAGAGCTGCACAAGGAGGTGAAGGTGATAGAGAAAGCCAAGAGAGAACTGCAGCAGAGAGTGAGCGAAGCCTTCGAGCAGCTCTGGTGAGAAGAATGATACAACTTTTGATCAGGCTCTGCCCTTTTTGCTTGGATACAGCAGTTGGATCTGCTCCTAGTGCCTCATGGGAATGGGTAGGCAGGCCAGGTGTGATCACCTGGAGGAACCTCTGATCATTTCTGTTAAGGTCTACGGGATCTGGGGGTGGCAGGGGAGAGCTTTTCAAGGGAGATTTCACAAGCAACTTCAGAAGATTTCATTCCAGATAGATCTCTTTTTCTGCCTACCTTGTTCCATGAACCATGGACCTGGAGGTGTGAAAGCTCCCGTGTCCTACCCCACATGGGTCACTGTCCCACAGCAGGAGGGAGCTCAGCCGCTTTACCGAGCTGGACCTGGTTCACTGAGAGGGTGGGTGCTCATCGCTTCTTTTAGAAAGATGACTGAGGCGGTGATGAAAGCTTTGGGAATCATCATCTCCCCTCTGCATGTTCGCGCTGACCCCAGCCCTGCTTTCCGCAGCCTCTTACAGGAAGCTCACCAGCGGCTGAGCTTTGACCGCTGCTGCAAGGTGGAAACGCTGCAGCTCGATCACAGCTGCTTATCTCTCAATGTCAACTCTCCAAACGTCTCCTTCAAGGTCAACCCGACACGGATCCCAAGCAGGTAAGGAAAGAGCCCATCCTCGTGTGCCCAAATCTGATGTTTGGAAGAGCTCTGGGATGCTTCTTCCTTCTTTACCGTGTCCTGGCTTGGTGGGTGCAGTAACGGAGAGACCTCAGAGCAGGAGGTGGCTGCTGGGATTCACTGTGGCTCTCGGATTGTGAAGCCGCAGATTTCTGGGAGCTCTCATCTCGGTTATCACCACAAAGCCAGAGGAGCTGGCTGCTCTGCCTGCCTCGTGCTGTGCTGCAGGTGACTCTTGGTGTGTCTTAGAATCATAGAATCATAGAACAACCAGGTTGGAAGGGACCCATTGGATCTTCTAGCCCAACCATTCCTATCAAACACTAAACCAAGTCCCTCAAGACCTCATCCACCTGTGCCTTAAACACTTCCAGGGAAGGTGAATCAACCCCCTCCCTGGGCAGCCTATTCCAATGCCCAATGACACTCTGTGTGAAAAACTTCCTCCTAATGTCCAGCCTAAATCTCCCCTGGTGGAGCTTGAGGCCATTCCCTCTTGTCCTGTCCCCTGTCCCTTGGGAGAAGAGCCCAGCTCCCTCCTCTCTACAACCTCCCTTCACGTAGTTGTAGAGAGTAATGAGGTCTCCCCTCAGCCTCCTCTTCTCCAGAATAAACACCCCCAGCTCTCTCAGCTGCTCCTCATAGGGCCTGTTCTCCAGCCCCTTCACCAGCCTTGTTGCTCTTCTCTGGACTCACTCCAGAGCCTCAACATCCTTCTTGTGCTGAGGGGCCCACAACTGGACACAGTATTCAAGGAGTGGCCTCACCAGTGCTGAGTCTTGCGGTGTCTGCTTGCGGCACAGCTCACGGGGGACCTGCCACATGCTTTCCCTTGCTTGGCATCTCACAGCTTGGCTTGACATGTCCCTGGTTCTAGAAGACGTTGGGCTCGGTGTAGGATCCATGGGGTAGCAGCTCCAGCTGGTGCCACGAGGAGATTAGAATCTGCAGCGAGAGATTCTTTAGTCGTGCAAACACTCAACTTATTTTCACAATCGGTGATTTTTCACGGAGAGGGTCATTGGAATAGGCTGCCTAGGGAGGTGGTTGGTTCACCTTCCCTGGAGGGGTTTAAGGGACGGGTGGATGAGGTCCTGAGGGACATGGTTTAGTGTTTGATAGGAATGGTTGGACTCAATGATCCGATGGGTCTCTTCCAACCTGGTTGTTCTATGATTCTATGATCTGTTCACAGATCAACTACACTGGATGAGTGGGAAATGAACAGCCAGTGCAACAAGAAGCACGCTGAGGCAGAAATGAACACCTCGACCTTGCTCCGAGAAGCGACCCTACTGACCATTGCCCAGGTAAATCATCACTCGGCTGTGAATTGGTGGTGTGGAAGTTCTGGATCTGGGAGGAAGGGCTGGTGTGTGCTGTGGTCAGGGAAAAGCAGGCTTGGAAAAGAGCATCGGCCTGTGAGCTGCTCTGAGAGTTGCTGCTGTCCTGGTTTAAAAGGGGAGCTTGGTTATACAAAGCTCACAGCAGTCCTTGCAGGGCTCCCCATCCACCATTCCCTGCCTTTTGGCCCCAGAGCGGTGACCTGCACATGCATGGCAGCTCCCAGAACCCCTCAGCTTTGCTCCTAGGCTTGTCCCAGCCTCACAGGAGGTTGTTTTGTGTGCTGGTTGACTGCTGGGAGGAGGACACCTTCTGGTGTGTGTGACTGGAACCCCTTCTCTCTTTCAGACAAACAACGAGCTGGAGGCTCAGCGTGAAGCTATCAACTTTGCCTTGCGCAAGAGGATTAACGAGCTGGAAAGAGCCCTCGATGAGCTCAAATGGCAGGAGAAGAACGTAAGTGTTGCTTCTTTCCTTGTCCACCCCAACCCGGGGTGGGAATTAGAACAACCAGGTTGGAAGAGACCCATCATAGAGTCATAGAATCATGGAACAACCAGGTTGGAAGAGACCCATTGGATCATTGAGTCCAACTATTCCTATCAAACACTAAACCATGTCCCTCAGGACCTCATCCACCCGTCCCTTAAACCCCTCCAGGGAAGGTGAATCAACCCCCTCCCTGGGCAGCCTATTCCAGTGCCCAATGACCCTCTGTGTGAAAAACTTCCTCCTGTTGAATTGAATTGAATCCAAAAGGCTGTTTGTTACGTGGAAAACAACTTGGCCTGAGAGCAGTTTCCACGTGAGAGGTGTGAAGTGCCACACGGATGATCTCTACAACATCCTACCTCCCTCTGCCATCGCAGTTGCTGCTTTGGTGTTTCCCAGCAGCAGTTTGAGGTTTTAGCCTTCTTATTTCACACCTGGTATCGACTGTGGTGGCCATAAAACACAAGCAGCACCATGCCTGGTCCATGTGAAAAGCCTGATTGATCTAAGAGGAGTTCAGCATGCGAAATGTGAAATGTGCTGAACCAATGGCCAAATGCCGGGTCCTGCACTTGGGGCACAACAACCCTATGCAGAGCTACAGACTGAGAGAAGTCTGGCTGGAAAACTGCCAGGAGGAGAGGGACCTGGGGGTGTTGGTTGACAGCGACTGAGCATGAGCCAGCAGTGTGCCCAGGTGCCCAAGAAGGCCAATGGCATCTTGGCTTGGATCAGAAATGGTGTGACCAGCAGTTCCAGGGAGGTGGTTCTCCCTCTGTACTCAGCACTGATGAGGCCGCTCCTTGAATCCTGTGTTCAGTTGTGGGCCCTTCAGCACAAGAAGGATGTTGAGGCTCTGGAGAGAGTCCAGAGAAGAGCCACGAAGCTGGTGAAGGGGCTGGAGAACAGATCCTATGAGGAACGACTGAGAGAGTTGGGGGTGTTTAGCCTGGAGAAGAGAAGGTTGAGAGGAGACCGGATCACTCTCTACAACTCCCTGAAAGGAGATTGTAGAGAGGAGGGAGCTGGGCTCTTCTCCCAAGGGACAGGGGACAGGACAAGAGGGAATGGCCTCAAGCTCCACCAGGGGAAATTTAGGCTAGAGATTAGGAGGAAGTTTTTCCCGGAAAGGGTCATTGGGCATTGGAATAGGCTGTCCAGGGAGGGGGTTGATTCACCTTCCCTGGAGGTGTTTAAGGCACAGGTAGATGAGGTCCTGAGGGCCATGGGTTAGTGTTTGATGGGAATGGTTGGACTCGATGATCCAATGGGTCTCTTCCAACCTGGTTGTGCTATGATTCTATGAAATCCCACCAGCCCTCGTTTAAAATCCACTCACTGAAAGCCCAAGATGCTTGGGGGCTGTTTTCCAATCTATCCCGCGGCTGCCCCTCACGGGAATATCTTAATCCTTAGACCCTGGAGGAAATTGCTGAGATGGAGGAGGACATCCGGCGCTTGGAGAAAGATCTTCGGAGGAAAATGCAAGATCTGAAGGTGGCCCACACCCGCCTGGAGACCCGCACGTATCGTCCCAACATGGAGCTCTGCTGCGATGAGGTACCAGCCTCGCCGGGCACGCTCCCTGCCAGGCAATGGGTGTGGGGCTGAAGACGTGGATGTGTTTTGGAGCAAACCACAGAGGGGCTGAGCGATGGAGTCACCCAAATAAATATCACAGCAGGGCTGGGAGGGGAATGAGAGAACCGTGACCTTCGTGAAATAACACTTCAGCCCTCTTAACTGTTGTTGCCTTCTCCCGGTGCCCCTGGCAGGTCCAGTTTGGGCTAACAGATGAGGTCCACCAGCTGGAGGCATCGATCCGTGCGCTCCAACGGAAGCTGGCAGAGTCGCAGTAAGTCTCCTGCTCTCCAGGGCACAGCGTGAGGGTCGTGGTGAGCAGCCCTGAGCCAGGAACAGTTCCAGAAACTGCATTTTGGAATTGGTGTTGGGAGCGGGGCTGGATGGGGCACAGGGGTGCAGGCACGAGAGGTCTGTGTGAGTGGGAATAGGCTGCAAAGATGATCCGAGGGCTGGAGCACCTCCTGGACAGGCTGAGAGAGTTGGGGTTGCTCTGCCTGGAGAAGAGAAGGCTCTAAGGAGACCGTAGAGCAACCTTCCAGTACCTGAGTGGGCTACAAGAAAGCTGGGAAGGGGCTATTTACAAAGGCTTGGGGTGATAGGATGAGGGGCAATGGGGATAAACTGGAGAGGGGCAGATTTAGACTGGACATAAGGAGAAATTTCTTCATAATGAGGGCGGTGAGGTCCTGGAACAGGTTGCCCAGGGAAATGGTGGTTGCCCCATCCCTGGAGGGGTTCAAGGCCAGGCTGGATGGGGCTTGGAGCCCCTGATCCAGTGGGAGGTGTCCCTGCCCATGGCACGGGGGTTGGAACTAGATGATCTTTAAGGTCCCTTCCATTGGGAAGGGACAGAGGGCACTGTCAGAGGTTGCCCAGGGAGGGGATTGGTTCACCTTCCCTGGAGGTGTTTAAGGTGTGGGTGGACGAGGTGCTGAGGGACATGGTTTAGTGTTTGATAGGAATGGTTGGACTCGATGATCCGGTGGGTCTCTTCCAACCTGGTTGTTCTATGATTCTATGAAAGTGGGAAGCTGGGTGTTTCCCATCCATCTTGGGAAGCAGATGCAGCTCTCAAACCCACCTCTCCTCACTTCTGCTCGCCCCCAGGTCTGCCCTGAGCGCTCTTTACAGACAACTCCACCGCATTCAGACCGATATCGGCTACAAATCCAACTCCCTGGTGCTGGACAACGAGTGCGTGGAGAGCTGCAGAAAGCTCGTGGCCCCTGCCCTGAAATGCGTGCCAGATTGCGAAGTTTTCAACCGGAGCGTGAACCGTATGCTGTCCCCGCTGCAGAGCGGGCAGCTGGAGCTGGGTTAGAGTGCCAGCAGCCTTGTACAAGGAGCCGCGCCGAGGAGAAAGCTACCAGTGACTCAGTTCCGTGGCAAGGAAAGCTGACATCTGTGTCGTGTTAGGATAATGTAATTCTCCTCCCTCCTCCTGGTTTGTTATATAACTGTCTGTCCCCTTCTACGCTGTTTACAGCCACCCGCGCTCCGAGGAGCGTTGTACACAATAAAGAGTCTGTCCCAAAGAGCGGTTGTCATCCAGAGTGGTGGAAGCATTTGGCGGAGATTGAATCCATCTGTGCTCTTTAGTGTTTTAAGTCCTTCACAGAGCGAGGGCTGCGCTCTGAAAAGGGGACTGTGTGCCCGTGGCAGCCGCCTAGCTCTGCTCTGCCTCCGATGGGATTGCAGGGGCATAAGGGGAGAGAAATATTTGAGCGATTGCTGGTTGCGGAGAAAGCGCAGCTCTGTGTGATGCAAACAGAGTGTCAGGTTGTAAGAAGCAGCTAAAAATGGAGCTCTTGCTCTGTGTGTATCTGTAGGTATCTTGAATGTAGGTATTTTGATAGGAATGGTTGGACTAGAAGATCCGATGGGTCCCTTCCAACCAGGTTGTTCTATGATTCTATGAATCTGTAGGTATCTTGTGTGTATCTTGAATCCTCCCCAGCCTCAGGCTAAAAGCAGCATCCTGGGCTGTGCAACTGGCCGTGATTCCAGCCTCCCCCACCTGCTACAGCATCGCCCTGGGCAAAACCCATTTCACTGCTCTGGATCTCCCCTTCCTCTTCTATGGAGTGGGATAACATAGAATCATAAAATCAGGGTGGGGATAGATGGGCTTTGAGGGCCCTTCCAACCCAAAGCACTGCGTGATTCCATGATTTTCAGAGGTGGAAGTTGCCTTCAGACCTCTTCTGACTTTTTCTACCTCTGAGCATCCAATGACTCAATGAATGGGGGGAAAAGGGTCCTGCAATCCTCAAAGCAGCCGCTATGGGGCCTCCGGGTCGCAAGGGGGCGCTGGACGCGGCGGCCGCCGCGTCCCGCGCCCCCTTGCGACCCGGAGGCCCCATAGCGGCTGCTCCGGCCAAGATGGCGGCGGCCAAGATGGCGGCGCCCACGACTTCAGGCTCCGGGAGCGCTTGGGTCTCACCCCCTCGTCCCGGCCTCGCTCGGTTCCGGGGTTGCCTGCTCGGAGCGTTGTTGGGCGACTGTCTGGGAGCCGTGTTCGAAGGGACGAGCGTGGTGAAGCCGCCGGAGCTGCTGCGCTTCCTCAAGGGATTGGAAACGGTGGAGGAGGAGGAGGCTGGAGGTGGGAGGGAAGCGTCTGGTGGGGGGTGGGGGGAAGGGGTTTCTGCTGAAAAAAAGGGGAGATTGGGATGAGGTTGCTGGGAGAAGGGGCTGCAGGAAAGCTGGGGAGGGGCTTTTTGCAAGGGGGTGGAGTGATAGGATGAGGGGAGAAGCTTTAGAGCAGCTTCCAGTGCTTAAAGAGGCCTTAGAGCAGCCTCCAATGTTGGAAGAGACCGTAGAGCATTTTCCAGAGCTTCCCTTAGCAAATTTGAAGATGACACAAAGCTGTGTGGAAGTGTGGATCTGCTGGAGGGTCGGGAGGCTCTGCAAAGGGACCTAAACAGGCTGGAGCGCTGGGCAGAGTCCAATGGGATGAGGTTTAACGCGGCCAAATGCTGCGTCCTGCACTTGGGGCACAACAACCCTATGCAGAGCTACAGACTGGGAGAAGTCTGTCTAGAAAGCTGCCAGGAGGAGAGGGACCTGGGGGTGTTGGTCGACAGCGACTGAGCATGAGCCAGCAGTGTGCCCAGGTGGCCAAGAAGGCCAATGGCATCCTGGCTTGGATCAGAAACGGTGTGACCAGCAGGGCCAGGGAGGTGATCCTCCCTCTGTACTCAGCACTGGTGAGGCCGCTCCTTGAATCCTGTGTTCAGTTGTGGGCCCCTCAGCACAAGAAGGATATTGAGGCTCTGGAGTGAGTCCAGAGAAGAGCAACGAGGCTGGTGAAGGGGCTGGAGAACAGACCCTATGAGGAGCGTCTGAGAGAGCTGGGGGGTGTTTATCCTAGAGAAGAGGAGGCTGAGAGGAGACCTCATTGCTCTCTACAACTCCCTGAAAGGAGGTTGTAGAGAGGAGGGAGCTGGGCTCTTCTCCCAAGGGACAGGGGACAGGACAAGAGGGAATGGCCTCAAGCTCCACCAGGGGAGATTTAGGCTGGAGATTAGGAGGAAGTTTTTCACGGAAATGGTCATTGGGCATTGGAATAGGCTGCCCAGGGAGGTAGTTGATTCCCCTTCCCTGGAGGTGTTTAAGGGACGGGTAGATGAGGTGCTGAGGGACTTGGTTTAGTATTTGATAGGAATGGTTGGACTCGATGATCCGATGGGTCTCTTCCAACCTGGTTGTTCTGTGATTCCTGCGAGGGTGGAGAGGTGCTGATCGAAGTTGCCCAGAAAAATCACGCCTTCTCCATCCCTGGAGGTGTTCAAGACCACGTTTGATGAGACTTGGAGCCCCTGATCCAGTGGAAGGTGTCCCTGCCCATGGCTGGTGGTGGGATTGGATGGGGCTTTGAGGTCCCTTCCAAGACAAATCGTTCTGCGATTCGATGTTCTGTGTAATCACACTACATTCTGACCTTCTGTTTTAGAGACGCTTTCCTACACGGACGACACGGCCATGAGCAGGTCGGTGGTGCAGTCCCTGCTAGCCAAGCGAGAGTTTGACGAGGTCGATATGGCCAAGAGGTGAGGAACGGGGCCACCTTCCAAGGTGCCCACGTGCGTGTGAAAGCAAAGCTTTCACCGTCATCTTCTGTGAAAGGGGAGAAAGCCCTGGCAAACCCATTGCTAATTTGTGGAGGGAAAATAATAAGGAAAGCAACTACCAATCCTCCAATTTCTTTTGTGCTTTGCTGGAAGACACAGCACTGCTGACTTTAGCCTGGGTTTGGCATGAAGCAGCATGGGTCGTGTTGCAGCCGTGTGTGTCTGCACCGTCGGGGAAGATAATACTTGGAAATTTCAGAAGCGTTTCCTTCCATGTTTATTTGCTGCTATTTATGTTTATGCTTAATTCAGTTAGTGTCTGTTGGATGAGGTCAGCTTCTCCTTCTTTGTGATCTCTTTCCCTTTTGAATCCACGGCCCTGGCAGCATTTGGTTCCACTTAAGGGAGAGGAACATTCAGTTGTTTGAAAAGCTCTTCTGTTGAACTTGAACAAAAGACTCTGCGGTTGTGACCCACAGAAATGTTCCCAGTCTGCTTCTCTTCCAAGGAATAGTTGAGAGGGAGACAAGTGGGTTGGGAGAGGTGGTGTTTATTCACCCTTCCCTCTTCTCACACGAGTTTTGGGATGGATTTTCCCTGCTGAAGAGAATCGCTTGGACTCTACCTGTCACTGTATTTAAACATGTGTTAATAATTTATTTTATCGCACTTTATGTGGCATCTACAAACCTCAGGAACAGACTAAATATCTCTTGTATTTTTTAATCCCCTGCGTAACCACCTCTCTTTCTTTCACCAGGTTCGCTGAGGAGTATAAGAAAGAACCCAACAGGGGCTATGGGATGGCTGTTATCAACGTCTTCAAGAAGCTCCTGAGCCCCAAGTGCAATGATGTGTTCGAGCCAGCGAGAGCCCAGTTCAACGGGAAGGGCTCCTATGGCAACGGTGGAGCCATGAGGGTGGCAGGCATCTCCCTCGCGTATCCCGACGTCCAGGATGTTAAGAAGGTGCTTGTTCTTGGCTCGTTTGGGCTGCTGGTAGTCACTGCAGTCACTTAAATCTCTCAGTGAGGTTTAGCTGATGATGTGTTTTCATTTGCAGTTTGCGAAACTGAGCGCTGAGCTAACCCACGCCAACTCGCTGGGCTACAACGGGGCCATCCTGCAGGCCCTGGCTGTGCACCTCGCCCTGCAGGGAGAGCTCAGCAAGGAGACCTTCCTGGAGCAGCTCATTAGCCACATGGAAGACGTCGAGGCGGATGACAAGTCTCTGAGTGACGCCCGAGTGTACGTGGCTGTGAGAAGCACTCTCTCTTGGGTATGGTTTATCCTGGCTCTTCACCTTCTCTCTTCTTCATTGTGCTTTCTTCTTTCTTTCTTTCTTTCCAGGCTGGGATTTGAGGATTTGCCGTTTTCGAGGCGTCTGAAGAAAATAAAGGAATTTCTGGAACTCAGCAGTGTTCCCAAAGCAGATGTACTGTTTGAATTAGGTAAGCACCTTTCTTACTGCAAGTATTGGGAAATTGCTGGGAGCAGGACAGGCTCAGCAAACCTGGCTGATCATAGAATCATAGAACAACCAGGTTGGAAGAGACCCATTGGATCATCGAGTCCGACCATTCCTATCAAACACTAACCCATGTCCCTCAGGACCTCATCTACCTGTGCCTTAAACACCTCCAGGGAAGGTGATGCATCCTCCCGCAGACTCTCTGCTGCCTGCCAGTCACTGGATGTGCTGGAAGGGCTGCCCGAGCTCACCTGTAGTTCCCAAGGCTCTATTGATGGGGAACAAGTCCTACAAGGAGCGTCTGAGAGAGCTGGGGGTGTTTATCCTGGAGAAGAGGAGGCTGAGGGGAGACCTCATTGCTCTCTCCAACTCCCTGAGAGGAGGTTGTGGAGAGGAGGGAGCTGGGCTCTTCTCCCAAGGGACAGGACGAGAGGGAATGGCCTCAAGCTCCACCAGGGGAGGGTCAGGCTGGACATTAGGAAAAAATTCTTCACAGAAAGGGTCATTGGGCAGTGTCAGAGGCTGCCCAGGGAGGGGGTTGAGTCACCTTCCCTGGAGGTGTTTAAGGTGCAGGTGGACGAGGTGCTGAGGGACATGAGTTAGTGTTTGATAGGAATGGTTGGACTCAATGATGCGATGGGTCTCTTCCAACCTGGTGATTCTATGATTCTATGAAAAGTGTCTGATGAATAATGTTTCTTAATATTCTGCGCGTCCCTTGTCTTAACAGCTGTTACGTTGGATGGGAAGGGCTGGGTGTGAATTGCCAGACTTATTGGTGTGATGGGAGCTGCTCCCATGATGCAAGTCGTGTTGGGGAACCAGGGGGAACTGTCTGGCATTTTCCCCTTGCCACGATAAAATCAGGGATACTGGCATAGGAACTAACTGGCAATAAGAAATTCCAGTTAAAAGGGAGAAGGCTCTTCAAAAGGGAAGGTTCTTGCAAGAGGGAATGGCCTCAAGCTCCACCAGGGGAGATTTAGGCTGGAGATTAGGAGGAAGTTTTTCACACAGAGGGTCACTGGGCATTGGAATAGGCTGCCCAGGGAGGTGGTTGATTCACCTTCCCTGGAGGTGTTTAAGGGACGGGTGGATGAGGTCTTGAGGGACTTGGTTTAGTGTTTGATAGGAATGGTTGGACTTGATGATCCGATGGGTCTCTTCCAACCTGGTTGTTCTATGATTCTATGATTCTGCGGGAGGGAAGATGCAGGGTTCTGTGGCAGTGAAGCTGATTGGCTTTGTTAACAGGCAACGGCATCGCTGCTTTGCGCTCTGTCCCTACTGCGATTTACTCCTTCCTGCGCTGTATGGAAGCCGACCCGGACATTCCCGATCGCTACAACAACCTGCAGAGAACCATCATCTACTGCATCTCGCTGGGAGGAGACACGGACACCATCGCGACCATGGCAGGAGCCATCGCAGGGGCCTATTATGGGGAGGAGCAGATACCCCCAAGCTGGGAGCAGAACTGTGAAGCGTTTCAAGAGGTGCACAAGATGGCCAGTGGCTTGTATGAACTCTACTGCCAGCGGCTCTGAGCTGCGAGGGGAGCGTAGACGTCTTCTGAAGGCAAAGCAGGTGGGCAGCTCAGCTTTTCTGGACAGAAAGAGGGTGGTGGATCTGCACGGTGGAGCCTGGGAGAGACCCTGCTGCTGGGAACACAAAGAGGGAAGAGAGAGGACATCCCCTTCCCTTACGGTTCAGCTGGGAAGCGGCTGCAGGTGGTACCGTGGACAGTGGGTGCTTCTCTGAAGCACACAAGAGCATCGAGTGTCTCATTTTCTCCTTCTTGCTTTGCCCACCGTTACGTCATTTTGTCAGAGCAGTTACTAGGTGGGTGTCCGAATCCGCTGGCTTTGTGCTGTTTTCCTCCTGTGTGCTGTGGCCCTTGTTTCGCTTGTTGTGGCCTGTGCTGTGGTGGCTCTGAAAGGCTCCACCTCCCTCTGAAAACAGAATGTTGGTGGAAATCATCAGAGAGGCCCTTCCCAGAGAGTCTGGGGGGTGGTGTGGGTCACCTCCACCCTGGGGATGGTGGAGGGGAACGCTCCCAGGGAGCTTTGATTCCTTCAAGGCAGAATGGAACGTGCCAGAGAGCGGAGAAGGGATTCCTTTGCGGTGCTAGTGGCGAAAAGCCTTTGGTGTGTGCAGACGGAATCCCACCTGCTCGTGGTGACTCTGGAAGGGGCTGCGACTCATTTGCTGCTCCTTTTTTTTGTCCTTTGCTCTGCAATCCACCGGGCACCGGCCTGAGCAATTCCATTCAGGGTTCCCTCACCCATCACTGCAGCTACTTCAGCTACTCCTTCTCTCCTTATCATAGAATCATAGAATCCCCAGGTTGGAAGAGACCCACCGGATGATTGAGTCCAACCATTCGCACATCCTGTATTTTTAATGCTGTTCTGTGTATGTCCAGAGCACCAAATGATAATTGGTGTGACGTCTGTGACACTTGTGAAACCTGCTGTTCAAGAGAGACTGAATTCCTGATTCTGCTGCAGTCAGGGACAAAAAGGACTTCAGCAGGAGTTTCTCACAGCTTTAAAGCTGTGTCGTTGCTACGAATCGTCTGAAAATAAAGGGAAAGGTAGGTTAATGGGGGGAGAATTTATCAAAAGCTAAAAGAATTTGTGTGTTCAAAGAGGGCGCTGGTGGCCGAGAACATTCTAGCACAGCTAGAAAGACGAGGGAAGGGGCAAGCAATATGGAAATGTGTGTAAATTTGAATGTGATGATGTAATTCTCTACAACCTCCAGTTTTTAGGACAACGGGAAGCGATTGCTTTGCTCAGCAGTCGCTCCCTGCTTGTCGGTGCCTGTGCTGGTGCCTCTGGGAACTGGGGCTGTGATGGGACGTGGAGTTTTTCCTCTTGTCTCCTTCCTTCAAGCGCGAAGCTTCTCTGTGATGCTTTAATGGGTTTTCCTTGTATCAATGAATTCCTGCCCTGAGAATATGTGGAGTTGTGGCCTGTTGTTTATTTATATGTCCTGCTGCAGGGGTAAAGTGTCAGAATTTTCACATTGTTCCACCAGAGGTATGAACACGCTCACGAAATTATCCAAACGAAGGTATTTTCCTTTTAAAGCAGCTTTTAATTGTAAACATTTGGCAGAGAAGAGCTCCCGTTTGAAAAGCAGAGCTCATTTGAGGCCGGGATTTAAACCTGTATGAAAACATTTAGCTCTGACTGCCTTGGGAAGAAATAAAATCACTTCATTATCTTTGTTAATTAGCCACTGCTCCTATCTTTTCATTCAAGTAACGAAGTCGTGCTCCCACACTAAGGGACAAGGAGTTGAATGGAAATCTGGGTTGTTTCTCTCCACCTCACACTTCACTCTAAGACTGAATCTGAAACTCCTATTACAGCTGCTTGAGGTCTTCCTGTAGAATCATAGAATCACCAGGTTGGAAGAGACCCACCGGATCATCGAGTCCAACCATTCCTATCAAACACTAACCCATGTCCCTCAGGACCTCATCTACCTGTCCCTTAAACACCTCCAGGGAAGGGGAATCAACCACCTCCCTGGGCAGCCTGTTCCAATGCCCAATGACCCTTTCTGTGAAAAACTTCCTCCTAATTTCTAGCTTAAATCTCCCCTGGTGGAGCTTGAGGCCATTCCCTCTTGTCCTGTCCCCTGTCCCTTGGGAGAAGAGCCCAGCTCCCTCCTCTCTACAACCTCCTTTCAGGTAGTTGGAGAGAGTAATGAGGTCTCCTCTCAGCCTCCTCTTCTCCAGGATAAACACCCCCAGCTCTCTCAGCCGCTTCTCATAGGGCCTGTTCTCCAACCCCTTCACCAGCTTCATGGCTCTTCTCTGGACTCGCTCCAGAGCCTCAACATCCTTCTTGTGCTGAGGGGCCCACAACTGAACACAGGATTAGAGGAAATCAAATCAGGTCTCACCAGTGCTGAGTCCAGAGGGAGAATCACCTCCCTGGCCCTGCTGGTCACACCATTTCTGATCCAAGCCAGGATGCCATTGGTCTTCTTGGCCACCTGGGCACACTGCTGGCTCATGGTCAGTCAGCTGTCAACCAACACCCCCAGATTTTAACATGGAATTCTGTTGTGAAAACCTCTGTGAGCGTTATGGGATGGCTGAGGTTTGTAGAAACCCAGGAGAAGGGGGTGTTGGGAGCATCCATCACGTGCGTTGTAGGCAGGTTCACTCAAAGACTCTTCCTTCGCCAGGCAGGCTCCTTGGAACTGTCCCTTTCCTTTGTTGGTCACGTTCGCGTCTCCTCTTCCATGTAAAAGACCAAGTGGGAAAATGTTTTCTTCTTTTTAGTCTTTTTTACTTTTCACCTTTGAAGACGATTTGCTGCTTGGGCTGCAGAGATCAGCCGTGGGTGAGGTTGTGTGTGTGGAAGGTGTTTAAGGCACAGGTGGATGAGGTCTTGAGGGGCTTGGTTTAGTGTTTGATAGGAATGGTTGGACTAGAAGATCCGATGGGTCCCTTCCAACCTGGTTGTTCTGTGATTCTGAGCTGAAAAAAACACAGAAGGGAAACAGAATCCCCAAGACTTCAACTTGAATTCCTCAAATTCCTCTTCCAACCTGGTGATTCTGTGATTCTAAATGAATAATCATCAGGCTAGACGGGTCTGAAGTTCATCCGCTTTTTAAATAGGAGCTTCTGGAGACAGGAAGAACCACATGATACCTTCTTTTGTAAGAATGTTTGTTAGGGAGCAAATCTGAGCTGGATTTGAGAAAGAAAAAGCAGCGCCAGGGTCTGTTTGAACGGTCTCAGGAGCAGGGCTAAGCAAGTCCAGAGCTAAGAGGACAAATCACAGCTGAGCCAACCTTTATACAGTAAATTTTATTGGTGGTTTGTCAATACAATCAAGTACTGCAGTTTTAGTTCTGAAGAGAAGGCCAGTTTCTTGATCACAAGGAGTGCATTTTAAACCAACTGTTACTATGACAGACAGTGCATGTAAATAAGTATTTACAAAACTAAACCCCTCTATATAATACTAGGTTAGAAATGGAAGATACTAGAGGCGAATTTTAACAAAAATAGTAAGGATTTGTATATAAAAAAAATGCACGTCGTAACGCAGTTTTTTTCCATAATTAAAAATTAGACAGACCTCATCCAACCCAACCTTTTTTATCGTGAGAAAGTCTCACGCGCTCACACACACGACAGAAAATGACGCTCTCTGCTGGCGAATGTCACGTACTCGATACTCCTTCCTGATTTAATGAACAACCTCCCTCGTCCCTGTGCATCGTTTTATTCTCTAGCCTAAATCTATGTGCGGGTAATACCTCTGCCTTTCGATCGCCGCCGGGTAAATGTTGCAGGTTATATAGCTGCGGAAGGGTTGGTTATGGGTTATCGCGAAGGGCAAGTGAAATCGCGAAACGATATCTACAGCTTCGAACGAGTTAGTGTCTCGGTGTGGTTAGAGTGAGTTAAGTTTGTCATCGCGTTTTGCCAGCTAGAACAAGGAGGTTTCGGCTTCATAGAATCGTAGAACAACCAGGTTGGAAGGGACCCATCGGATCTTCTAGTCCAACCATTCCTATCTAACACTAAACCAAGTCCCTCAAGACCTCATCCAGCCGTCCCTTAAACACCTCCAGGGAAGGTGACTCAACCACCTCCCTGGGCAGCCTATTCGAACAGAACGAAAAGAATCGGAAGGTAGGTTAGAAGACAGTATAAATAAGTCGCTTTGCTGAGTAACAGGACGAAGTGTCCTCCGCCCCCCATTGGGCGTGAGCGGCTCCTGGCCCTGCTGCAGGTAGTGTGCACACACGGCGGGACGGACCCCGCTGCCGGCCCCGGCCCTGCCTGGCACCAGCTCCCCCCTTCGCTGCTGTTCGCCACGAGAAAAAAAGCCTCCGGAAAGGAGACTCGAGGCCAGCCCAGCACCTCAAGCTGGGAAGTTTGGAAGAAAACATCTCAGCTTCCACTCTTAATATCAGGGACTCTCGTCTGGGTCCTGTTCCTGCTGGGAAATATCCCCTTAAACCCAAACGGCCCTGACCCCAACACTGCTTTTAGGAGATAGAATCATGGAATGGATTGGAAAAGACCTCAGAGCCCATCCAGTTCCACCTCTGCCATGGGCAGGAAAACCTCCCGCTGGATCAGGTTACTCAAAGCCCCATCCAGCCTGGTCTTGAACACCTCCAGGGATGGAGAGTCCGTGATTTGTCTGGGCAACCTGCACCAGGGCCTCCCCACTGGACTCCACCACTCGTTAAAAGCATCGGGTGGGACTGGAAACACAGGGACAGCTTTTCAGCTTGGGAAAGTTTAACCTTCATATGAAACTTGCAGCTCCATGTGGAGAAAATCATAGAATAGAATCATAGACTCATAGAACAACCAGGTTGGAAGAGACCCATGGGACTCCTGGGAAGGGGGACAGCCCAGCCCCAGCTGGGCGGTAGCTGAAGCGCTCGCCTTCCAACCGTAAATTCTCTTTCTTTTTGTGCTTCCTAATTTCAGGGAGAGGTTTGTTTTTCAAAGGAAGCCTTGGATGGCGAGAGGCAGAAACACAGACAGGCTTAAGGCGAAAACCAAACAGAAATGGCAAAAGAGAAGTTTCAGTATCTTGTACCCTCCATCTAGGGAACAATCCCAAGTCCTATTCCTGCTGCTGTGCTTTTCCTTGGCCATAGAACAGGCTCTAGGAAAATTTCAAGGTACCAGTTGCTCAGCTGGTGACCAAACTGCTGCAGTTTCCTCAGGGCTTTGCCTTTGCAGAGGGACGTGCGGCGAAACACGTGGATTCCTTTACTGGAAGCGCTCGTGGCGCTTCCTCTACCACGAGGAAACCTGCACAGCAACAGGGCTCAAAGGGACAAGGGACAGAGCAGCCGAGTGGTCGGTACCTGCTTCCTAGAACCTCATAGCTCATATTCAGGTCAGTAACGCTCCAAGTATTAGTAAGAGAAAGTGGCAATGACAGCCAAATGGGTTATTCCTTAAGCTAAGTCACATAGCAGCACCCGGGACGGTGCTTTTTTTTTTTTATTTTTACAGGTACATATTGCACTAGAGTCGTAAATAACCATTGTTAAGTAGATTATAGCACCGTTGCAAAATGATTGCGTGGAAAGGTTAGAACGAACGCTAGTTTTTCTTAATTAGAAGGTCCCCAGAGAAAGGGGGAGCCCGGTTTTCACCCCCCGAAGTAATGAGACAGTAAAAGTGAGTGGTCCCTAAGCGGCACTTTTGGAGAGCACAGCTAAACCGGGTGGGAAGCACTGGGAGCCAGGCCAAGGAATAACGTGCAAGGAAACAGGAGACAATGAGCCCTGCGACCCGAGAGAGAGAGAGAGGTTGGGTGTTCATCGCACTGCCCTCATCCGCTTGGGAACTCTCCTCCCCGATACCAGTGCCTGGATGGTTTTATTCCGAAAGGTGCTGGGGTTGAGGGGGGAGGAGGGTTAAAAAATAATATTTACTTCTTCTAAGAAGGTGCTTATTGCAAAGTGTTCCTTTTTTTTTTTTTTTTTTTTTTTATGGTTATGGATCCGACCTTATTGAATCCGGAGTGAATCCGAGAGGCTGTTCAGCCTGGGCTGAACGAGCAGGCGCCAGCCAGGCCGCAACCCGGAGCGTGCGATGGGTTGGGAAGGAAACTTCTGGATCCCTCGGGGAATCTCTGCTGCCCAACAGGTTTGTGTGAAGCGCCTGGGGCCCCTCTGCTGGTTAGCAAATACACCACCCGTTCCGATAGCTCGATTTATTTAACTAGGACTCGACACGGGACATGAGGGCACTCGATTACAGACCAGAAGGGTCTAGTCTTCCGGAAAGGTCTGGTCTCCTGCTGAGCCTCTCCGGATCGCAGCGCAGTTCACTCCAGAGCCAGCTCCTTGCCACCCCAAGCGGGTCCCTGGGTTTGATGTAAGTCACTAGGGTAGAATTTATGCCAAACAGGCTTTTTTTGAGAAAGCTGCTCCCCTCCCTCCCCTAAAAAAAAAAAAAGAAAGAAAGATAGATAAATGTCTCCTTTCCAGTTACGCTCTTGAACTCGTGGATCAAACAGCGTGAAGCAAGGTCCCGTGACAACGGCTTGCGCGTTCTTCCCAGTGATTTTTCCTTTTTGTATTCATTTTAAAAAACTTTTTTTTTATCAAAAAAAAAAAAAAAAAAAAAAAAAGACAGTTTATGGCTAAAGTGGGTGAAAAGGCAACGCGTCCAACGGCTGTTATGTGGGGCACAGCAGGAACCCGGAGAAGGAGGAGTGGATGTATTCTGTGGAGTACAAGCCGTTGGCCTGGTCCGAGGGCATTTGTATCCAGACTTGGTCGTTCTCCTTGAGTTCAAGCACGGCACTGCCCGAGGCCTGGTCCAGGTAGCCCTTTTTGTACTCGTCGTAGGTGTAGGTGGCCGGCACGTTGTTCTTATAAAGAGCCACCCAGACGTTGGTCCCTTTGACGTGCACGTGGTAGGCGAAGTAGTAGATGCCGGAGACGGGGCAGGTGAATATCCCGGTGACCGGGTTGTAGCCGTTGTGGCCGTTATACAAAGTCCGGTCAAACTTGACCGGCATGCCCGAGGCCGGGAAGGGGGAGGTGAGGATGGCGGTGAAGGCTGGCGCGATGCGGGCCGAGAGCTCTCCTCGGCCGTACTGCGGCTTCCCGGGTTTGCCGTTGCCCAGCACGGCGCCTTCCACGCCTCCGTCGGGCAGATGCAGCCCCGCGATGCCCGTCTCGTCGAACACCCCTGGCGCTCCCGGCGGGCCTGGCGGACCCGGTGGCCCTGGCGGCCCGTTCAGCCCCGGCGTCCCTGGCATTCCTGGGGGGCCGATGGGGCCGGCCATGCCGGGCTCACCGGTCTTCCCCTCGCCCGGAACCCCCGGGAGCCCGGGCTCCCCTTTCAGCCCCGGTAGCCCCTGAGGCCCCATGGGGCCAGCGGGTCCTTGCAAGCCAGGGATGCCGGAGGGGCCCCTCAGCCCCGGCTGCCCCGGGATCCCGCCGTCCCCTTTGGGCCCGGGGTTACCCGTCGATCCCGGCACCCCCGGGAGGCCGATGAACCCCGGTTCTCCTTTGGGACCAGTCGGGCCGGGGGGTCCCTGCGAGCCGGGCAAGCCCCTTTCTCCTGGCACCCCTGGCTTCCCCGCGAAGCCATTCAGCCCCTGGTCGCCACGTATTCCGGGCATTCCCGGGGGCCCGCTCGGCCCCACGTCCCCTTTGGGGCCGGGTGGCCCATGCTTACCGGGCAACCCCATAGACCCCGGCAGTCCCGGTGGCCCAATGATGCCGGCAGGACCCGGCTCGCCCGGCTCCCCATCAACGCCGGGTTCCCCCTTATCGCCAATGGCTCCCGGTGCCCCGGGTTGCCCGCGATCTCCTTTTATACCAGGCAATCCCGGCTTCCCGTAGCCCGTTGGGCCTGGCAAACCAGGGAGACCGCGGATGCCGGGCTCCCCCTTTGGCCCCACAGGCCCCTGTATCCCCGGCACCCCAGCGGTACCTGGGACCCCGACCCCGTCAATGCCGGGGGGTCCCCGTGGCCCCGCGGGGCCGGGCTCCCCTCCGACGCCAGGCGCTCCTGGGGGTCCCACGTCGCCCTTCTCCCCCGGCGCGCCCGGTTGGCCATCGAGGCCGGGTTTTCCAATGCCAACGGGCCCAGGGGGCCCCGCAGGGCCGGGAGGGCCGCCGTTGCCCCGGGGTCCCGGTACCCCTGGCTTTCCCACCCCGTTCTCACCCTTCATCCCTCGCTCCCCACGGGGACCCGGCTCTCCCTTTGGGCCAGGCTCGCCCCGAAATCCAGGCAGCCCTGGGCCGCCCTGAGGTCCCGGTTTGCCATTGACGGAGATGCCGGCTGGCCCGGGAAGCCCTGGAGGGCCAGGCAGTCCTCTTGGGCCTTGTTCTCCTCGCATGCCAGGCTCGCCCTTGGCTCCGGGCATCCCTTTCATACCCGCCTTGCCGGGAAGTCCTGGGATGCCGGGTTTCCCAATACCCGAGAAGCCGGGAGGGCCGGCGGGGCCGGGCTGGCCGTGCATTCCAGGCTTTCCCGTGCCCGGCTTTCCTGGGTAGCCGGGAGGTCCGGGGGGTCCGCGTGGTCCAGGCTTCCCTGGAGGTCCTGGCTCCCCTTTGAGGTCCATGGGCAGCAGGGGCGGCATGTCTGCGGAGAGAGGGGAGACACGGAGCGTTACGGCGATGGATGGAGGGATCCCCGCAGGGTGTTGGAGCCAGGGGCTCCGGTGCTGCCCGCGAGAGGCCTTCTCTTGAAATGGTTCTATTTAAACGAGGCCAAAGTGCCTTCCTAGGCCACCGCATCAGCAGGCGAGACCCTGAGGCGAGCCCCTGGCCGGAGCCCAGGGCGCTAATTCAAGCCTTACTCCATCCTTCCTTCCACCGAGCGTGTCAACAAGCGCAGCGAGCCCCAGCGGCTCTGGCAGCCGCGTTTTGCCGTCACCTACTGTGGGGCTTTTTTTAGGAGCCGGATTCCACCCTACTGCTGCCTCACTTCCCAGTGGCCTCGAAAGCACCGTGGGATTCGGTCCCTCCTGCCTGGGCTGGGCGAGAGAGGACGGTGAGGGAGTGAGCCAAGACCGAGAATAATCCCTCAAGTCCAGGCCCTCAGGAGGCCTTTAATCCTTTTGGATTTAAAAGAAAACTCTTGAGCGTGTACTTGAGAGAGCAACAAAGCAGTTCGTATGGGTTAAGAGATGCCCACTGTGCGCCCTGGCTCGGCTCCCGCGGCCAGCACGGCACAGAAAAGCTCGTCGAGGAGACATAAAGCGCCGAGGATGGAGGCAAAGCCAATAGCTACGAGGGCAACGCAACCACAGCCTCGTCCAAATGAGTCAGCCCAGCTGGGAATAGGCCGTAACCGCTTGACATTTAAGGAATTTATAGAGGCCTTTTGCAAACGGATATAAGAAAGGAACTAATGGGCTGAGAGACTCCGACGCCGAGGAGAGCCAGATGACATGGCCACCACAGCTTAACGTGCTTAAAGCGTGAGCGTAAATGACCCCTTGAGGCCGGCCCAGGCAGGGGGGGATCACTTCCCAGGTGACACCGGGAATGGGGGAGAAAGAACAAAGCTGATCAACTGGGCCCCTCAGCACAAGAAGGATGTGGAGGCTCTGGAGAGAGTCCAGAGAAGAGCAACGAAGCTGGTGAAGGATCTGGAGAACAGGCCTTATGAGGAGCGGCTGAGAGAGCTGGGGGTGTTTATCCTGGAGAAGAGGAGGCTGAGAGGAGACCTCATTACTCTCTACAACTACCTGAAGGGAGGTTGTAGAGACGAGGGAACTGAGCTCTTCTCCCAAGGGACAGGACAAGAGGGAATGGCCTCAAGCTCCACCAGGGGAGCTGCTCAGGGAGGTGGTTGATTCCCCTTCCCTGGAGGTGTTTAAGGGATGGGTAGATGAGTTCCTGAGGGACATGGTTTAGTGTTTGATAGGAATGGTTGGACTTGATGATCCGAAGGGTCTCTTCCAACCTGGTTGTTCTGTGATTCTGTGGTCCCTTCCAGTCCATGACACGAGGCTGTGAGCCTGGTGGTGGCACTGAGGAGGAGGCAGAGGGTCTCCAAGGGCTGCAGCTTCACCTTTCCTGTGCACCACAACCATCTCTGCTCATTCCCAAGCCTGGTCCCTGCTTCTTGTCCTTTGGGTAACGGAAACGTGTTCAGAGCTTATCGATATATCAAAGCCTGGACCCCATCCCAGACTTTTACAGAGGTCATCGGGTGTCTTGATTAAGGAAATATTCCTCTGTCATGACGTTGCCACTGGATCTCTGCAACCCTCCCGCTCCTTACCCCAGAAACCGGTGTGGGAAAGCAAGCAGAGGAGATGGGAAAGGCTGCACTGAGGCAGATTTCTGGGGTTTGAATTCTGGAAAAAATGTTTCTCCATAAAATCATTTCAATGTGTTTTCTCCCTGTGTTCTTCCCCCTCCCCCTTTGCCGCCTTCTTTTTTTTTTTTTTTTTTTTTTCCTTTTCCTTTCTTGCGACGGTTTGAAAAGAATTAGTTTTCTAGGTCATTTTGCATGGAATCAGAACAAGGAGCTACAGCTGAGCCCACGAAGGAAGGAAAAAGCACACAGACACACACACTCACACACACACACACACTCACACTCGCACAAGGCAGCGAAGAGAAACGCCAAGCGAGAGCTGCCAACTCGGAGGCGGCCAAAAAAGCAGACGGGAAAACCAAACCGGGGACGTTCGCGGGGAGAAACTGGGACACGGCAGCCCCAGTGGGTATCCAGTTTCCAAAGCCCATGTCTTACCACAGGCGCATGTCTCCCAGCTCTGCCTTTCACAGCAGCCGCATGGGGTGATGCCTTCCCCTCCAAGCACGGACAGAGCTGCCCCCAATGCTCGTGCAAAGAGCCTGCTGGGAAGGGGAAGGGGCAGGTGTGGTCCCGGCCATGGCCACCCCAGGGCTTGTCACCTCCTGAGGAGCATGGACAAGGAGCCACTGAGAGAGCTGGAGGTGTTTAGCCTGAAGGAGAGGAGGTTGAGGGGAGACCTCATTGCTCTCTCCAACTCCCTGAAAGATTGTGGAGAGGAGGGAGCTGGGCTCTTCTCCCAAGGGACAGGGGACAGGACAAGAGGGAATGGCCTCAAGCTCCACCAGGGGGGGGTCAGGCTGGATATCAGGAAAAAATTCTTCACAGAAAGGGTCATTAGGCAATGGAACAGTCTTGCCCAGGGATGTGGCTGACTTGCCTTCCCTGGAGGGGTTTAAGGGATGGGTGGACGAGGTGCTGAGGGACATGGGTTAGTGTTTGATAGGAATGGTTGGACTCGATGAGCCGGTGGGTCTCTTCCAACCTGGTTGTTCTGTGATTCTATGACATCTCCAGGCAGATGCTGCAGCCCCTCTGGAACTGTGTTCGTCCTGCTTCAGGCCTGGCCAGCAAAGTATTGATGCAACAAGATGGGAAGTGGTTTCTGGCCACGAGCAGTGAGCAGACGACATGGCACAGGAGGAGACGTTGGCTCCTCCGTGGCTCATTCCAGAGCTGCTGCCAAGCCCTGTCTCGTGAGAGCCAGTTTCTCAGGCCTGGAGGGACACTGCGTGGGATCAGGGTTACTGCATCTCTCGTCCTGTTTTCCACTGCAGCAAGCAGGGAGCGCAAGACCGAGTCTCTTCAAAAGCAACATTCTCTGTGGGACAATCCTCTCGGGGAAAGCAGGCGGTAGCAGCCCTGGACGCAGAGCCTGAGGAGGCAGAGGCTGGACCTTGGCTTCCCACAGAGCTCGGGAGGTGAAAAATGCTCCTTTACTTCAACCACTGAAGCTGCTGCCCAGGGATGAACCCTCAGTGCTGTCCCTGGAGGGGAGCTCCACCGCGCCCTGGACAAAACCCCCTGCCCCGAGCTGGGTTGCTGCTGCCCTAGCTCCCCACGTGCCCAGGGAAACATTGAGCCTCGACAGGGTTTTAACTCAGCCAAAATAAAACCCAACTGTGCAAATATCTGCCTCGATGCTTCCAGCATTTTCATAGAATCATAGAACAGCCAGGTTGGAAGGGACCCATCGGATCTTCTAGTCCAACCATTCCTATCAAACACTAAACCAAGTCCCTCTGGGCAGCATCTTCTGCCCAGAGCTGCCTCGGTGCTCCCAGGGAGGCTATTTTGGGGTCAGAGAAGGTGTCTGGCACCATGAGGAACCCAGCCCTGTCTCACTAACTGGCACACACAGGCTGGTAGGAGCCTTATAGGGGGGTTTCTCAGCCTTGGGGGGCCCCACACAGCTCCCCGCCGGCTTTGGGGGTGACCTGCAAGGGCACGGCACGGCCTGGTGCCGTCGCGGCCAGTCAGCTGAGCTCCCTGAGCAGGGCAGAAGGCCAGCAGGGATTTTTCTTGCCAAATTAGAGGTTAAGCAGAGATGGGAGCTCGGCAGGAGGCAGGAGGCACCGGCTCCCCCAGACACATCTGCACAGCCCCATGGGCTCAGGCTGCAGCATCACCTGCTCACGTCCACTCATCTGCATCCCCTGCACACACACACACTCGTCTGCATCCCCTGCACACATCCACTTGTCTGCATCCCCTTGTACACATCCACTTGTCTGCAAGTCTCAGGGAGCTGAGTTCTGCAAGTTCCATCAGTGATGCTCAGTGAGACCTGGACAGGCTGGAGACTTGGGCAGAGAGGAACCTGATGAAGCTCAACAAAGGCAAGTGCAGAGCCCTGGGCCTGGGGAGGAGCAACACCCTGCACCAGCGCAGGGGCCGTCCAGCTGGAAAACAGCTCTGTGGGGAAGGATCTGGAAGTTCTGGTGGACAAGAAGCCAACCATGAGCCAGCAATGAGCCCTCGTGGCCAAGAAGGTCAAGGGCATCCTGGGGTACATGGAGAAGAGTGGGGAAAGTGGGCAAAGGGGGTTCTCCTTCCTCTCTGCTCTGCCCTGAGGAGGATCCAGCTGGAGTCCTGGGTCCAGCTCTGGGCTCCCCAGCTCCAGAAAGACAAGGAATGACTGGAGAGAACCCAGTTGGGGCCAAGACGATGAGGAAGGTGCTGCAGCATCTCTCTCAGGAGGAGAGGCTGGGAGCCCTGGGTCTGTCCAGCCTGGAGAGGAGCAGATGGAGAGAGGATCCCATCAATGCTGATCGATATCTGATGGGTGAGAGCAGGAGGACAGGGCCAGATTCTGCTCAGTGGTGCCCAGCGACAGGACAAGGGGCACTTGTCAAAAACTAAAGCCCAGGAAGCTCCACCCAGACATGTGGAAAAACTTCTTTCCGGTGCAGATAATGAAGCAGAGGAACCAGCTGCCCAGGGAGGCCTTGGAGTCTCCTCGGGAAAGATCCAAACCTGCCTGGATGCAGCTGCTGGAGGTGACTCTAACCCTACCCCAGTGTCTCCAGCAAAGCTCACACCCAAACCACACCTTGTGGAGAGAATCATAGAACAACCAGGTTGGAAGAGAGACCCATCGGATCATCAAATCCAACCATTCCTATCAAACACTAAACCATGTCCCTCAGGACCTTGTCTACCTGTGCCTTAAACACCTCCAGGAAAGGTGAATCAACCACCTCCCTGGGTAGCCTGTTCCAATGCCCAATGACCCTTTCCGTGAAAAACTTCCTCCTAATCTCCAGCCTAAATCTCCCCTGGTGGAGCTTGAGGCCATTCCCTCTTGTCCTGTCCCCTGTCCCTTGGGAGAAGAGCTCAGCTCCCTCCTCTCCACAACCTCCTTTCAGGTAGTTGAGCCCAGCAAACTCACTCCTCTCTCCACCACGGTTCTCAGGCAGCACAAGCTGCTCTGATGCACAGTAAGAAGGAGCTGGGGGGAAAGGAAAACCAGCAGGGAGAGATTTGAATCCAGTCCCACCAGCAGCTGAAACGCTCCTGTGCTACTCTGGAAGGTTTCGTCTCTGGCTGGGATTCAGGGAGCAGCTTGGCAACAGCTGGGAAGGGGGGGGAAGGGGGGGGGGGGGGGGGCTCGTAACATGCATCAGCTCCAGGTTTTGCTGTGTTTTCTGACATGTGCTGAGCTGAACTCCTGATAAGCCATTCAGCCCAGCAGTAAATCAGCCACCGGCGGCCGAGCCTTCTCCAGTTTCTCCTCCCAGAGCCAAAACTTCAGCTTCCTGGAGGGTCCGGGTCTGCGCAAACCCACAAGGAGGGATTCAAGGGTTCTGCTCAAGAGCCAAGAACCAACCTGGCAGGTCTGGGCACCTAAACCCCAGTCCTGGCCATCCAGCAGCTGCAAAATACTGTGTTTGGGAGAAGTTTAGCTGGAAAACTGCCAGGAGGAGAGGGACCTGGGGGTGTTGGTCGACAGCGACTGACCATGAGCCAGCAGTGTGCCCAGGTGGCCAAGAAGGCCAAGGGCACCCTAGCTTGGATCAGAAATGGTGTGACGAGCAGGGCCAGGGAGGTGATTCTCCCTCTGGACTCAGCACTGGTGAGGCTGCTCCTTGAATCCTGTGTTCAGTTGTGGGTCCCTCAGCACAAGAAGGATGTTGAGGCTCTGGAGTGAGTCCAGAGAAGAGCAACGAAGCTGGTGAAGGGGCTGGAGAACAGGCCTTATGAGGAGTGGCTGAGAGAGCTGAGGGGGGTTATCCTGGAGAAGAGGAGGCTGAGAGGAGACCTCACTGCTCTCTACAAGTACCTGAAAGGAGGTTGTAGAGAGGAGGGAGCTGGGCTCTTCTCCCAAGGGACAGGGGACAGGGGACAGGACAAGAGGGAATGGCCTCAAGCTCCACCAGGGGAGATTTAGGCTGGAGATTAGGAGGAAGTTTTTCACGGAAAGGGTGATTGGGCATTGGAACAGGCTGCCCAGGGATGTGGTTGATTCCCCTTCCCTGGAGGTGTTTAAGGGACTGGTGGATGAGGTCTTGAGGGACTTGGTTTAGTGTTTGATGGGAATGGTTGGACTAGAAGATCCGATGGGTCCCTTCCAACCTGGTTGTTCTATGATTCTATGATCTGTCTGCTGACCCTCTCTGTGCCCATCCTCATCTTTCTGTGATGGGTTAAGGAGACCTAAATGGTCCTTCTGAGCTCAGCCAAAGGTGGATTAGGCAGCAGCACTCCCCTCCCCGATGGCTGCAGGATGCTGTGGCTCCTTACTCCTGTCCCCCGAATCGTCCCGGAACGCGTCCCTTACCCAAATATTGCCCTTTGCCTTCACGGAATGGGGGTCCCAGGGGTCCCTTCACCATGGGCTGCATGTACTTCACTTGAGCGTAGCCGACCGCGCCGCCTCCGGCCGCCGAGCGAAGACCAACCAGCATCACCAGCACCAGCAGCAGCGCCGCAGCGTCCGGCAACATCCTGCTCCCCACTGCTCCTGCGGACAAAGCGACAGTGAGAGCAGGCACCCATGGCCCCTGCATGCACCCCCTGTCCCTCATGGATCAGCCGGCACCATGGGGAGCATCCTGGTGGGAGCAGGGAATCCCGGGATTTGCCTTCTTCTGGAGCACAGTTGCCCTGAATGCATTAACTCTGCCGACACACTCTGCTGGGAGATGCACCACGAATCATGGAATCATCAGGTTGGAAGAGACCCACCAGATCATCGAGTCCAACCATTCCCATCAAACGCTAACCCATGTCCCTCAGCACCTCGTCCACCCGTCCCTTAAACACCTCCAGGGAAGGTGAAGCAACCCCCTCCCTGGGCAACCTCTGATACTGCCCAATGACCCTTTCTGTGAATTTTTTTTTCCTAATGTCCATCCTGACCCTCCCCTGGTGGAGTTTGAGGCCATTCCCTCTCGCCCCGTCCCTTGGGAGAATCATGAGCCTTTCAGAGGCTGCCCAGCCCCTGTTTGTCTGGGTTATCCCCAGGTCAGGCTTAAAATACGTAAGAGAATCACAGAATCACCAGGTTGGAAAAGACCCATCAGACCACTGAGTCCAACCTGAGGTGGATAAAGCCGCAGGATGAAAACCACAACCCACTCAGCCCAGTGATGCCGTCACATAGAATCATAGAATAGAATCATAGAACAACCAGGTTGGAAGAGACCCATCGGATCATCGAGTCCAACCATTCCTATCACATCTCCCAAGAGCAGCGTCTTCTCTAATAAAAGCTCTCGCTGTGGCTCCTGCAGGTGGCTCAGGCTGAGCCTCCACCTGCCTGGAAGCAGCTGGGTGGGAGCTGCCTCTCCCGAATGGATTCTGGTCCAAATCCATGATGTTAAGAGCCGAAAAGTCACTGTGTTTATGGCTCAGCTCCGAGACCTCCCTCAGAGCCCAAGAAATGGGAACCCTCGGCCAGGAAAGCCCAGCAGAGGATGCAGCCCTTGGGAGCATCACCCTCTGCCTTAATTACCTGTTTATTTAAAATAAACACCCTCTATAAATACACCTTTTCCTCCAGCAACTCTTTTTTTTTTTTTTCTCCACGTGCGGAGCTGCAAATGGATTGATTCACCAGGAAGAAGGTTTATTTTCAGAAGCTTAAACCACACGTGATACCAAAGAGCTTTGCT
The DNA here is from genome assembly GCA_033558105.1 of Coccyzus lansbergi. Classification (NCBI taxonomy): domain Eukaryota; kingdom Metazoa; phylum Chordata; class Aves; order Cuculiformes; family Coccyzidae; genus Coccyzus; species Coccyzus lansbergi. The sequence continues at coordinate 79,046 of JAUMJK010000566.1, forward strand.
GGTTCTCCTCCTTCTCGCAATAATTGACCCGCGGTGGCTATTAATGAGAATTAAGCTCTGCCTCTCCCGCTGGGGAGCAGGGGCAGGGCCGGGATTTGATTGGAATTTCCTGAATTGCTTTTGCTGAAGCAGCAGTGAAAAAAATTTTAAAAAAAAAAAAAAAACCAAAAAACCAACCAAAACTGCAACCTGGAGGGAAAAAAAAATAAAACAAACACCCTAAAAGCCTCCAGATTATAATAAAATTAAAGCAAATTAAGGAAAGGGAAAGGCATGGGATGGTTGATGATGCTCAAAGTACTCGGCAGGTTGTTGGAGGTCTCCAGTGCCAAGGAAGCTGTGATCACTGCTCCTCATATCCAGTAGATGCCACAGATCCAGGAATTAGTGCTCCTTGTGTCCAGTAGATGCCACAGATCCAGGAATTGGTGATCCTTGTGTCCAGTAGATGCCACAGATCCAGGACTTGGTGCTCCTCGTGTCCAGTAGATGCCACAGATCCAGGAATTGGTGATCCTTTTGTCCAGTAGATGCCACAGATCCAGGAACTGGTGATCCTCGTGTCCAGTAGATGCCACAGATCCAGGAATTGGTGCTCCTCGTGTCCAGTAGATGCCACAGATCCAGGAACTGGTGCTCCTCGTGTCCAGTAGATGCCACAGATCCAGGAACTGGTGCTCCTCGTGTCCAGTAGATGCCACAATTCCAGGAATTGGTGCTCCCCACGCCCTGCTCAGGGCTGGAGGGGACAGGGACGACTCTACTGCCAGTGATGGATCCTGGGAGGATGCAGGCAGTGACAGCAAATCAGAGAATCATAGAACCACCAGGTTGGAAAAGACCTCTTGGATCATCGAGTCCTCGTCTGGCTTCCTGGGCACAGACACATGCAGGACAATCACCATCAGCCTCCTCGGCGGTGCCAGGAGGGGCCTGGCTGCCGTTATTATTTCTCTGTCTTCGAGGTCGAGAAGAAGAAGGAGGTTTATTTTTACGAAGCGTTATTTTACAAGGATTTGTCTAAGGGGAAAAAAGAATCCCATTTTAAGGGATCACAGCTGTAAAAATACAGTTTCTGCTAAATGAAAGAGGAGAGCAAACCCCTGAATCAGCTACTTATTTGTTTTCCTTACCTGGCATGACCTCCGTGCCTCCAACTCCCTCCCTTTCCAGCTCTCTCTTCTCCCACCTGGGCTTTATTCCCCCCTCGAGGGGCTTTTTTTTCCCAAAGATGCTGCTCCGGTTATGGGAGCAGCACCCTGGGGTGGCTCAGCCCCTCGTGCTGGGATGACGCAGCATTTCCAAACCCTTTGTCCTTCGACGAGACCTCGGAAACACACAAGGCTGGAGGGAACCCGCAGCCAGAGGGAAAGGAGGACAAGGTGATCCATTTGGTTGGACTCAATGACCCGATGGGTCTCTTCCAACCTGCTTGTTCTATGATTCTATGATTTGCTTTGGCTGCGGCTGCAGTTTGGATGCGAAATCCAGTCCCCGCTGAGGTCGCTGCCTGTAACTTGGCGTCTCCAAGCACGGGCTTAGCTCAATGCACGTCCTCCCTCGGTCCAGACGGGTCGTTCCACCTGCTCCGCTCTCCCAAGGGGCTGTGGGGACACCAGGGACACAGCCTGGCCTGAGACCCCCAGGGCCACCTATTCATCCCTTGAAGAAAAGGCATCATCTTTGGTGCTTTGCCGTGCCTGGCGGCGGCGCCCGGCACCAGGGCAGGAGGCCTCACGTCACCCAGCCTCTCCAGGCAGTGATTTAATAAGAATAAACTGGAAACATCTGGAGTCTCGCATGATGGATAAAGTGTGCGCAACGTGTCTGTGAAGAGGCTCTTTCATGCCCGAAATCCCCTGCGTTATGAAACGATAATTAATCACAACGAGCTCCCACGCTGGCTGCTCCGTGGTCCGTGACGGCTACAGACGGAGGGTCACCTGCTCATCCTTCTGTGGGGCCGGGAGCTGCTCCAGTATATCCAGCAGAAATCCCTCGAGGAGACGCTTCTTTTCCCACCTGGAGCAGGGCAGATGCTGTGGGATCTTCCATGTTCAGCCCCTCCTGGTGTTTGATGTGGTGGAAGAGCATCAGTGTCCTCCTGCTCAGAACCACAGCTGGATCTTGGACATATGGTGCAATGTAGGACCTCATCACTGTGTCCTCATGCTTGGAACCACAGCTGGATCTCCGGCACAGGGTGCAATGCAGGACAGCATCACAGCGTCCTCTTGCTTGGAACCACAGCTGTATCACTGTATTCTACTGCTCAGAACCACAGCTGGATCTCCGGCACAGGGTGAAATGCAGGACAGCATCACTGCATTCTCCTGCTCAGAACCACAACTGGATCTCGGACACAGTGTGCAATGCAGGACAACATCATTGTGTCCTCCTGCTTGGTACCAGAGCTGGATCTTGGACACAGGTGCAATGCAGGACAGCATCACTGTGTCCATCTTGGAACCAGAGCTGGATCTCGGACACATGATGCAATGCAGGACAGCATCATTGTGTCCACCTGCTCGGAACCACAGCTGGATCTTGGGCACAGGGTGAAATGCAGGACAGCATCACTGTGTCCTCCTTGGAACCACAGCTGGATCTTGGACACAGGGTGCAATGCAGGAGAGCATCACTGCATTCTCCTGCTTGGAACCACAGCTGGATCTTGGGCACAGTGTGCAATGCAGGACAGCATCACTGTGTCCTCCTACCCAGAACCACAGCTGGATCTCGGGCACAGGGTGAAATGCAGGACAGCATCACTGTGTTCTCCTTGGAACCACAGCTGGATCTTGGGCACAGGGCGCAATGCAGGACAGCATCACTGTGCTTTCCTCAGAACCACAGATGGATCTCGGACACAGGGTGCAATGCAGGACAGCACCACAGTGTCCTCCTGCTTGGAATCACAGCTGGATCTCAGACACAGGGTGCAATGCAGGAGAGCATCACCGTGTCCTCCTGCTCGGAACCACAGCTGGATCTTGGACACAGAGGTGTAATGCAGGACAACATCACTGCATTCTCCTGCTTGGAATCACAGCTGGATCTTGGACACAGGGTGTAATGCAGGAGAGCATCACTGCATCCTGCTGCTCAGAACCACAGCTGGATCTCGGACACAGGGTGAAATGCAGGACAGCATCACTGTGTTCTCCTTGGAACCACAGCTGGATCTTGGGCACAGGGTGCAATGCAGGACAGCATCACTGTGTCCTCCTGCTTGGAACCACAGCTGGATCTCGGACACAGTGGGCACTGCAGCCGGCCAGGCTGCCGTACATCGGATGCAACTCCAGACCCCTGGCACGGCCTGGAGTTCAACCGCAGCCTCTCCATGTAGGAAAGCCAAGCCCAGCAGGAGCAGCCAGGACAGCAGAGTTCATTTAAGAAGAGCTCTCAGGGAGTCCGGTGACGCTGTTCTGTTCCCTAGAGATGCTGAAGGAGCGATGGAGCTCGGCAGCTTGGGGAGAGCGGGGCCCCGACCCTGCTGCGGTGCCTCGGCACGGAGAGTGTTGGCACAGCTTCAGAGCTCACCGCCGCCGCGAGAACCCTGCGAGTGTCTGCTCCCCTGGCAGTCTGCGAGCAGATGTGTTAAAAACCCCTGGCACGCAATGAAAGCACCGGGGAAAGGGGATAAAAAAAAAAAAATCTCACACTTAAAGCATGAGAAAGGAGACAAGAAATGTCACCTTGTTCTCGCAGCAGCCCGTGCCACCCCCGTTGCTCCACAAACAGCCTGTGGCTCGCGTTGGGCAGCCTGGCGAGATCTCAGCGAGCTCCTGGCACACAATTCCCGGCTATTCATAGAATCACAGAACAACCAGGTTGGAAGAGACCCATCGGATCTTCTAGTCCGACCATTCCTATCAAACACTAAACCAAGTCCCTCAAGACCTCATCCACCTGTGCCTTAAACACCTCCAGGGAAGGGGAATCAACCACCTCCCTGGGCAGCCTATTCCAATGCCCAATCACCCTTTCTGTGAGAAACTTCCTCCTAATCTCTAGCCTAAATCTCCCCTGGTGGAACTTGAGGCCACTCCCTCTTGTCCTGTCCCCTGTCACTTGGGAGAAGAGCCCAGCTCCCTCCTCTCTACAACCTCCTTTTAGGTAGTTGTAGAGAGCAATGAGGTCTCCCCTCAGCCTCCTCTTCTCCAGGATAAACACCCCCAGCTCTCTCAGACACTCCTCATAAGGCCTGTTCTCCAGCCCCTTCACCAGCTTCGTGGCTCTTCTCTGGACTCGTCCCAGAGCCTCAACATCCTTCTTGTGTTGAGGGGCCTAGAACTGAACATAGGATTCAAGGAGCGGCCTCACCAGTGCTGAGTACAGAGGGAGAATCACCTCCCTGGACCTGCTGGTCACACTGTTTCTGATCCAAGCCAGGATGCCATTGGCCTTCTTGGCCACCTGGGCACACTGCTGGCTCACGGTCAGTCGGCTGTCGACCAACACCCCCAGGTCCCTCTCCTCCTGGCAGTTTTCCAGCCAGGCTTCTCCCAGTCTGTAGTAGCTTCTCCCAGCAGAACGGAGCTGCTGCCACCCCACATCATCCCCCTGGTCCCCACAGCATCCACATCCCTGCTCCTGAGCACAGCCCTGCCTGCAGAGCCCATGCTTCTATGCCTTCCCCACAAGCCCCGCAGCCGCAAGCTTCCCTGCACACACAACCAGGGGCCTGTTTGCCTGCGGCAGCTGATTTATAGCCCCTGTTATTTAAATATTAATTATGGACCTGGCAGGCAGACCCGTGCATGCGCCCTTCAAGGTTAATTATTTTTTATGTCAACATGGGGGATCCGCAGGGGATCGACGATTGCGGTTGAAGGTCAGTAAAGTGGAGAAGTTGTTTAAACCTGGCAGTAAAAGGAGGATCAGCGCAGGGTGTCGCGTGCTTACTCGCACCAGCTCCATCCAAGCCTCAAACCTGGGGGGAAGCAGCCCCCATGGAGGTTCACTCGGGCATGGAGGTGAGTCAGGATCATAGAATCATAGAATCACCAGGTTGGAAGAGACCCATTGGATCATTGAGTCCAACCATTCCTATCAAACACTAAACCATGTCCCTCAGGACCTCATCTACCTGTCCCTTAAACACCTCCAGGGAAGGTGAATCAACCGCCTCCCTGGGCAGCCTATTCTAATGCCCAATGACCCTTTCTGTGAAAAACTTCCCCCTAATGTCCAGCCTGACCCTCCCCTGGTGGAGCTTGAGGCCATTCCCTCTTGTCCTGTCCCCTGTCCCTTGGGAGAAGAGCCCAAATCCCTCCTCTCTACAACCTCCTTTCAGGTAGTTGTAGAGAGCAATGAGGTCTCCCCTCGACCTCTCCCAGAATCATACAATGAGAATCATGGAATGGTTTGGGTTGGAAGGGACCATGAAGGTCATCCAGTTCCAACCCTCTGCCATGGGCATGGACACCTCCAACGGGATCTGGCTGCTCCAAGCCTCATCCAACCTGGCTTTGAAGACCTCCAGGGATGGGGCAGCCACAACTGCTCTGGGCAACCTGGGCCAGTGTCTCCCCAACCTTTATGAGCAACGAAGCTGGTGAAGGGGCTGGAGAACAGGCCCTATGAGGAGCGGCTGAGAGAGCTGGGGGGGTTTCGCCTGGAGAAGAGGAGGCTGAGAGACTTCATTGCTCTCTCCAACTACCTGAAAGGAGGTTGTAGAGAGGAGGGAGCTGGTCTCTTCTCCCAAGTGACAGGGGACAGGACAAGAGGGAATGGCCTCAAGCTCCACCAGGGGAGATTTAGGTTGGAGATTAGGAGGAGGTTTTTCACGGAAAGGGTCATTGGGCATTGGAATAGGCTGCCCAGGGAAGTGGTTGATTCACCTTCCGTGGAGGTGTTTAAGGGACGGGTGGATGAGGTGCTGAGGGACATGGTTTAGTGTTTGATAGGAATGGTTGGACTAGAAGATCCGATGGGTCTCTTCCAACCTGGTTGTTCTATGATTCTATGATTCTATGAGCTGCAACTGCAGGCCCAGATTCACTGGTGTGGCCTCATCCCCATCCCCACGGCGCGTGTGGGTGGGCTTGGACACCTCCGTGTCCCATGGAGCTACTCCATCCTCTGGTCATCTACAATAGAACATCGAGCAGGGAGGGTTTCCAAGCTCAACACGGGGCTGGACGGAGGCCAGCAGGAGGTAGGTGATTCAGTTTGCGCTACATATGCTTTTAAAAGTAATAATAAAATGAGTCAAAAAAAAGCCTGAAAAGCAAGCTATTGAAAGGGGAGAGCGAGCACGTTGTTTCCGAAGCTCGGGCTGTGAAAGCCAAAGGCGTCAGGCAGCGGCTCAGCCAAGCAGCACCGGGAACGCGAGGGGAGAGTCTTGGCACCAGCTGGTCCTTAAATGCATGACACCTGATCCCGTCCAAAAGCTGCTGTACGCGCCGCACGGCCCAGGAGCCTCGCCCGCCCGTCAGCAGAGGGAACAAGAAAACATTTTCCTTGACGAAAGAAAAACACCCCACCCCATCGGCCGGCGGCCTCCTGCCACCCCTGCAGCGCCCGCGCCTGCCCCAGGGGAAGGGGGGATTCAGCATGGTGCAGAATCGTAGAATTGTAGAATCACCAGGTTGGAAGAGACCCACCAGATCATTGAGTCCAACCATTCCTATCAAACACTAAACCATGTCCCTCAGCACCTCATCTACCTGTGCCTTAAACACCTCCAGGGAAGGGGAATCAACCACCTCCCTGGGCAACCTCTGCCACTGCCCAATGACCCTTTCCATGAAAAATTTTATCCTAATGTTCAGCCTGAACCTCCCCTGGTGGAGCTTGAGGCCATTCCCTCTCGTCCTGTCCCTTGGGAGAAGAGCCCAGCTCCCTCCTCTCTACAACCTCCTTTCAGGTAGTTGGAGAGAGTAATGAGGTCTCCCCTCAGCCTCCTCTTCTCCAGGATAAACACCTCCAGTTCTCTCAGCCGCTCCTCTTCTTCTCCAGTCCCTTCCCCGGCTTCGTTGCTCTTCTCTGGACTCACTCCAGAGCCTCAACATCATTCTTGTCGTGAGGGGCCCAGAACTGAACACAGGATTCAAGGAGAGGTCTCACCAGCGCCGAGTCCGGAGGGAGAATCACCTCCCTGGACCTGCTGGAATGGCACAGGTATGGCACAGCACGGCATGGCATAGCATCACCAACATGACACAGTATGGCATGGTGCAGAATGGTTTGGCATGGCACGGTGCAGCATGGCACAGCCCGAGCACAGCCCAATGGTACCTCCAGCCCAGCTCAACACGGGTGGTGGCTGCGTCCATGCTCCTCCAGCCCAGGCTGCAAAAACAAAGCCAAACGAAGCTCTCTGAGGGTCTGGAGTGAGTCCAGAGAAGAGCCACGAAGCTGGGGAAGGGGCTGGAGAACAGAACCTATGAGGAGCAGCTGAGAGAACTGGAGGTGTAGCCTAGAGAAGAGGAGGCTGAGAGGAGACCTCATTGCTCTCTACAACTACCTGAAAGGAGGTTGTAGAGAGGAGGGTAACAGCCTCTTCTCCCAAGGGACAGGGGACAGGACAAGAGGGAATGGCCTCAAGCTCCACCAGGGGAGGTTTAGGCTAGAGATTAGGAGGAGGTTTTTCACACAAAGGGTCATTGGGCATTGGAATAGGCTGCCCAGGGAGGTGGTTGATTCCCCTTCCCTGGAGGTGTTTAAGGGACAGGTAGATGAGGTCCTGAGGGACATGGTTTAGTGTTTGATGGGAATGGTTGGACTCAATGATCCGATGGGTCTCTTCCAACCTGGTCTATGATTCTATGATTCTCACGATGCACGGTGCCCGTACTGCTCACAGTGCTCACTGCTCACCATACATGCTGCACACAGAGCACATTTCCCAAGCCAAGGAACCCAGGGTCCGGTGGCATCAATGACAACAGGGTCAGTGCTGCCACTTGATCCTGCAGCTGCCGGGTCAGGGATCAGCTAAGGCGGATTAATGACCCTCTGTGTGCGAGCACCAGGAGCGCAGCAAGGCACAAGCCCTCCGCAGGTCACAGCTTGGGGCTTAATCCCTCACCTCCAGCTGTCAAAACTCCTCCGCTGAGCGCAGGAGACCTCTGGGTTGATCCCTGCGACGAGTCAAGGGGGTGCGTGGGGGCCAAGCCACTCCTGGGGAACGGTGGGCACCGCGGCGTTTGGAGACCTGGACAGAGACCTCTGGGTCTGCACTGGTCTGGGTGGAAAATCCTGGTCTGAACGTACAGAAACACCAGATTTATGCCCAGGGCTCTGCCTGGTTCACAGCATCCCAGAGGCCCTGAGCTCCCCTCGCCGAAACATGAGCCAGCAGTGTGCCCAGGTGGCCAAGAAGGCCAATGACATCCTGGCTTGGATCAGAAATGGTGTGACCAGCAGGTCCAGGGAGGTGATTCTCCCTCTGGACTCAGCACTGGTGAGGCTGCTCCTTGAATCCTGTGTTCAGTTGTGGGCCCCTCAGCACAAGAAGGATGTTGAGGCTCTGGAGTGAGTCCAGAGAAGAGCCACAAAGCTGGTGAAGGGGCTGGAGAACAGGCCCTATGAGGAGCATCTGAGAGAGCTGGGGGGGTTTAGCCTGGAGAAGAGGAGGCTGAGAGGAGACCTCATTACTCTCTACAACTCCCTGAAAGGAGGTTGTGGAGAGGAGGGAGCTGGGCTCTTCTCCCAAGGGACAGGGGACAGGACAAGAGGGAATGGCCTCAAGCTCCACCAGGGGAGATTTAGGCTGGAGATAAGGAGGAAGTTTTTCACAGAAAGGGTGATTGGATATTGGAATAGGCTGCCCAGGGAGGTGGTTGATTCCCCTTCCCTGGAGGTGTTTAAGGCACAGGTAGATGAGGTCCTGAGGGACATGGTTTAGTGTTTGATAGGAATGGTTGGACTCGATGATCCGATGGGTCTCTTCCAACCTGGTTGTTCTATGATTCTATGAAACACACCTGGGTCAGTCCCATGGAGGCGAGCGAGACCCAAGGGACACATCCAGCCCTGACGAAGGGTTCCTGCGCCCTTAGCTCCCCAGTCCCATCCTTCTCCCCCCAGCAGCCTCAGCTCCACCGAAATACCAGACTGCTCAGCATTAATAGCAGGGTTGCCTGCCAGGTGCATAGTTTGACCAGGCGGATCGCACGCGCCAAACCACAGGTATTTTATGAGACGTTTCCTGTTATGAAGACATTTTTGTGGGGATTCTTTTTTTTTTTTTTTTCTTTCCCTCTTCTTCCCCTCTCCTCCTCCTCCCGCAGGACGGTGGCTCTCCCGGGGGGCGAAGATGGAGTAGAGGGACAAGGGAGAGCCAGAGCTGCGGGGGACGGTGGTGCCGGAGGGTCCTGTCCCCTTTTACATGCCAGCAGCCACTGGGCAGGGTCTGCAACTCCTCTCCTGGGGATGATCCAATGGGTCTTTTCCAACTTGGTGATTCTACCAGCTCCATCCTCTCCACAAGCTCCTTTCAGGTAGCTGGAGAGAGCAATGAGGTCTCCTCTCAGCCTCCTCTTCTCCAGGATAAACACCCCCTGCTCTCTCAGCCGCTCCTCATAAGGAGCTACAGGACCCACTCACATGCCCATGTCCAGGAGCATCTCCTCTTCCAGATCCAAGTGCTACCATCCCAGTCCCTCGTTCACCATCCTCAACATCCAGCTCTGTTCTGAGAGAGCTGGGGTTGTTTAGCCTAGAGAAGAGGAGGCTGAGAGGAGACCTCATTACTCTCTACAACTATCTGAAAGGAGGTTGTGGAGAGGAGGGTAACAGCCTCTTCTCCCAAGGGACAGGGGACAGGACAAGAGGGAATGGCCTCCAGCTCCACCAGGGGAGATTTAGGCTGGAGATTAGGAGGAAGTTTTTCACACAGAGGGTCTTTGGGCATTGGAATAGGCTGCCCAGGGAGGTGGTTGATTCACCTTCCTTGGAGGTGTTTAAGGGATGGCTGGATGAGGTCCTGAGGGACATGGTTTAGTGTTTGATAGGAATGGTTGGACTCGATGATCCGATGGGTCTCTTCCAACCTGCTTGTTCTATGATTCTATGATTCTATGATTCGTGCCGCCTGCTGGGATCCCCACGCAGCTCCGGCTGCAATGAAGAGCACCTGCCCTTCCGTAGGAAGGATTTGCTCCGTTCATTGCTCACTCCCGACTGCCCAGATCCAACAGCAAATTTGTGAGGTGCTGCGAAAACTCCTTCTCATCTGTCAAACACCAAGGAACAGCCCCCCCTGCCTCCATCGCCGCCAGCAAGCCTGCCCGCCCGGGATAGGAAACTGCAGTATTTATCCCAACAGTCATTTTATTTTAACGTCAGGGCTTGAAATCCTGTCTCCCTGGTTTTGCTGGGTCCTTTGATCTCCATTTCCTCTCTTTTTAGCAACACTCCTAGGTGATCCCAGCTGGTTCCTGCTCCGCTGCCTGTGCTCCCACACACCTCACCATGTGCATCCTCCGCAAAACCCCTCTGTGGTCCCAAGCTGCTGAAACCAGCTTCACCCTCGCATTTCCTTGGGTTTTCACCAATTCAAGGGTGACCCAGAGCCTGGCTCGTGGTCCTCAACAGGGCGAGAGCCCAGTGGGGGCATAGCTGGCTGCACCAGCCTCCTCTCATCCATGTAAAACCTCCTGATGCGACTGCTCCTCGGCTGCCACCGCTCCCCATGAAGGTGGGTTGGTTACAGCCCTTAAAGAAGACAGGTTGGCTACAGCCCTTAAAGAAGACAGGTTGGCTACAGCCCTTGAGGAAGGTGGGTTGGTTACAACCCTTGAAGAAGATGGGTTGGTTACAACCCTTGAGGAAGGTGGGTTGGATAGAGCCCTTGAGGAAGACGGGTTGGTTACAGCCCTTGAAGAAGACGGGTTGGTTACAACCCTTGAAGAAGATGGGTTGGTTAGAGCCCTTGAGGAAGGTGGGTTGGTTACAGCCCTTGAGGAAGGTGGGTTGGTTACAGCCCTTGAGGAAGGTGGGTTGGTTAGATCCCTTGAGGAAGACAGGTTGGTTATAGCTCCTGAAGAAGACGGGTCGGTTAGAGCCCTTGAGGAAGACGGGTTGGTTACAACCCTTGAGGAAGGTGGGTTGGTTACATCCCCTGAGGAAGATGGGTTGGTTATAGCCTCTGAAGAAGATAGGTTGCTTGTAGCCCTTGGGGAAGACAGGTTGGTTACAGCCCTTGAGGGAGGTGAGTTGATTAGAGCCCTTGGGGAAGACGGGTTGGTTACAGCCCTTGAGGACCTGGGGGTCAATGCAAGCAGGGGCTGTGCCGCCGGTGACATCCAGGCCCAGCGTCCCCCCAGCGCCACGTCCCCGTGCCGGCCGCCGTGCCGCTTCTGGGGTGAGCGGGGGGAAAATATTGTTTGTGCTTCTCTAATATCTGCCTTCTGTTTTGCATTTGCCGTTTCTTCAAAGATAGGGGAGCCGCCTCTGCCAAGATTCCTGAGGAGATATCCTCAGCAATGCCGACCACGCTCCCCACCGCACTCAAAGAAAACAAATGTCAGGCCAAGGATTGATATGAAATAGTTTAAAAATGAGAAAAAGCTGCCTTAGAGCTAGGTTTACATTGAAATACACTTCGGGAGCGGGAGGCTCGGCCGCGTCCCACCCTGGCGAGCGAGCAGTGCAGGGGGAGGGGGTTACCTGCCAGAGCTCTGCCTCCTCCCAGACCTTGGTGGCACATGGCTTGTCCATCATTTGCTCCCTGCCTGCACCACGGGTCACGATGCTGCTCACTGGGCACGGCACAAGGGTCTCAGTCCCCAGCACCGCAGGCACAGTGACCCTCAGCAAATCCCCCCAGGGGTGTCACTCACCCCATGCCGTCCTGCATCCCTGGTCCTTCCCACCTCTCCCTGGTGCAGAGCATCCCACGGGGACCAGGACTCTCCATCACCATTCCCATCCCTATCTCTCTCCTTACCCTGTCTCCATCCCCATCCCTCTCTCCACCCCCATTCTCATCCCCGTGCCTGTCCTCATCCCTGTCCCCATCTCTCTCCCTACCCCTGTCTCCATCCCCATCCCTCTCTCCATCTCCATCCCTCTCTCCATCTCCATCCCTATCTCTCTCCCCATCCCTGTCTCCATCCCCATCCCTCTCTCCATCCCCATCCCTGTCTCCATCCCCATCCCCATCTCTCCATCCCCAACCCCATCTCTCTCCCCATCCCTGTCTCCATCCCCATCCCTGACTCCAGCCCCATCCCCAACCCTGTCCTCATCCCCATCCCCATCTCTCTCCCCATCCCCCTCTCCATCCCCATTAGTCTCTCCATCCCCATCCCCATCTTTCTCCCCATCCCTCTCCCCATCCCCATCTCTCTCCTCATCCCTATCTCCGTCCCCATCCCTGTCTCCATCCCCATCCCCAACCCTGTCCTCATCCCCATCTCTCTCCCTATCCCTTTCTCCATCCCCATCCCTATCTCCATCTCCATCCCTGTCTCCATCCCCATCCCTGTCCTCATCCACATCCCTGTCCTCATCCCCATCTCTCTCCTCATCCCTATCTCCATCTCCATCCCTCTCTCCATCCCCATCCCTATCTCCATCTCCATCCCTGTCTCCATCCCCATCCCCAACCCTGTCCTCATCCCCATCCCCATATCTCTCCTCATCCCTCTCTCCATCCCCAACCCCTCTCCATCCCCATCCCCTGCTGTACCCAGTGTTGTGCTCCACAAAGGACCTTTTCCAACCCGGCATCCGCGGCGGAGCTTCTCGCACATATTCACACCCCGCGAGGGGCCGGGGCGCGCGCTTGCATTTCAGGCCGTTCTTTTAGTTTATGTTCTTTAATTTAATTTAATTTCTGCGAGCCCAGGCGAGAGCCCAGACAGCCTGAGGTGCTCAGTGGAAACTCTGACAAGACGCTACCAGAAACCACGCTCCCGCCGCCCTGGCCCCGCGCTGACGGCTTGGATTTCAACTTTTCCTCCTCTCTCTGTAATGACCATTTTGGCAAGGCCAGTGCCGCCGCTGGTGCAAAGTCTCGTCACAGTCACAATCCTGGAGCTCCGTGTCCCCAGTACCAGTGCCCCCAGTCCCAGTGCCCCCCAGCACATGCCTTTCCGTCGCGGCTGATGCACGTCACGGAAAATCAAGTTGATTATTTCTATTTCCCAGAATTTCATACGAAAAAAAAAAAAAAATCTTTGCCCGACGCTGTCACAAGACGTTTCGCCATCGCTGAATCAGCTGCTTTGATTTTTTTCAATTTGAAATTTTTAGGGGTTTTTTTAGGATTTTTTTTTCTAGTTTCGACATTTCCTTTGTCTCGCACCCGAAAGCCTCCCAGGGAATTCCAGCGGCCACGCTTGCCTGGGGATGGTGCCAAGCCCCGCGTTCCCTGCCAGTCCCATGACCGAGACGGCAGCTCCACTCCCCTCCTGCCTGGGCTTCCCGGGTGCCGTGTCCTGGGAGACACAGAATCATAGAATCACAGAATCATAGAATCATAGAACAACCAGGTTGGAAAAGACCCACTGGATCATCGAGTCCAACCATTCCCATCAATCACTAACCCATGTCCCTCAAGACCTTGTCCACCCAAACCTTAAACCCCTCCAGGGAAGGGGACTCCCTGGGTAGCCTCTAACACTGCCCAATGTCCATTTCTGTCCAGTCTAAATCTCCCCTGGTGGAGCTTGAGGCCATTCCCTCTTGTCCTGTCCCCTGTCAATCGGGAAAAGAGCCCAGCTCCCTCCTTTCTACAACCTCCCTTCAGGTAGTTGTAGAGAGTAATGAGGTCTCCTCTCAGCCTCCTCTTCTCCAGGATAAACACCCCCAGCTCTCTCAGCCGCTCCTCATAGGACCTGTTCTCCAGACCCTTCCCCAGCTTTGTGGCTCTTCTCTGGACTCGCTCCAGAGCCTCAACATCCTTCTTGTGCTGAGGGGACCACAACTGAACACAGGATTCCAGGAGCAGTCTCGCCACTGCCAAGTACAGAGGGAGAATCACCTCCCTGGCCCTGCTGGCCACACCATGTCTGATCCAAGCCAAGATGCCATTGGCCTTCTTGGCCACCTGGACCCCTGCTGCCTCATGGTCAGTTGCTGTCACCAACACCCCCAGGTCCTTCTCCTCCTGGCAGCTTTCTAGACAGACTTCTAGTCTGTAGCTCTGCTCAGGGTTGTTGTGCCAGTATCATGCCCCAGTGCTGCTCCACTAAGCAACTCTTACAGGGAGCCATTCCCACCGGCTCCATCCCTATTTTTCATAGAATCATAGAATCATAGAACAACCAGGTTGGAAGAGACCCATCGGATCATCGAGTCCAACCATTCCTATCAAACACTAAACCATATCCCTCAGCACCTCATCTACCTGTGCCTTAAACCCCTCCAGGGAAGGTGAATCAACCCCTTCCCTGGGCAGCCTATTTATCTAGCTCCCACCCTCCTGCCAGTCCCCAACTAGGGGAGCAGATCCTGACCCGGGGCAGGCACTGGGACACTGCTGCCTTCTAGGAAATAGCGAGCGTTGGGCATCTGCTGCGGCTGCCGCACTCGCCTGGCATTTACGAGCCTTCACATGTGGCAATTAAACATGGGGAAAAAAAATTAAACCCATCCATTCCTTGCATTTTTCCAGAAGACAGTCATAAAAAAACCCAAAAACAACAAACAAAAAAGAGAGAAGAAACTCAAGAAACCCTTCAGCCTTCAACCCGAGAGCAGGGAAAGGCTTGTGGAGGCACTGGGTGGGCTGGGGACGGTAGCAGGTGGTGGCCCCACGCTCGCTGTGGCAAGGCCAGGACCCCAAATCTCGGCACCAGGAGGCTGGTGGGACCTGTCGATGCAGCGAAATAACCAGGGTGAGCAAATCCCGGGAGAGACATGGGGCTGTGGAGGATCCCAGCCCATCCCAGCAAGCCCCTGGCACGCCTAGGGCATGGTTCGGCTGCCAGGAGCCTTCCTGCAGGAGCCCATGGACGTTTTCCACCTCATTTCCAGCAAGAACAGGAAAATGCTGTTTTCCAAAGGCACCGCACGTCCAAATGCCAGATGCTGGGTGGAATTTGGAGCAGGGGCAGTGAAAGGGTGGCTCTGGTCCTGGTCGGGCACTGCGAAGCCACTATCCGACCCAGCTTTGGGACTCTACAGCCGGCCACCAAGGCAGGATCTGCAAGGCCAATGCTGTGTCCATCCCCCTGGCAGGGCAGCATCGAGTGGAGGCGGCTGGTGCGAGGAGCCCCAGATGGGGTCCTGCCCCCATGCTTGGCTCCCAGTGTCATCTCCTGCCCGACTCCTTTTCATAGAATCATAGAATCATAGAACAACCAGGTTGGAAGGGACCCATCGGATCTTCTAGTCCAACCATTCCTATCAAACACTAAACCAAGTCCCTCAAGACCTCACCTTTTGTCAGAATGTCCTCATTGCCCCATCCCATAGCCCCCACTGGGCTCCACCAAGCCAGGTTTCCTCCACCAAGGGCGACGTCCCATGGCCTCGGAGCATCCTGGCTCGTGCCAGGCCAACACCACAGCAAAATCAAGATACAGAGTCAGGCAGAGCAGGCACGAGAGGGGAAGCCGCGAGGCCAGCGTTCTCCTCCCAGTTCTTCTCCATCACCTGGAGCTGCCACGGGGCTGGTTGGCCCCTCCACGCAGTGTCCAGCACACATCATAGAATCATAGAATCATAGAACAACCAGGTTGAAAGGGACCCATTGGATCTTCTAGTCCAACCATTCCTATCAAACACTAAACCATGTCCCTCAGCACCTCATCCACCCGTCCCTTAAACACCTCCAGGGAAGGTGAATCAACCCCCTCCCTGGGCAGCCTATTCCAATGCCCAATGACCCTCTGTGTGAAAAACTTCCTCCTAATCTCTAGCCTAAATCTCCCCTGGTGGAGCTTGAGGCCATTCCCTCTTGTCCTGTCCCCTGTCCCTTGGGAGAAGAGCCCAGCTCCCTCCTCTCTACAACCTCCTTTCAGGTAGTTGTAGAGAGTAATGAGGTCTCCTCTCAGCCTCCTCTTCTCCAGGGTAAACAACCCCAGCTCTCTCAGCCGCTCATGCCCCAGGGATGCTCTGCTCCCCTTGCGAGCGCACGCCCTCAAGTCCCTGCAAGCGTCAAGCCCCCTTTTCCATGGCACCATCTGCCTGTGCTGCCAGCAAGGTTTCTGCAGGTGTCCAGCCCATGGGGCAAACCCAGCCCTGGGCCCCTCCTTGGGCATCCTTCCTCACTGGGGGACACCCAGCACATCCCATTGGGAGGCTGGTGGGTGTAGGGACACCATCCAGCCAGCCAGGGCAGCCTGTCCCGGTGCTGAGTGCCTACTGGACCCAGAGGCTGCTGTGCACAGGTGGTCAGGATGGGATTTGGGGCGCACACCCACCCCTGGGGCCACCTCTGTGAGCATCCCAGCCCCTTGGTGGGGCAGCAGGGCTATTTCGGGAGCTTTCGGCACCACCCAGAGAGGTGTCCGACGCTTTTATTTATAAACCCCTTGGCTCCTGACCAGTTGCAGGCGGCTCGCGTGCAGGAAAAAGCCTAACGGAGCCAAAACAAACCCAGGCAGCAGCATCCCCACATGGGAGGAGGTAACGCCGAGCGGGTCAAGGATGCTGTGGGTGAACTGCGTGGCCCCGAGCTGCCCAGCAGGATGGACAAGCCTTGGTGTGCGGCAGCTGCTCCGTCTGTGCAGGGAGCTGAGTGTGTGTTGGAGCTGCTGTGGTGCAGGTGAGGGGCTGCTGGCAGGAACCCCAGCACAGATCCTGGCAGAGTCCAATGGCATGAGGTTTAACACAACCAAATGCCGGGTCCTGCACTTGGGGCACAACAACCCTATGCAGAGCTACAGACTGGGAGAAGTCTGTCTAGAAAACTGCCAGGAGGAGAGGGACCTGGGGGTGTTGGTCGACAGCCGACTGAACATGAGCCAGCAGTGTGCCCACGTGGCCAAGAAGGCCAAGGGCATCCTGGCTTGGATCAGAAATGGTGTGACCAGCAGGGCCAGGGAGGTGATTCTCCCTCTGTACTCAGCACTGGTGAGGCCTCTCCTTGAATCCTGTGTTCAGTTCTGGGCCCCTCAGCACAAGAAGGATGTTGAGGCTCTGGAGCAAGTCCAGAGAAGAGCAACGAAGCTGGTGAAGGGGCTGGAGAACAGGCCTTATGAGGAGCATCTGAGAGAGCTGGGGGTGTTTAGCCTAGAGAGGAGGAGGCTGAGAGGAGACCTCATTACGCTCGACAACTCCCTGAAAGGAGGTTGTGGAGAGGAGGGAGCTGGGCTCTTTTCCCGATTGACAGGGGTCAGGACAAGAGGGAATGGCCTCAAGCTCCCCCAGGGGAGATTTAGGATAGAGATTAGGAGGAAGTTCTTCACACAGAGGGTCATTGGGCATTGGAACAGGCTGCCCAGGGAGGTAGTTGATTCACCTTCCCTGGAGGTGTTTAAGGGATGGGTAGATGAGGTCCTGTGGGACATGGTTTAGTATTTGATAGGAATGGTTGGACTCGATGATCCAATGGGTCTCTTCCAACCTGGCTGTTCTATGATTCTATGATTCTGTGCTCGGCGCTAGAAAACTGCACAACTGAAGCTGCCACGGGAGCTCTGATGCCCCTCGCTTCCCACCCTGCTCCCCATCTGTCCCTCACTCGTAGTGCTGCGGGAAAAAGAACCTTAATAACTTGGCCAGAGCCCTCCTGCCCAAGGGCGGAGAGGGATGCAAACTCCCACAGCTTCCGCGGAGCTGCCTAGAGTTGGTGGGCGGAGGTGAGGATCCAGCCCTATCCAAGGGGGCAAAGGTGCTGCCCCACAGCAGCTCCCCCTGGCACTGGCTCCAACCCCTGGCAGCACAGCAACAATCAGGTCATTGTCAGTAGGGCCACTGGGGACACGAGTGTGCCGGGAATTGCACAAACCCGGTGCTTTCTGCCCGTCCCACTAGCGTTCCCAGCCCAGGCTAATCCCTTAAGATGCCCTGTCAGCACAGTCCCAGCCTCCCCAGCCCCCCATCTCCTCCAGGCACCATCCAGGGGCAGAGGGGAGGTGGCAACGTGGCCCCAGCGGCTCCTATCGGGGCCAAGGTGGGCGCAGACAAAGGCGCCGCGAGCACCAGCTCCAGCCTCTTCGGGGACTTGGCTTAATGGGGTCCATTTGCCGGGTAGTTCTTGGAATAACAAATTGTATCATCCAAAAAAGCAAAACCACAAAAGGGGATCGGCTTGCAGCCCGGCTCACAAAAGCCCCTTGTCTGGAGCCCCCCAATCTCCCGGAGAAAACTCAATTTAACCAAAATAAACAGCGTGCCCAGCCCTGCTCTCTCACGCTCTCAAACCGCAGAGCAACACAGCTCAACCCGATGCCGCAACTGGCAAATGCCATCCCCAGGCTCTTCACTCGCCCAGAGCATCCTCACCATCCCCAGCTGCCGGGATGTGCCGGAGAGCTGCTGACCTCCTTGCTCTGGGGCTTCGAATGGCCTGGGAAAACGGAACACTCAGAGGTGGAGGGTGTCTGAGGGCACTGGGCAGACCCCTCCATAGAATCATAGAATCATAGAACAACCAGGTTGGAACAGACCCATTGGATCATCGAGTCCAACCATTCCCATCTAACACTAAACCATGTCCCTCAGCACCTCATCTACCCTTCCCTTAAACACCTCCAGGGAAGGGGAATCAACCACCTCCCTGGGCAGCCTATTCCAATGCCCAATGACCCTCTGTGCGAAAAACTTCCTCCTAATCTCTAGCCTAAATCTCCCCTGGTGGAGCTTGAGGCCATTCCCTCTTGTCCTTTCCCTTGGGAGAAGAGCCCAGCTCCCTCCTCTCCACAACCTCCTTTCAGGTAGTTGTAGAGAGTAATGAGGTCTCCTCTCAGCCTCCTCTTCTCCAGGATAAACCCCCCCCAGCTCTCTCAGATGCTCCTCATAAGGCCTGTTCTCCAGCCCCTTCACCAGCCTCGTTGCTCTTCTCTGGACTCGCTCCAGAGCCTCAACATCCTTCTTGTGCTGAGGGGCCCAGAACTGGACACAGTATTCAAGGAGCGGCTTGCACAGGAGTAGGGAAGAACAAGCCACCGACTTCCCCGCAGTGGGATGAAAGATGAGGTTTGACACCTGCTAAACCCTCTAATCCTCCTCAAGTTCATCGCTAGCAGATCTGGAGCGCAGCAGCCAGGTGAGAGGCAGAGATTTATAGCAGCCTAGCCTCTCTGGAAGCAGCAAGGAGCGATCCCAGCTTGGCTGTGGGATCAGCCGGATGGACCCATCGCCTGCCTCTGGTTTTGAACACGGGTGGCCACATCCCATGCCTGCACTCACAACCAAACCCCCAGGGTCACCAGGGAAGCAAAGCCAAGATCACGAGCCCTCATCTGCATCCTAAGAGGACGTTACAGAAGGTGCCCATCTGGGTCCTGTCCTGGGAGGTAGAGAGGAAGGAGAGTTATTCCTTTCCAGACGGGAATTCTGGGCTGTTCCAACTGGGATCACTAGCGAAACCACATTTTAACCTGGATGACATGTTGGCACTATCAGAGAATCAGAGAATCACCAGGTTGGAAGAGACCCATCGGATCATCGAGTCCAACCATTCCTATCAAACACTAACCCATGTCCCTCAGCACCTTGTCCACCCATCCCTTAAACACCTCCAGGGAAGGTGAATCAACCCCCTCCCTGGGCAGCCTTTGACACTGCCCAATGACCCTTTCTGTGAATTTTTTTTCCTAATGTTCAGCCTGAATCTCCCCTGGTGGAGCTTGCGGCCATTCCCTCTCGTCCTGTCCTTTGGGAGAAGAGCCCAGCTCCCTCCTCTCCACAACTTCTGAACTCCTGTATCCCTCCAGGTGGCTGCTGGAGCCCCAAACCTGGCTGCGTCCAAGACAATTCCTCCAGCAGCCCCCTTTTTCCCAGCTGGATACCCAAAGCAAGGCTTGCAGAGCTCTGGACCACGGGCGACCCTGCCGTCACGGCTCATCTGCCGCGGGTAATTCTCTGCCTGCCCGGCAGCCCTCTCGCTGCATTCCTGCCCTAAGCGCGGCGGATTTGCTGTGCTTTATGAAAAAACGAAAAGAATGTTTTAAATGAAATTAATTCTTACAAACCCAAGACTTCATAAAAAAAGAGCGCTGCCCGGGCACGGTTTGGCACGGGCTCGCTCTTGTTCACTGCACTGGCCTTTCCCCTCTGGGGAGGAAAATACCAGGCTTGGCATAAAATAATTACAAACTCGTTGTAGATCTCTGCCTGGAACTGCTCGAGGGAGCTCTGGGGTCTCGTCTTAGCTTGTAGCTCATGTTCAGTGCACGTGGTCATTAGGAAACAGCGACAGGAGGACACGGGGTGGGAAACGGCGTTGGTGAACGTGCTGAGATAAGCGGTGGCTGCCCCATCCCTGGAGGGGTTCAAGGCCAGGTTGGATGGGGCTTGGAGCCCCTGATCCAGCGGGAGGTGTCCCTGCCCGTGGCAGGGGAACTGGATGGGATTTGAGGTCCCTTCCAACCCAAACCGCTCCATCATGGAGCGGTTTGGGTTGGAAGGGACCTCAAATCCCATGGTTGGACTCGATGAGCCGGTGGGCCTCTTCCAACCTGGTTGTTCTATGATTCTATGGTTCTATGATTCTATAGAAATGGTTGGACTTGGTGACCCAGTGGGTCTCTTCCAACCTGGTTGTTCTATGATTCTATAGGAATGGTTGGACTTGATGACCCAGTGGGTCTCTTCCAACCTGGTTGTTCTATGATTCTGTGGTTCTATGATTCTATAGGAATGGTTGGACTCGATGACCCAGTGGGTCTCTTCCAACCTGGTTGTTCTATGATTCTATGGTTCTATGATTCTATAGGAATGGTTGGACTTGATGACCCAGTGGGTCTCTTCCAACCTGGTGATTCCACGAGCCAAGTCTCCCCGTGTGACCCTCAGAGGTCCAGGGACACAGCAGCCACTGAGCTCCACAACCCTCGTCCGTTTGTGTTCTGCTCACCCTGGTTATCAGCCTGAGCCCTTCGGGGCCTGAGGGATCTGAACTGAACGGCAAAGAAAAGACAAAAGTATCGCCCGTTGTAATCCAACCCCAGGACCTCTGGGATCTGCCCGTGGGTCGGGAGCGCCAGACTGGCAATATCAGGAAATATGAAGAAATAGCAATAAAAGTCGGCTTGTTTCTCGCCGCTGGCTGGCTGGCTGACAGGACGCGGGAGCAGCTGAGAAATACCTTCCCGCAGTCCTCGACAATGCATAGTTGAGACTGAAAAAATGCTCCTCTGGCAAAAACCCACATACTTGACCCCGGTGGGCAGCAGCGGCTCACCCCGCGGCTCCGGGAACAGGGCACCGGGGAGAGCAGTGGGACTTCACCACCTCTCCAGGAACGCAGGCACGGTCGGTGGGAGAGGTCGCTCTCGGCCGCCGAGACGGAGCTGGAGAGTAGGATACGAGGGCGATAAGTTGCGAGCGTTGAAATCAAAGCCAGGCTGAAAGCGAAGGAGCTGCTGCGGCTCCTCTCCGTGCCAAGCCTCCTCTCTTATCACAGCTCAAAAAGATGCCTCTGTCATCCTGACACTAAATATTCTCCTCGCGGTGATCCCTATCGTTTCCACTCCACCCCAACGCTCCAGCGCTGATGCACACCCTGGATTCGCGCTCTCGCCCCTCCGAGCCGAGCCTGGAGCCGAGCCAACAGCTCCAAAGGGGAAAAAATGCAGCCAGAGCTTCCAAGTTTCGTGGCGAAACCACATGATTTTGATGGGAAGCCATAAATCAGTCCCAGGCTCTCGCAGCCTCCCGGTTAACTTCTCTAAAACAAACCTAAGCTGAATTTTAGGACTTGTAACGTGAAAGCAGGTGAATTAGCCGCAGGTTTTAGGTCTCCCTGCAAGCACTGTGGGGGCTGAGTAGCTCTGGACAGCCCAGATCCCCTTGACTCTTAAAGACGGGGCACAATCAAAGCACCTTCCACCTTCCGCAGGTGTGAGGGTCCTGCCTCGCTGCCCAAGAGCAGAAGAGCCCCACGCGTTGTCCCATCTCCCATACGGAGACCTGCATGACTCCGGGGGCATCAGCACCACCACAAAAATGAGATAAGGGTGGGGAACACCAAGACCTACAGTCCTGACCTACAGTCAGAGCTACACTCTGGGAGAAGTCTGGCTGGAAAACTGCCAGGAGGAGAGAGACCTGGGGGTGTTAGTTGACAGTCGACTGAACATGAGCCAGCAGTGTGCCCAGGTGGCCAAGAAGGCCAATGGCATCTTGGCTTGGATCAGAAACTGTGTGACCAGCAGGGCCAGGGAGGTGATTCTCCCTCTGTACTCAGCACTGGGGAGGCCGCTCCTTGAATCCTGTGTCCAGTTCTGGGCCCCTCAGCACAAGAAGGATGTTGAGGCTCTGGAGAGAGTCCAGAGAAGAGCAATGAAGCTGGTGAAGGGGCTGGAGAACAGGCCCTATGAGGAGTGGCTGAGAGAGCTGGGGTTGTTTAACCTGGAGAAGTGGAGGCTGAGAGGAGACTTCATTACTCTCTCCAACTCCCTGAAAGGAGGTTGTAGAGAGGAGGGAGCTGGGCTCTTCTCCCAAGTGACAGAGGACAGGACAAGAGGGAATGGCCTCAAGCTCTGCCAGGGGAGATTTAGGCTAGAGATTAGGAGGAGTTTTTTCACAGAAAGGGTGATTGGGCATTGGAATCGGCTACCCAGGGAGGGGGTTGATTCACCTTCCCTGGAGGGATTTAAGGCACAGGTAGATGAGGTCCTGAGGGACATAGGTTAGTGTTTGATAGGAATGGTTGGACTCGATGATCCGATGCGTCTCTTCCAACCTGGTTGTTCTATGATTCTATGATTCTATGACCCACCTGCCCTTCCTTCAGCTGGAGCTCAGGGCATGAACAGGGGAGCAAGAAGGCAACAGCATCCTGGCTCGGAGCAGGAGCAGGGAAGGGATGAACACCCAGCACTCAGGGCCACACCTTGAAGCCTGGTTCAATTTTGGGATCCTCACTCCAAGAAAGACCTTGAGGGGCTGGAGCACATCCAGAGAAGGGAAGGGGCTGGAGAACAGGGGTTGTGGGAGCAGCTGAGGGACCTGGTGCTGGTTGGTCTGGAGAAGAGGGGAGATCTCATCGCTCTCTGCAGCTCCTGAAAAGGAGGTTGCGGTGAGGTGGGTGCTGGGCTCTGCTCCCAAGTAACAGGACGGGAGGAAATGGCCTCAAGCTGCACCAGGGGAGGTTTAGATTGGAAATATTAGGAA
Organism: Coccyzus lansbergi; assembly: GCA_033558105.1. Lineage (NCBI taxonomy): Eukaryota > Metazoa > Chordata > Aves > Cuculiformes > Coccyzidae > Coccyzus > Coccyzus lansbergi. The sequence continues at coordinate 102,239 of JAUMJK010000566.1, forward strand.
ATATTTCTTAACCAAAAAGTGGTGAAGCATTGGCCAAGGCTGTCCAGGGCAGCAGTGGAGCCTCCATCCCCGGAGGGGCTCAAAAAGCTTGTAGACCTGGCATCTGGGGACATAGCTCAGTAGGCAAAGTGGGGTTGGGGGTGATGGAAAAGACCTCTCAGGTGATGGAAAAGACCTCTCAGCTCATCTTGCCCAAACAACATCAATGATCCTATGGTTTTGCAGCGAAAGGAGTAAAACCTCGCGTGGCTGCGGGGAAGGGGGCAGCTACACGAGGTGGTCTGGCAGGGTCTTGGGTTTCGGTGCGAAACAAAGAGAAGGCTCTTATTTGGCTAATGTGCCTTGGAAGAAAGGCTGTATCCTTGTTTGCTCCCACTGCTGCATTGTCTGCGGATAAAGGCAGGGGACAGCTCTCATCTGATACCAGCAATATCATCTCGGCCATCTGAACGGGGCTCTTTACAAGCCCCTGCTTTAGAATTTAGATCCCTGGGAACTTGGAAGGCAGCAGCGAAACAAAAAACCCTCCGCAAGAACAATAAAGGAGCTCTCGGCCATGGCCAGAGAGATCTGCAGGGCAGGCACAGGCAGCGCGGAGAGATCCCAGGGGTCCGACAGTGTTGGGTTGCTCAGGTTTGCAGAACTCTACATGGTATGGGGGATTCCTAGGCTGAGGGAGGCAGAACTTGTGCTGGGCGGAAGAAACAGGGACTCAATTTTTCAGTGCAAACCTTTTCCCGAGCTGGGAAAAGCCGTCAGCTCCACCTCTCTGCACCCACAGCAGGTGGACTTGGAGATCATTGTCTTCCTAGCTGCATCTTGCCAAGCCCTGTCCTGGAGAGAGGTGCCTGGAAGAGCCTCTGAGGACAAACATCTCCCGATGGGCCAGAGGGACGGGACACCTTCCCTGGAGGTGTTTAAGGGACGGGTAGACGAGGTCCTGAGGGATGTGGTTTAGTGTTTGATAGGAATGGTTGGACTCGATGATCCGATGGGTCTCTTTCCAACCTGGTTGTTCTATGATTCTATGACAGGCTCAGTCCCAGGGAAGGTCGTGGTGATGGGACCCGGCTGCTCTACACATTTTGGCTACGGTTTCTGCCTGTGATCCGCAGCTTCGCTCCATGAACTCAGCTGACACTGTGGCTGTAGAAGCATTAACAGGCTGAGGTTACAGCAGAAACCCTCCTGGAGCCACCTCCAGATCCTTTTTTTCTCCCGTCCCCCTATTTTTATAGCACCCGTCTCCCACCTGCAGCAACCTGGTTGAGCTCAGGAACTCTGCAGGGAGGTAGCAGCCAGCGGGAGCCACGAGCTCCCTGGTGGGACCCTCCTGCAAGAACACAGGTGCAGAAGGTGGCTCTGGTGAAGGATCCAGCTCCTGCAGCTCCTTGGGAGCAGCTGAGCAATATTCATAGAATCATAGAACAACCAGGTTGGAAGAGACCCATCGGATCATTGAGTCCAACCATTCCTATCAAACACTAAACCAAGTCCCTCAGGACCTCATCCACCCGTCCCTTAAACACCTCCAGGGAAGGGGAATCAACCACCTCCCTGGGCAGCCTATTCCAATGCCCAATGACCCCTTCTGTGAAAAACCTCCTCCTAATCTTTAACCTAAATCTCCCCTGGTGGAGCTTGTCCCCTGTCACTTGGGAGAAGAGCCCAGCTCCCTCCTCTCCACAACCTCCTTTCAGGTAGTTGTAGAGAGTAATGAGGTCTCCTCTCAGCCTCCTCTTCTCTAGGCTAAACCCCCCCCAGCTCTCTCAGACACTCCTCATAGGGCCTGTTCTCCAGCCCCTTCACCACCTTCGTTGCTCTTCTCTGGACTCACTCCAGAGCCTCAACATCCTTCTTGTGGGGAAGGGCCCACAACTGAACACAGGATTCAAGGAGCGGCCTCACCAGTGCTGAGTCCAGAAGGAGAATCACCTCCCTGGCTCTGCTGGTCATACCATTTCTGATCCAAGCCAGGATACCATTGGCCTTCTTGGCCACCTGGGCACACTGCTGCCTCATGTTCAGTTGGCTGTCGACCAACACCCCCAGGTCCCTCTCCTCCTGGCAGTTTTCTAGACAGACTTCTCCCAGTCTGTAGCTCTGCATAGGGTTGTTGTGCCCCAAGTGCAGGATGCGGCATTTGGCCGTGTTAAACCTCATCCCATTGGACTCAGCCCATGGATCCAGCCTGTTTAGGTCCCTTTGCAGAGCCTCCCAACCCTCCAGCAGATCGACAGTTCCACACAGCTTTGTGTCATCTGCAAACTTTCTAAGGGTACCCTCAGTGCCCTCATCCAGGTTGTTGATGAAGACATTGAACAGGGCTGGACCCAGCACTGAGCCCTGGGGAACCCCACTTGTCACTGGCCTCCAGCTGGACTTAACACCATTTACCACCACTCTCTGGGCCCGGCCATCCAGCCAGTTTTCTACCCAGGAGGTAGAACCATTGCATCCCATCCCATCCCTGACCCCGCACAGATGTTTCCCGGTGCGCTGCCATCCAGCCAGCCAGGAGGGCCCTTCTCAGCCGCTTCGCTTTGAAGATGCAGACAGCCCTGGGGAAGAGGCCAGGCGGCCAGGGATGTGACTCAGGAACGGCTCCAGCGACGAGGGGAAAAGGAAAAGCGGTTTATTATTATGTCTGTGCCGGCATCCAAGTCACCAGGCAGGGGAAGCAGCGGGCGGCGGAGCCCTGGCCAGGCAGGGAGAGCCTGGGGGAGCCAGCGGTGCGGAGCATCCCGAGGGCTCCACTGCCATGGGATGGCTGTGGGACACAACCAAGCTTCCAGCAGCCCCCAGCCCCTCTCCCCAAAACATCCACCACAGGGAACTCCCGAGGAAGAAATAATCATGGAATGGTTTGGGTTGGAAGGGATCTCAAAGCCCATCCAGTTCCACTCCTGTCACGAGCAGGGACACCTCCCACTGGATCAGGGGCTCCAAGCTCCATCCAACCTGCCCTTGAACCCCTCCAGGGATGGGGCAGCCACCCCTGCTCTGGGCAACCTGATCTTCTAGCAAAACACTCCAAGCTCCTTTAACTCTTTATCATTTATAACATGAACCAAGAAATCGGTGGAGAAGACAGCTTCTGGTCACTAAACTGCTCTGCATGGATGGCACCAAGTTGTTATTGCACAGAAATGTGACACAAACTGGAGTGCATGACACTAAAATGATTGAACCACAGAATGACGGAATCATCTGAGTTGGAAAGGGACCTCAAAGCCCATCCAGTTCCACTCCTGCCATGGGCAGGGACACCTCCCACTGGATCAGGGGCTCCAAGCCCCATCCAACCTGCCCTTGAACCCCTCCAGGGATGGGGTAGCCACCCCTGCTCTGGGCAACCTGTTCCAGGGCCTCCCCACCCTCTCAACAAAACATTTCTCACTAGGATCTCATCTCAATCTCATCTCAATGTCCCCCTCCATCTTTGAAAACGCAGTTAATTAGCCCCTCTAATGAGCTAGGGACGGAGCCCATGGAGGAGCAGGGAGCAGGATCCCTGCCTGTGCCGAACGGAGCCAAGAGCCTGCACCACAGGGAAGGGGATGGGAGGGAGAAAGTGGGGGAAGACAAAAGCAGTTCAGCGTCTTTTTCTCCCTCCCCCCAGTCCTGGACTATGAGATTTTATTGTCACAGACGTTTTCTTTAGCACAGGGGAATGGAAACTCTGCTCCTTCCCAGGCTGCAGACAGGCTGAAATAGGAGAGAATGACAGAGGGAGCGTGTGCGGAGGGGAAGGGACCAACCCCGTGTGCCCTCTCCACCGAGGTTAATGCCTTTCACAGGTGCCGTTGCCCAAATGCCCTCAATTTGATATCCCCCGAGCTCACGAGGAGCCCGAATGCTGCATGGATAGAGACACATGGGGCCCAGAGCCCTGGCAGTAGCACTTTGTCACTCCCATGGCAGCTTCCAGAAGGAGACAGGGCGTTAAAACCAGGCAGTTTTATCTCCAGATTCCCAGGAAAGGTTGTGCCGTCTGCCAGCAGCCGAGCGCTTGGATACACCACCCCGCGACCGCATCCCATGATGGATCAGCTCCGAAAACAACACCCCTGCTAATCTTCCTCCAACAGCAGCCATAAAACTGTCCTCCCAGTTCCTTCGGAGAGGATTTACAGCGCCTCAAAGCATCCTGGAGAGGCTGGGAGGAGGCAAGAGCCACCCTGCGGGTGTTGGCCCCACATCTAGGGGCGCGTCCTGGCACCAGGGCAATAAGTGCCCCTGCGCCATTGGCTTCCAGCCACTCCGCCTTATTTAGAATCATAGAACAACCAGGTTGGAAGGGACCCATCGGATCTTCTAGTCCAACTAACACTAAACCAAGTCCCTCAAGACCTCATCCACCCGTCCCTTAAACACTTCCAGGGAAGGTGAATCAACCCTCTCCCTGGGCAGCCTATTCCAATGCCCAATGACCCTTTCTGTGAAAAACTTCCTCCTAATTTCCAGCCTAAATCTCCCCTGGTGGAACTTGAGCCCATTCCCTCTCGTCCTGTCCCCTGTCACTTGGGAGAAGAGCCCAGCTCCCTCCTCTCTACAACCTCCCTTCAGCTAGTTGTAGAGAGTAATGAGGTCTCCTCTCATTTTGACCCCAAACTACCGCTCCCCAGCTTGGCAGCTGCCCCAGAGCAGGTCAGTGCTTGGCCCCGGAGCCTCTCACGCCGCCTGCCTGAGGAGGAGAGCTGGGGGGGTTTATCCTGGAGAAGAGGAGGCTGAGGGGAGACCTCATTACTCTCTACAAGTACCTGAAAGGAGGTTGTGGAGAGGAGGGAGCTGGGCTCTTCTCCCAAGGGACAGGGGACAGTACAAGAGGGAATGGCCTCAAGCTCCACCAGGGGAGATTTAGGCTGGAGATTAGGAGGAGGTTTTTCACAGAAAGGGTCATCAGGCATTGGAATAGGCTGCCCAGGGAGGTGGTTGATTCACCTTCCCTGGAGGGGTTTAAGGCACAGGTAGATGAGGTCCTGAGGGACATGTTTTAGTGTTTGATAGGAATGGTTGGACTCAATGATCCAATGGGTCTCTTCCAACCTGGTTGTTCTATGATTCTATAAAATGCCAGTAGGAAAAGGGGTTTTGGGCACTGAAGTGCAAACTGAGAGGTACCCACTTACGCCAAGCATGAAATCATAGAATCATAGAACAACCAGGTTGGAAGAGACCCATTGGATCTTCTAGTCCAACCATTCCTATCAAACACTAAACCAAGTCCCTCAAGACCTCATCCACTTGTGCCTTAAACACCTCCAGGGAAGGTGAATCAACCACCTCCCTGGGCAGAATCCTCCTCCAAAGCCCTTTGGGACGGAGTACCGGGGGGTCACCCCGCATCCCCCGGGCAGAGCCCACACTGGGCCCCTCTGAAAACACCCAGAAACGCTGAGAAAACACTCAGAACTGCTTATAGAGCTGGGCAGCGGGAGCGAAGGCTGCCCCCAAGCTCCCCCCGCACCATATCCGAGTGGGAAACCGAAAACCCAACCCAAGGAGAGCTGCGCTGAGCCCCTGCCAAGAGCCACGGACAGAAATATCCTTGATTCCAGCAAGGTGTGAATAACTTTTGACACTTCCAGGGCTTATTGCCTTGAAAAAAAAAAAAACCCACCCTCCCCCAGCAGTCCCCATTCATACTCCACAGGGCTGCATTTCATATGAATGGAATATATGAATCACTATAAAGAATTTAAATGCTTCCCCCGTACAAAGAAAAGCTCCCTCCCTGCTTCTTCTGCTCTCGCAGCCGGCGCAGCTTAAAACAAAGCCAGGGCAGAAGACGAGGACAAATCCCCATCCCCAATGCGCTGGTCCTGCAGGGAACTGGGCGACTGGTCCTGCAGGGAACTGGGTGACTGGTCCTGCAGGGAACTGGGCGACGGGGCCAGGAAGGGATTTAGGTTGAGCGGAGCAGAGCCAGGCACCTTCCACCATCCACTTCAACCCCGTAACTGACATCCCTGGCTACACCACTTGTTTTCCAAAAGCCCAACCGGCTCCTGACAGCTCCCGGGTTCACGTATCCGTGTGCCTTTCACCTTCCAGCTCAGCTCCCGCGTTTTCAGGTTGGAATGAGCACAGAACATCACATTATTCCCGTTCTTTTGCCCAAAGCTGCCAGGTCAACCCACTGCCAGCATGATGGAAACAGGGCAATTCTTCCCATTTTTTAAGCAGCTTGGGGTTTGCTTTTTTCCCCTCGGAGACAACTGGGCGAGGAGGGAAAAAATGCAATTGGAAGCCAGTTGTGGCCTCAGTGGGTTTCCAGCTGGGATGTTTCATAGAACCACGGAATGGGTTGGGTTGGAAGGGACCATGAAGCTCATCCAGTTCCAGCCCCCCTGGCACTGCTGCCACAGCTCTGTGAAGGCTGTGGCAGCTCAAGAGAAGTCAAGCAAGTCTCCGGGCACTTGGTTTGGTTTGATCCCTCAAAGACAGGAGGAGGAAACCCCAAGCGATGCCCCAAAAGCCCCCGTCTCCCACCACCACCAGCCCCGTGTCCTAAATTCGCCGGATCCGGCTCTCGAAAGGAGCAGCTTTGTTTCCCAGTGTCCCTCACCGCCCGATCACAACTGCATTTTTACAGAAGCAATAAAAAATCCCAGGAATTCACCGGCCTTATGATTTATTAAACATGTTCCTTATAGCAAAGCCGCTCGTAGATGGGGAAATATCTCCGGTGGGTTATTGCCTGGCCTGGGGCTACCGGACAGGGGGAATCCTTCCCGGCTTATTGGAAAGGTTCAAAGCCAGGGAAACCAAAACCTGGGAGATCAGGAGCCAATTAACAGCCACGCTCTTAAAAACACCAAATAAAATAAGCACCTTGTGTTTCCCAAGGTGGTTGGGGAAGGAACAACCACCCCTGCCCCGATCCTGATGGGAACCGGTACCCGAGAACCGTTGGGCTGAGGTGTTTGGGGACCTCAAAGGTCCCAGCGCTCTCCCCAAAACATTTTTGTTCTCCCAAGCGTGTTTCGTAACGACCCGAAGTGAAGTTAGGAAACAGCTCGGCTCGTCTGGTTCTCAAAGACGGCCAAACTTCCGACTCCTTGGAAATGGGACGCGGGTAAAGTGGGTCAGGGGAGAAAGGAGGGATGACAAAAGGGAAAAAAAGAAATAAAGGGAAGGAGGTAAGGCTAGGAAAGAGGATGGTTGGAAGCGTCTTTGCAATATTCCTCCCTGCATGGGGAAAAGTCATCAGAATTCCGGGGACTCGTGACCGAGAAATCCAAGAGATTTGCTCCTGTCCCAACCCGGTGTGACCCGTGGGGGATGCTCAGGTGAGAGGGGGGGAAAGGGGAGCTGGGGAGAGGGAATAGGGAGAAAGGAGCAGGGGAGGGGGAAACAGGGAGTAAAAACTGGGAGTAGGGCAGGAGGGAGTGGGGAGAGGGGAAGTTTGAAGTAGGGGAACAGGGAGTGGGGAAAGGGGGAGTGTGAAGTAGGGGAGCAGGGAATGGAAAGCAGGGAGCAGGGAGCTGGATGTGGGGAACGGGGAATGGGGAGAGGGGAGTGGGAAATGGGGAGAGGGGAGTGGGAAATGGGGAGAGGGGAACAGGGAATGGGGAGTGGGAAATGGGGAGAGGGGAGTGGGAAATGGGGAGAGGGGAACAGGGAATGGGGAGTGGGGACTGGGAAATGGGGAGAGGGGAGTGGGAAATGGGGTGCAGGGAACAGGGAATGGGGAGTGGGAAATGGGGAGAGGGGACTGGGAAATGGGGTGCAGGGAACAGGGAATGGGGAGTGGGGACTGGGAAATGGGGAGAGAGAAGCAGGGAGTGGGAAATGGGCAGTGGGAAGCTGGAAGTGGGGTGCAGGGAGCAGGGAATGGAAATGGGGAGCTTGGAGAAGGGAGAAAGAAGTGGAGGAGCAAGATGTGGGAAATGGGGAGAGGGGAGCCGGGTGCAGGGAGCAGGGAATGGAATTGGGGAGAGGGAAAAGAGGAGCTTGGAGAAGGGAGAATGAAGTGGAGGAGCAGGATGTGGGAAATGGGGAGAGGGGAGCTGAAGTGGGGTGCAGGGAGTAGGGAATGGGGAGAGAGGAGAGGGAAGGGGGGAGAGAGAAGAGGGGAGTGGGAAGTGGAGGAGCACAGACTGGGATGTGGGGAGAAGGGAGCAGGGACTGGGATATGGGGAGAAGGGAGTGGGAAGTGAAGGAGTGAGGACTGGGAAATGGGGAGAAGGGAGCAGGGACTGGGAATGGGGAGAGGGAAGAGGGGAGTTTGGAGCTGGGACTGGGAAATGGGGAGAAAGGGAGCTGGAAGTGGAGTGTGGGGATCAGGGAATGGAAATGGGGAGAGGAGAGTGGGAAGGGAGGAGAGGGGAAAGGGCAGCTGGAAGTGGAGGAGCAGGGATGGGGAAACGGGCAGAAAGGAGCAGGGACTGGGAATGGGGAGAGGGGAACATGGAGAGAAGAGCTGGTACTAGGAATGGGGAGAGGGGAGAGGCAAGAGGGGAGCATGGAGAGGGGAGCAGGGACTTGGAATGGGGAGAAGGGAGAAGGGAGCAGGGACTAGGAATGGGGAGAGGGAAGAGGGGAGCATGGAGAGGGGAGCAGGAGCTTGGAATGGGGAGAAGGGAGCAGGGAATGGGGAGAAGGGAGCTTGGAGAGGGGAGCAGGGACTTGGAATGGGGAGAGGGAAGAGGGAAGACGGGAGCCTGGAGAGGAGAGCAGGGACTTGGAATGGGGAGAAGGGAGCAGGGAATGGGGAGAGGGGAGAGGAAAGAGGGGAGCTTGGAGAGGAAAGAGGGGAGAAGGGAGAGGGGAGCAGGGACTTGGAATGGGGAGAGGGAAGAGGGAAGCAGGGACTTGGAATGGGGAGAAGGGAGAGGAAAGGGGGGAGAAGGGAGAGGAAAGGGGGGAGAAGGGAGAGGAAAGGGGGGAGAAGGGAGAGGAAAGGGGGGAGAAGGGAGAGGAAAGGGGGGGAAGGGAGAGGAAAGGGGGGAGAAGGGAGTTGGAATGAGGAGAAGGGACTTGGAATGGGGAGAAGGGGCAGGGAATGGGAAGAAGGGAGAGGAAAGAGGGGAGCATGGATCTGGGAGCAGGGGCTTGGAATGAGGAGAGGGAAGAGGGAAGAGGGGAGCATGGAGAGGGGACTGAGAAATGGGGAGAAGGGAGCAGGGAATGGGGAGAAGGGAGAGGGAAGAGAGGAGTTTGGAGAGGGGAGCAGGGACTCAGAATGGGGAGAAAGGAGCAGGGAATGGGGATGGGGAGAGGAAAGAGGGGAGCGTGGAGAGGAGACTGGGAAACGGGGTTGGGGTAACGGGTTGCAGGGGAGCAGGACTCGAGGGACGAGACGCCAGGAGGGCAGAGAGGGTCCGGCGGAGGAGCCCTTACCTGGTGGGAGCTGGGCGCTCGGGCAGGAGCGGCTGTGGCCGGGAGCGCAGGCACCGTCGCGGGGCGGAGCGGGCGGAGCAGTGGGGCGGAGCGGGGATGCGGGGAGATGCCGAGATGGGATGCCTGCTCCCAGCCCTTCCTTCCCCCTAACCCCCCCCCCCCCCCACCCCCTTTCTCTGCTCCTGCCCCCGGCCCGGGAGGTGCTCGTGCGGCCGTCGAGGAGGGAGGATGCGCCTCAGCACTGGGGAGGCCGCTCCTTGAATCCTGTGTCCAGTTGTGGGCCCCTCAGCACAAGAAGGATGTTGAGGCTCTGGAGAGAGTCCAGAGAAGAGTCACAAAGCTGGGGAAGGGGCTGGAGAACAGACTCTATGAGGAGTGGCTGAGAGAGCTGGGGGGGTTTATCCTGGAGAAGAGGAGGCTGAGAGGAGACCTCATTACTCTCTCCAATTCCCTGAAAGGAGGTTGTAGAGAGGAGGGAGCTGGGCTCTTCTCCCAAGGGACAGGGGACAGGACAAGAGGGAATGGCCTCAAGATCTGCCAGGGGAGATTTAGGCTGGACATCAGGAGGAAGTTTTTCACACAAATGGTCATTGGGCATTGGCATAGGCTGCCCAGGGAGGTGGTTGATTCACCTTCCCTGGAGGTGTTTAAGGGACGGGTGGATGAGGTCTTGAGGGACTTGGTTTAGTGTTTGATAGGAATGGTTGGACTAGAAGGTCCAATGGGTCTCTTCCAACCTGGTTGTTCTATGATTCTATGATTCTATCGCTGAGCAGGAGCCCCTCCCCAGCTTTTCCGGAGCCCCTTTGAAGGCTGCTCTAAGGATGAATCAATAATTCTGTCCCCCTGGTTCCATTTTTTCCAGCCCTGGAGACGGGCACAGAGCACACCCCTGGCCCTCTTTGCCCTCACCTGGTGTAGGGCTGCCTAGTCATAGAATCATAGAACAACCAGGTTGGAAGAGACCCATCGGATCATCGAGTCCAACCATTCCTATCAAACACTAAACCAAGTCCCTCAGGACCTCATCCACCCGTCCCTTAAACACCTCCAGGGAAGGTGAATCAACCACCTCCCTGGGCAGCCTATTCCAATGCCCAATGACCCTCTCTGTGAAAATCCTCCTCCTAATCTCCAGCCTAAATCTCCCCTGGTGGAGCTTGAGGCCATTCCCTCTCGTCCTGTCCCCTGTCCCTTGGGAGAAGAGCCCAGCTCCCTCCTCTCTACAACCTCCTTTCAGGTACTTGTAGAGAGTAATGAGGTCTCCTCTCAGCCTCCTCTTCTCCAGGCTAAACACCCCCAGCTCTCTCAGCCACTCCTCATAGGGCCTGTTCCCCAGCCCCTTCACCATCTTCGTTGCTCTTCTCTGGAATTGCTCCAGAGCCTCAACATCCTTCTTGTGCTGAGGGGCCCACAACTGAACACACTTCTTGGTTTGGTGCAGCTTCTAACCACACACCGGGACAGAAATGCTCTCACTGTGGGGAGCGGGATGCCTGCAGCTCCCAGTTCGGGCCTTTCCCTGCCACCATGCCCATTCCCAAGGCGGAGAAGCGGTGGCATCCCGCTGGCAGCCGCGTGCCAGGCACAGCCAAGCCCCCGCGGTGGCTGCCGCAGCTGGTGGGGTGCGTGGGCCCCGGGGGTGCAGGGCTCTGTGTGCCCCAGGAGGCAGATTAGGGTTGCTCGGGTAACGGGCATGGAGAAAGCCCGTCTGGATCCGAGCTGACGGGGTGCACAAGGGTGTTTGTTTTCCGTATTAAGCGCCTGAGCAAAGAGGGGGGAGCATCAGACGGCTAATCCCCCCTCAATGCCTTCCCTGGGCGAGCGGCCGCTGCAGGGCCGGACCCTGCTCCCAGGAATGCTGATGTGCTCTGCCATGCACGGAATGGGGGTCCTGGCTGGTCCTGGGGGAGGTAGGGATGGGGGAACACACAGAGTTTGTGCTACTTCACCACAAGAAGGATGTTGAGGCTCTGGAGAAAGTCCAGAGAAGAGCAACGAAACTGGGGAAGGGGCTGGAGAACAGGCCCTATGAGGAGCGGCTGAGAGAGCTGGGGGGGTTTAGCCTAGAGAAGAGAAGGCTGAGAGGAGACCTCATTGCTCTCTACAACTACCTGAAAGGAGGTTGTGGAGAGGAGGGAGCTGGGCTCTTCTCCCAAAGGACGGGGGACAGGACAAGAGGGAATGGCCTCAAGCTCTGCCAGGGGAGATTTAGGCTAGAGATTAGGAGGAAGTTTTTCACAGAAAGGGTCATTGGGCATTGGAATAGGTTGCCCAGGGAGGGGGTTGATTCCCCTTCCCTGGAGGTGTTTAAGGGACGGGTGGATGAGGTCTTGAGGGACTTGGTTTAATGTTTGATAGGAATTGTTGGACTAGAAGATCCGATGGGTCTCTTCCAACCTGGTTGTTCTATTATTCTATGATTCAGATCATAGATGAACAGCTTAGAGCAGCTCTAGGCTTGCTCCTGGCCAGGGCTGAGCCAAGCTCAACTGTGGAACCATCACGTGCAGCCCCAGAGGGATTCTGCTTGCAAAAGATGCTCTGTTAGCATCTCAACCCTGTGTCTGCCCTGCCCAGGCTGTGCCCCCCCTCCTGCTCTCATTGCTCTCTGCAACTCCCTGAAAGGAGGTTGTGGAGAGGAGGGAGCTGGGCTCTTCTCCCAAGGGACAGGGGAGAGGATGAGATGAAATGACCTCATGCTCCACCAGGGGAGGGTCAGAATGGACATCATGAAAAAATTTTTCACAGAAAGGGTGATTGTGCACTGGCAGAGGCTGCCCAGGGAGGGGGTTGAGTCCCCTTCCCTGGAGGGGTTTAAGGGACGGGTAGACGAGGTGCTGAGGGACATGGGTTAGCGTTTGATGGGAATGGTTGGACTCGATGATCCGATGAGTCTCTTCCAACCTGTTGATTCTCTGATTCCTGCCTGGTGCTGAGTTGCTCAGGTGCGAGGCAGAGCCTGGAGGGGCCTCTGCCAGCACGGCAGCTCCAGCAGCTCCAAACCAACCATCTTTCACTGGAGCTCTCACTGGCAAAGCATTTCCTCTGCCTGCAGACTCATTAGCCAGCACAGACATTCCTCTGTCCCACAGAGCAAACCACCAGCTGCAGCCTCGCTCCGTGTCGGCTTCTCCCACCTGGCATTGCCCCTGCTCTGTCTCACTCCTCCGCAGCCCCCACCAGGGCCTGACCCTTCACCAGGAGGGAGCCCAGGCTGCAGATGTGCCACCCTCTCTTTGCTGCCCCACTTATCCTGTCATAGAATCATAGAATCACCAGGTTGGAAGAGACACACCAGATCATCGAGTCCAACCATTCCCATCAATCACTAACCCATGTCCCTCAGCACCTCGTCCACCCGTCCCTTAAACCCCTCCAGGGAAGGGGACTCAACCCCCTCACTGGGCAGCCTATTCCAATGCCCAATCACCCTTTCTGTGAATTTTTCTTTCCCTAATGTCCAGCCTAAACCTAATGTCCAGCCTGACCCTCCCCTGATGGAGCTTGAGGCCATTCCCTCTCGTCCTGTCCCCTGTCCCGTGGGAGAAGGTTCCACACAGCCTTGGAAAGCTCTTGGTGCTGCTCCTCCCACACCAGAGAATGCAGACTGACCGCTGAGGCCTTGCACTGGGGAGCATCACCCCACGACACCGTCTTGAGCTCACGCCCAGCCTCTGCCAGTGCCCAATGACCCTTTCCATGAAAATATAGCTTGTCCTGGGACACAGCTCACCCTGGGACACAGTGGCAGCAGCCCAGGGCCACGTGCCGGCTGTGCTGAGCTGCTGCTGTGGCCTCTCCTCCTCGGTGGGAGAGGGAAGCCGAGCTTAGCGTGGGATTTAGCGGCTCTGCTGCCTCTAACCTCTGGCAGCTCCGCTCCTGCCTGCCGTGCCAGGGCTCCACGGTGGCCTCCGGCCTCCCAGGTTGGCAAGAGACGATGCCTCAACATTGGCATCGAGCTCATCCTGTAGCGACTTTGAATGAGGTAGCGAGATTCTCGGTGCGTGGGCACCGCTGTGCGCAGGGGCTGCTTGTGGGATCATAGGTTTTCTCCCCCCAAATCCCCATCCCAGCCACCGTGCTGCTCCGCACAGGAGGGACGAAAGAGAAGAAGGAGAAATAATTCAATCTAGGACCTCCAAAATGCCTTAACTTAATTTTGCTGGGTCATGGACATAATCGAATCAGCCCCGTGCGCTGCAATATCGTTTCCATGTTTCCACAAGAAGGATAATTGGGCTCCGAGAAGCCGCCCTCGGTGCTAGGCAGGAAAATGTGCCCTGGAGGTGGGAGGAGGCTGGCGGCTGAGCTGGTGGCTGCTTGAGCAGAGCCCTGTCCTGTGTCCCCACAGCAGGAGAAGCTGATCCCATCTGGTCACATACACTGGGATGGACGATGGAGCTCACTCGCTTTCACCGAGCCATGTTGAGGGTCATAGAATCATAGAATCATAGAACAACCAGGTTGGAAGAGACCCATCGGATCATCGAGTCCAACCATTCCTATCAAACACTAAACCATGTCCCTCAGCACCTCATCTACCTGTCCCTTAAACACCTCCAGGGAAAGTGAATCAACCACCTCCCTGGGCAGCCTATTCCAATGCCCAATCACCCTTTCCGTGAAAAACTTCCTCCTAATCTCCAGCCTAAATCTCCCCTGGTGGAGCTTGAGGCCATTCCCTCTTGTCCTGACCCCTGTCAATCGGGAAAAGAGCCCAGCTCCCTCCTCTCCACAACCTCCTTTCAGGGAGTTGGAGAGAGTGATGAAGTCTACTCTCAGCCTCCTCTTCTCTAGGCTAAACAACCCCAGCTCTCTCAGCCACTCCTCATAGGGCCTGTTCTCCAGCCCCTTCACCAGCTTCGTGGCTCTTCTCTGGACTCGCTCCAGAGCCTCAACATCCTTCTTGTGCTGAGGGGCCCACAACTGAACACAGGATTCAAGGAGCGGCCTCACCAGCGCTGAGTCCAGAGGGAGAATCACCTCCCTGGCCCTGCTGGTCACACCATTTCTGATCCAAGCCAAGATGCCATTGGCCTTCTTGGCCACCTGGGCACACTGCTGGCTCATGTTCAGTCGGCTGTCGACCAACACCCCCAGGTCCCTCTCCTCCTGGCAGTTTTCCAGCCAGACTTCTCCCAGTCTGTAGCTCTGCATAGGGTTGTTGTGCCCCAAGTGCAGGACCCGGCATTTGGCCGTGTTAAACCTCATCCCATTGGACTCAGCCCATGGATCCAGCCTGTTTAGGTCCCTTTGCAGAGCCTCCCAACCCTCCAGCAGATCCACACTTCCACACAGCTTTGTGTCATCTTGCTAAGGGTACCCTCGATGCCTTCATCCAGGTCGTTGATGAAGACACTGAACAGGGCTGGACCCAGCACTGAGCCCTGGGTCAGGCCGCATCACTGCGGCTTCACAGGTGGAGAGATGAAGGCGAAAGGTGGGAGGAGACCAAGCAGCGAGGGGCAGCGTCTGCAGCACACAGGGCGAGCCGCGGCTCCGTGTGGAGCGCGGTGCCAGATCCCAGCCTTCGGGAACATTCAGTGATGGATTAAATGCAATCTGACTACCACTGTGGGAGGTTGGAGAGAATTACTTCATACAAATGCACTTCGGAAAGTATTTAGAGCCGAATTTTCAAAAACCCCTGAACGACTTAAGAGCCAAAATCCCATTTTCCAAAGTCACTTAATCGAGCGAGAGAAGATCGGGAAAGAAAACACGGGGCTGGTGGGGAGAGGCTGTGGTAGCCGTGAGTGCAGGATCCCAGCGCAGATGCTCTGATGATGGGCTGCAAGGTGCTGGTTCAAGCATGAGCTTTAACACGGCCAAATGCCGGGTCCTGCACTTGGGGCACAACAACCCTATGCAGAGCTACAGACTGGGAGAAGTCTGGCTGGAAAACTGCCAGGAGGAGAGGGACCTGGGGGTGTTGGTCGACAGCGACTGACCGTGAGGCAGCAGTGTGCCCAGGTGACCAAGAAGGCCAATGGCATCTTGGCTTGGATCAGAAATGGTGTGACCAGCAGGGCCAGGGAGGTGATTCTCCCTCTGAACTCAGCACTGGTGAGGCCGCTCCTTGAATACTGTGTCCAGTTGTGAGCCCCTCAGCACAAGAAGGATGTTGAGGCTCTGGAGAGAGTCCAGAGAAGAGCCACGAAGCTGGTGAAGGGGCTGGAGAACAGGCCCTATGAGGAGCATCTGAGAGAGCTGGGGGTGTTTATCCTGGAGAAGAGGAGGCTGAGAGTAGACTTCATTACTCTCTCCAACTCCCTGAAAGGAGGTTGTGGAGAGGAGGGAGCTGGGCTCTTCTCCCAAGTGACAGGGGACAGGACAAGAGGGAATGGCCTCAAGCTCCACCAGGGGAGATTTAGGTTAGAGATTAGGAGGAAGTTTTTCATGGAAAGGGTCATTGGGCATTGGAACAGGCTGCCCGGGGAGGTGGTTGATTCCCCTTCCCTGGAGGTGTTTAAGGCACAGGTAGACGAGGTCCTGATTAGTGTTTGATGGGAATGGTTGGACTAGAAGATCCGATGGGTCCCTTCCAACCTGGTTGTTCTATGATTCTGATTCTATGATTCTATGAGCAGTAGCTGCAAGTGGCCACCGTAGCCACCACTCTGGGAGACACAAGGATGCTTTGGCCTCCAAAAGCATAACCCTGCGCTTCTGACCCACGGGGTCAGCTCAGGACAGGGCTGGGTCCCACCAGGGGATGGTGTCGCTGGGCTGACAGTTGGTGCCGGTGGCACGTGGGGCCACCACGGCCACCTCTGCCACCGGCGGCTGCAAGCGCAGACCCCGCTGGGGCAAGAAGGGTCCCCAGCTGTAATGGGAGAAGGCAGAGCTGCAGCTGGGAACCGCGCGGCTCCTTCCCTCACCCCTCAACCGCCTCCTAAAAGCATCTCTAGTTCCCCGTTCAGCATCCTAATGAACCGCAAGGGCAGCTGGGACCCTCCGAGGCGGCAACCACCGAGACTCGACTCCCCCCCAAAGAGTAAATCCCAAAGCAATTAGCTTCACAAGCTTGGGCCAGGCTGGTGGAGGTTCCACATTCCTCAGTGGCTATAAAGCTCTTTACTGGTATTGTTTTTCTGCGTAAGGCCTGCTCGGGGTCCACATGGGCCATGGCTCCAGCTCCCAGCACCTTTGGTGCATGTCATAAAAAACCACTCTGGGCACCGTTGACTTCGCTCGAGCTAAAAAGGAGCAAGGAGGGGTTTATATGCTTCCCCCGGTAGAAAGCATAAAGGATCTGAGACGGAATTCTTGCTCCAGGATCCTTTACAATTCCTGGAGGACATTTTTGGAAAGGGAAGGGTTGTATTTACTTTGGCAGCCGACTCCGCTCCTCTACGCGTACGCATGGAAAAACTGCACTCACCTAACATTTCCAGGGCTCCTTTTCCTGCAGAGCGAGCCCAGGTGGGAGCTGGCGGCCCAGGACACCTCCTGGGAAATGGCACATTGGAAGCCACAGAGGAGCCCAAGGTTAAATTTCTCCCCTTGAGTTCCCTCCGAGGCTTCTGGATCTCACCAGCAAGTGGTTGCTCAGACCTCGCGGGCAAAGGTGATGGGTGGATGAGGTGCTGAGGAACATGGTTAAGTGTTTGATGGGAGTGGTGGGACTCGGTGGTCCAGTGGGACTTTTCCAACCTGGTGATTCTGTGATCCTATGAAGCTGAAAGAAGGGAGATTGAAATGAGATCTTAGGAAGAAATGTTTCTTGGGCTCTTCTCCCAAGTGACAGGGGACAGGACAAGAGGGAGTGGCCTCAAGCTCCACCAGGAGAGATTTAGGCTAGAGATTAGGAGGAAGTTTTTCACAGAAAGGGTCATTGGGCATTGGAATAGGCTGCCCAGGGAGGTGGTTGATTCACCTTCCCTGGAGGTGTTTAAGGGACGGGTGGATGAGGTCTTGAGGGACTTGGTTTAGTGTTTGATAGGAATGGTTGGACTCTATGATCCGATGGGTCTCTTCCAATCTGATTGTTCTATGATTCTATAATTCTATGATTCTACGAAGGAGGTTTGCTGCTCCCGGTGCTGAGCCTTTTATGCAGTAAAGTAGCTGTAAAAGCAAAAAGAAAAAAAAAAATAATGTTTTACTATCCACCTAACAGCTGCTGCTTCGTTTTATGGGGGTCATTCTCCAAGGAGGTCCAACCGGCAGAGCAGAGGCAAAAAGCTCAGGTCCTGGTGGGCTCCAGGCTCCTGAAAACCCCCAGCTGAGCTCCCCCCAGCCCCATCCCACCCCAGAGTGCCCAGTCCAGGCTGGGTAGCCAGGCTGGGGCACAGCCTGGGGAAATACACTTGTTGCTTTATGATTTTTATCAGCTGAGCTATTGTTGGGGTTGTCAGCAGGTCGCCCTGGGGAGGCGGCACGGGGGCCCTGCTCAATGGGCACCGGAGCAGGGCTGCATCCTCCAGCACCCCGAGAGCCGCCTGCCAGGCCAGATGGTGCGTGAGCAGCTCCGGAGGGCAGGGCTGGGGAGAAGTGGCCCTGGCTGGTTCCCATCGCATTCCGCGGGAGAGGAAGGCACAGCTGCCCTTTCCCAGAGGAAAGCGAGTGCTCGGGATGTGGCATCACCAGTGCCCGGAGGTGGAGCTGATGGATGTGACCAACATGCCAGGGGCTGGTGCTGCCACAGCTGCTGGGATGGCACGGACCCCAACCCCTCCGGAGATACGGCTGTGGGGCTCACCAGGGCATAGAATCATAGAATCACCAGGTTGGAAAAGACCTCTTGGATCATTGAGTCCAAGCAATCCTACCTACCACTAATCATGGAGCCAGCAGTGTGCCCAGGTGGCCAAGAAGGCCAATGGCATCTCCTGGCTTGGATCAGAAATGGTGTGACCAGCAGGTCTAGGGAGGTGATTCTCCCTCTGGACTCAGCACTGGTGAGACCGCTCCTCGAATCCTGTGTTCAGTTGTGGGCCCCTCAGCACAAGAAGGATGTTGAGGCTCTGGAGCGAGTCCAGAGAAGAGCAATGAAGCTGGTGAAAGGGCTGGAGAACAAACCTTATGAGGAGCATCTGAGAGAGCTGGGGGTGTTTCTCCTGGAGAAGAGGAGGCTGAGAGGAGACCTCACTGCTCTCTACAGCTACCTGAAAGGAGGTTGTAGAGAGGAGGGAGCTGGGCTCTTCTCCCAAGGGACAGGGGACAGGACAAGAGGGAATGGCCTCAAGCTCCACTAGGGGAGATTTAGGCTGGAGATTAGGAGGAAGTTCTTCACACAGAGGGTGATTGGGCATTGGAATAGGCTGCCCAGGGAGGTGGTTGATTCACCTTCCCTGGAGGTGTTTAAGGGACGGGTGGATGAGGTCCTCAGGGACTTGGTTTAGTGTTTGATGGGAATGGTTGGACTCGATGATCCGATGGGTCCCTTCCAACCTGGTTGTTCTATGATTCTATGGAGAGGCGGCTATGGGTCTGGGGTCCCACCAGGACAGAGAATCAGAGAATCACCAGGTTGGAAAAGACCTCTTGGATCACTGAGTCCAAGCATTCCTACCTGACACTAAACATGGAGAGGTGGTTGTGGGTCTGGGGTCCCACTAGGACATGGAATGACACACGGATGGGCACAGGCAGCCCCTGCAGCTCCTTTTCCTCCTTCTCCACCACTTGTTCCCTCTTTGCCTGTGCCGGTGGGAACTGTCTTCTCCACGCGGGCTCAGCTTGGGAAGCTCTGGGCCACCACGGCTCGTTCCAGAGGGTGCACGGGAGGCTGCGCCGCCTGCCCTGCCGGCCTGAGAGCTCCCGGCAGCAACAACCCTCTATGAAATAATTTGTTATTTTAGTTGTAAAACAGTAAGTGGCCTCTTTCCAGGCGGTACGAGGGGAAAGCCAAACGAGCCCCACTCCCAGTAATGACTGAACCATTCAGTCAGCACAGGCAGCGCTGGCGGAGGAGCAGGAGCCCCTCACACCCCTCACCAGGCTGTGGGGTCAGAGCTGCCGTAAGGACCAGGGTGATGATTAATTATTGGGGCTGTCACCTCTCTGAGCAGCTTTTGTACAGAGCAAGCAGGCTGGGGTCATGCATACAACACCTCCCACTGGATCAAGGGCTCCGAGCCCCATCCAACCTGCCCTTCAACCCCTCCAGGGATGGGGCAGCCACCCCTGCTCTGGGCAACCTGGGTCAGGGTCTCCTCACCCTCACAGCAAAACTTTTCTCCCCAAGATCCCATCTCCATCTCCCTTCTTTCATCTGAAAACCTTTCCCTTTTGCCCTCTCCCTGATCAAGAGCCCCTCCCCAGCTTTCCTGGAGCCCTTTTCCATATTGGAAGCTGCTCTGAGGTCTCCTCAGAGCCTTCTCCTCTCCAGGCTGAACAACCCCAACCCTCCCAGCCTGTTGCCCAGTGCACGGAGACTGGTACCAGTTTGGTGTGGGCAGCAGGGCCGCGTACTGGATAAGGTGGGAAGGCTCCCTTGGGGCAGTGGTGACCAGAGCAAGGTGTGGGTGAAGCTCAGCGCCACCAGGCACCCCAATCCTGGTCACGCAGCACCCACCGCCCAGTTCACAAACCTAGGTGCCCTGCAGTGACCTTCTGGAGCACCAGCCTGATGAGGAGCGGCTCGAAAGCTGACGTCGCTTGACTTTTATCGCAGCCCAAAATCAACACGGAGACTGTTCTGCAGACGCGTCAGGCCAGGGGGAGGAACTGCGAGGTGGAGAAGGGTCTTTTTCCTTGATCTGCTCTTAAAATAATAAAGCTAAGAGCCTGGTGGCTTGTCTGGGTGGAGGCTCCAGCGAGAAGCACACCCGAGCTGGCTGGGGCTCAGCCTGAGCTCGTTGAGGGATGTGCCCAGCTGAGCCTCGTTCAATTAACGTGGGTCTGCTAATGACTTTCTGCTGGTATTGATGGAAAGGTCTTTAGAAATCAGCATCCTCATGTCCTTTCCTTTTCCCAGTGCAGGCACAGGGACATGATGGCTGCAGCCCTGGGGGTTTGGACGTCCCCATGGGCACAGGTGGGTGCTGGTGGTGGCTCCTGGGTGCGTTTGCTGGACTGGAGCAGCTGGAAACTTTGGGGCAGAGCGAGCCAGAACCACCCAGGGTGCAGGGATGAGCTGATGGCTCTGTGGGAGCAAAGCCAGGCACAGGCCAGGTAGGGTCCAGCCAAGTCTGTGCTCAGTTGTGGGTCCCTCAGCACAAGAAGGATGTTGAGGCTCTGGAGAGAGTCCAGAGAAGAGCCACAAAGCTGGGGAAGGGGCTGTAGAACAAGAGGAGTGGCTGAGAGAGCTGGGGGTGTTTATCCTGGAGAAGAGGAGGCTGAGAGGAGACCTCATTACTCTCTACAACTACCTGAAAGGAGGTTGTGGAGAGGAGGGAGCTGGGCTCTTCTCCCAAGGGACAGGGGACAGGACAAGAGGGAATGGCCTCAAGCTCCGCCAGGGGAGATTTAGGCTAGAGATTAGGAGGAAGTTTTTCACAGAAAGGGTGATTGGGCATTGGAATAGGCTGCCCAGGGAGGGGGTTGATTCACCTTCCCTGGAGGTGTTTAAGGGACGGGTGGATGAGGTCCTGAGGGACATGGTTTAGTGTTTGATAGGAATGGTTGGACTCGATGATCTGATGGGTCCCTTCCAACCTGGTTGTTCTATGATTCTATGATTCTAAACCATGTCACTCAGGACCTCATCCGCCCATGCCTTAAACACCTCCAGGGAAGGTGAATCAACCCCCTCCCTGGGCGTCTTGCAGCGATGCCGAGGCAGCTCTGCCGCCGTCACTCCTAGAATCCAGCAACATCCCTCCCCGCTGTCAGGTTTTAGAGTCGAGTCCTCAAAAATGCCAAATATTCAATGGGAATCAAGGTTGGCCTGAAGATTTTTTTTTTTTTGATCTTTTAGCAATTGCTGCAGTATTGCTGTAAGTACATCCAGATGGCTGCAGACCACACAGAGGCAGCGCTCGCCCTGCCGCCGCCGCCACCTTCGGGCCACCCCATCCCACCTCCAGAGGCCTTTGGGATGCGTCGAGGGAAGCGCTAGAGGATGTGGAAGGTTGATCTAGGTGTTGTTAGGGGGAAACCTAATAAGTGGTTGCAGGGTGACCTCTCCCCTGGGGCTGATGGCTCCGAGAGATGCTCCAGAGAAGAGTATGAAGAGGAGACCTCATTACACTCTACAACTACCTGAAAGGAGGTTGTGAAGAAGAGGGAGCTGGGCTCTTCTCCCAAGGGACAGGGGACAGGACAAGAGGGAATGGCCTCAAGCTCCACCAGGGGAGATTCAGGCTGGCGATTAGGAGGAAGTTTTTCACAGAAAGGGTGATTGTGCATTGGAATAGGCTGCCCAGGGCGGTGGTTGAGTCACCTTCCCTGGAGGTGTTTAAGGCACAGGTAGATGAGGTCTTGAGGGACTTGGTTTAGTGTTTGATAGGAATGGTTGGACCAGAAGATTCGATGGGTCCCTTCCAACCTGGTTGTTCTATCATTCTATGAAGCTGGGGAAGGGCCTGGAGAACAAGTCTTAGGAGAGGGCTGGGGGTGTTTAGCCTGGAGAAGAGCGGAGACCTCTTTGCTCTCTCCAACTACCTGACAGGAGGTTGTGGAGAGGAAGGAGCTGTTTTATTCTCCAAGGTGATAAGATAAGGTGGAATAGCCTCAAGCTCTGCCAACAGGGGTTGAGACTGGACATCAGGTAAAAATATTTCATAAAAAGGGTCATTGGGCAGTGGCAGAAGCTGCCCAGGGAGGTGGTGGAGTCCCCATCCCTGCAGGTCTTGAAAAGATGGGTAGATGAGGTGCTCTAGGACATGGTTTAGCGGCAGATAGGGTTGGTTGGACTGGATGATCTAGGAGGTCTTCCCCACCCTATTGATTCTATGATTCTATGATTCTATGCTGCAGAATCCTACCTGGGTTGCATCCCTGGGGCAACCTCCGGCAAAGCTTTGCTGAACCTAGTGGGGAGCTGAACATCGTGTAGCTGAAGGTTTCGATCAGCTGCTGAGAAGCAATACTAAACCATGTCTTAAAACCATTGGCTCCATCTCCTCCTCTGCTCCCGGCTTGATTCCTGCTGCAGGCTGTGACGGGCTCCTCGTTTGGAGAGTCGCTGCCTGGGTCCGTGTGTTAATTGGCTGTTTATTTGGCCTGAGCGTTTCTGTAACTTTAAATGGGAGGGAAAACAGTTGGTGTAATTCAGTTCTTCACACAGAGGGTCATTGGGCATTGGAATAGGCTGCCCAGGGAGGTGGTTGATTCCCCTTCCCTGGAGGTGTTTAAGGGACAGGTGGATGAGGTGCTGAGGGACATGGTTTAGTGTTTGATAGGAATGGTTGGACTCGATGATCCGATGGGTCTCTTCCAACCTGGTTGTTCTGATTCTATGATGCTAAATTATCTGGGAGGCTCAGTTTAACCCACCACTCATCTTCCTCCTGCTCGGAGCCGTGGTGGGAGCAGGGCTGGTGGGAAGGTGCAGGTGCTGGGATGTGGTGGGAGAACTCAGAGGTTCCTTCAAAGCTCAGAGGTGCTGCCAGCTCTGCCTCCTGCTCTTGCTCCTTTGCAGGAGCAACAACTTATTTACCCAAAGCTTGCTCCTTCAGGGACCAAACCCACAGTGGCTTTTGTCAAACGGCATATGAGCATTTCTAGGGAGATTGGAATTTCCTTTCCCAAAAGCCACTTCCCATTAAAGAAAACATGTTTTGACCAAAACCTGAAGCCCCATTCTCTTCTCTGTGTAGCTGAGAGCAGAAGATAAAGTGTTTGTGGTGTGAGGTGAGTACCAGAGTCCCCTGGTGCAAAGGGGACGAGGGGCTGCCTCCCACCCCCAGCCAGCATCGCCCTTCGGCTCGTGGTACCCAGCAGGGATGCTCCTGGTGCTTTCCTCCTGCTCCTCTCCCATCGCCCAGGGGAAGGTCCTAGTCCCATCCCCGCTCCTCTCCTCACCTCCAGTCCTGGCCGAGCACCCGTGGGCCAGTGGCCGTTCTCTCCCTCCCCTCCGCTGCCCACCAACCCGAGGAAGTCGGAACCGCAGAGCTCTTGAAAGCATTTTTTCGGTGGAGACCACCGGTACTGAGAGATTAAAATTGCTGTTGTTTCTTCCATTACTCAGCTTTCCTGAATTATGGGGTGTAATACTCAGGGAGTGGGAATAATTAGGGGAGAACAATGGCAGGCTTGAAGGCTTAAATACGCCTGTGTGGTACTCCCAGCCAGTCCAGCCTGCTGTCACATTTCTCTGGGCCTCCATTTTCCACGGCTCGTGCCAAGCCCTTTTCCAGTCCTGGTACCCGCTCCTCGCCTTCCTCATTCCTTGGGCTCTGCTTCCCACCCCGGCTGCCCTGGGTAACGCTCTGCTCCGAAGCTGGCACCCGGCACATGGCTCCCTGTGCCCTGCCAGGAGGGGATGCTGGAGCCTGGGGGATGTGGGAGGATGCAGGAGCACAGGGTAAAGGAGATAGGGGTGTGTAGGAGTCCTGGGTAGGAGGATGCAAGAGCACAGGGTAAAGGGATGCAGGAGATATGGGTGGGTAGGAGTCCTGGGTAGGAGGATGCTGGAGCTCAGGAGTATGTAGGAGTGTAGGGCGGGAGGATGCTGGAGCCCAGTTTAAAGGGATGCAGGGACTATGGGGTTGTAAGAGTATAGGGCAGGAGGATACTGGAGCCCAGTTTAAGAGGATGTAGGAGCTCAGGGGATGCAAGACTGCTGGGCAGGAGGATGCTAGAGCACAATTTAAGGGGGATGCAGGAGCAAAAGGGATGCCAGACTGCTGGGCAGGAGGATGCTGGAGCCTGAGGAGATGCTGGAGGATGCTGGAACTTGGGGATGCAGGTGTGCTGGGCAGGAGGATGCAGGAGGGCAGGGCAAGGCAGATCATAGTATCATAGAACAACCAGGTTGGAAGAGACCCATCGGATCATCGAGTCCAACCATTTCTATCAAACACTAAACCATGTCCCTCAGGACCTCATCCACCTGTGCCTTAAACACCTCCAGGGAAGGGGAATCAACCACCTCCCTGGGCAGCCTATTCCAATGCCCAATCACCCTTTCTGTGAAAAACTTCCTCCTAATCTCTAGCCTAAATCTCCCCTGGTGGAGCTTGAGGCCATTCCCTCTCATCCTGTCCCTTGGGAGAAGAGCCCAGCTCCCTCCTCTCTACAACCTCCTTTCAGGTAGTTGTAGAGAGTAATGAGGTCTCCTTTCAGCCTCCTCTTCTCCAGGCTAAACACCCCCAGCTCTCTCAGCTGCTCCTCACAGGGCCTGTTCTCCAGCCCCTTCACCAGCTTCGTTGCTCATGATGAAGAAGAGCTTGCTCAGGACATGTAGGAGTGCTGGGGTAAGGGGATACAGGAGCCTGGCTGGGATGTTGGAGCCTGGAGGATGCAGGACAGTGCAAGAGGATGTTTGGGCTCAGGAGATATGGCAGTGCTTGGCAGGAGGATGCGGGAGCATGGGATAAGGGGATGCAGGAGGTCAGGGCAGCCCCCAACACCTCTTTGCTCCCTCCAGGCTCCTCTGCAAGGGGCAGGCAGAGGCACCTCCAGGCTCAAGGAGTGGGTTTCTTCCCTCCGTGGGGTCACCTCTCTTGCTCCTCAACGAGCTCTTGCTCAAGTGCCTTCCCAGCAATGGCCTCGTGGCTGTGGGACCCAAGGGGAGCAATAAGAGCTGTGGCTGGGGAGCTTGGGCAACAGGCTGTGACGCCAACAGCGGGACTGACGCTGGCTCCATTCGGGGCACGGGGACCTCCTTGCCTGGCAGTGGGACAGGGACGTGAGGCCACAGCCCTGGGCAGAGCCGGCGCCATGCCTGGCAACGGCCCTCCGAGCTCTTGGATGTCAGCGCTAGCACTAATTAAAACTAAATCAATTTTTTTTTTTTTTTTTTGCTGGAGGGTGGGGGGAAAGAAGAGACATTGTTCTGGCAAACACTTTCCCTGAGTGAGCAACCACGTCTCAGCTGCCTGCATGTGACGGGCAGGGAGAAGCCAACGGGATCCCGCGCTGAGATGAAAGCCTGGGGCTTTGCTCCGTTTGGGGAGGGAATTGGTTATAAACTTAGAAATCATTTTGCTTCTCTCTCTCTATTAACTGCTTGGAAGCCTCAGCTGCAGCCTGTTTGCAGTCACTTGGGCATCTTGTTTGGTCCTGCTTGGGATGAGCCGTGGTAGGGATGGGATGGGGTCAGGGATGGGTCCTGGGGAGCTCCTGTGCTGCCTCGATCGGTGTTGTCTGTGCCTCAGCAGGGCTGGAGCCAAGTGCTTTCAAAGCAACCCCCAAATTCCAGTGGTGCCATGTTCCTCTGGGCTTGGGGAACATCACCTGCAGGCAGTGGGACTCAAGCCAGGGGGAGAATCTGTGTGATGTTTGTGTGATGTGTGGCTGAGCAACCTCTGGCATCCCACAGCTTAGCACCGGGGGCTTCGGAAAACCTTCCAAGGGGACGTGGTGGCCATGCCAGGAGGGTCCTGCACTTGGGGCACAACAACCCTATGCAGAGCTACAGACTGGGAGAAGTCTGGCTGGAAAACTGCCAGGAGGAGAGGGACCTGGGGGTGTTGGTCAACAGCAACTGACCATGAGCCAGCAGTGTGCCCAGGTGGCCAAGAAGGCCAATGGCATCCTGGCTTGGATCAGAAATGGTGTGACCAGCAGGGCCAGGGAGGTGATTCTCTGTCTGTTCTCAGCACTGGTGAGGCCGCTCCTTGAATCCTGTGTTCAGTTGTGGGTCCCTCACCACAAGAAGGATGTTGAGGCTCTGGAGAGAATCCAGAGAAGAGCAACGAGGCTGGTGAAGGGGCTGGAGAACAGGCCTTATGAGGAGTGGCTGAGAGAGCTGGGGGTGTTTATCCTGGAGAAGAGGAGGCTGAGAGGAGACCTAATTACTCTCTACAAGTACCTGAAAGGAGGTTGTGGAGAGGAGGGAGCTGGGCTCTTCTTCCAGGGGACAGGACAAGAGGGAATGGCCTCAAGCTCCACCAGGGGAGACTTAGACTGGAGATTAGGAGGAGGTTTTTCACAGAAAGGGTGATTGGGCATTGGAATAGGCTGCCCAGGGAGGTGGTTGATTCACCTTCCCTGGAGGTGTTTAAGGGACGGGTGGATGAGGTGCTGAGGGACATGGGTTAGTGTTTGATGGGAATGGTTGGACTCAATGATCCGGTGGGTCTTTTCCAGCCTGGTTGTTCTATGATTCTATGATTGTTCTAAGAGGGTCCCAAGGGCTGCTAAGGGGACACCTCAAGAGCTGCAGGGATGGGCTGAGAGCAGCTCCTGCCCCAGGATGGGTTGGATCCTAGAATCGTGGAATGGTTTGGTTCAGAAGGGACCTCAAAGCTCATCCAGTCCAACCCCTGCCATGGGTAGGGACACCTCCAATGGGATCTGGTTGCTCCAAGCTCCATCCAACCTGCCCTTGAATCCCTTCGGGGATGGAGCAGCCACCCCTGCTCTGGGTAAAGATGCCCTTTGCAAACCTGCCTTGCTGCAGCTCTGGCAAACACGCACCATTCCAGCGGTTCCCTTCCTTAGAAGCCACAATTAAAACTATTTTAAAAGAAAACAAACATTTCTCATCAAAATGCTTGTCTGTTCCTGCCCCAAAGCCCATGGTCTCATCGTGGGCCAAGGCTGCTCAGCACCAGCAGCTTCCTGAGCTGCTTTTGGACAAATCTATTCCAGCTGGACCCTCGGAGCTTTGGCTGCATTTGGTAATCGGCCCTCGGAGGAGGTCAGAAAGGTTGGGTTGTGGTCCCTTGGTCCCTTCAGGGTCTTTGTTTCTGGCTCGGCAGCGAGTTTATGGTTTAAGTGTCCTCCTGCCCCTCTTTCAGACGCAGCCCGACTGGTGCCGTGTCCCCGCGCAGCATCCCGGGCAGTGGCTTCCAGAGAGGAGCAGTGCCGGCAGGACAATAGCAGCTGTGGTTTTAATTATTGGGGGTTTGTGTGGAGCTGAACGAGAAACCCAGAGCAGCGAAACCACAGGGAGGAAGGCGGAAAGGATGGTGTTTGGCCGCCTGCCTGCTGGGAGGCTGGACCGACACACAGGCAAGAGAGTGTCGGCATCCTGGCCAGGGCCGTGAGGCGAGGGCAGCTCAGCTCGTGGCCATCTGCTTCCCCAGGACCATCGCATCGTTGACCAGGGCTGTCCCTTCCCGTCACAGCTTGGTGGGAGATGCTGCTGCCTGGGGAAACAAATCACCCTGTGGGGAGTGGGGAGCACAGACCCAATGTGGGGCAGGGAGAAGGGAGAGCAAAGAATCACCAGGTTGGAAGAGACCCATTGGATCATCGAGTCCAACCATTCCTATCAAACACTAACCCATGCCCCTCAGCACCTCGTCCACCCGTCCCTTAAACTCCTCCAGGGAATGTGAATCAACCACCTCCCTGGGCAGCCTATTCCAATGCCCAATCACCCTCTGTGTGAAAAACTTCCTCCTAATCTCCAGCCTAAATCTCCCCTGGTGGAGCTTGAGGCCATTCCCTCTTGTCCTGTCCCCTGTTCCTTGGGAGAAGAGCCCAGCTCCTCCTCTCTACAACCTCCTTTCAGGTAGTTGGAGAGAGCAATGAGGTCTCCTCTCAGCCTCCTCTTCTCCAGGAGAAACACCCCCAGCTCTCTCAGACGCTCCTCATAAGGCCTGTTCTCCAGCCCCTTCACCAGCTTCGTGGCTCTTCTCTGGACTCGCTCCAGAGCCTCAACATCCTTCTTGTGGTGAGGGATCCATGCCCCAGTCGGACCCCACACCCTGAGCATCCTCCTGCTTGGCCTTGAGAAACCCTTGGTTTCTCAAGGCACGGCTACAGCTGGTGCTGGGGGACATGGGGCTGGGGCTGAGCATCCCAGGCTTTCTTGAGCCACCAGTAGCTGGTACCAGCCTGGTGCTGCCTGCCTCTCAGCTGCTCAGGGCTGCCAGCCCTGTCGAGGACCTGCTGTCCCCAACACACCAGCCTTCAATGGGTGAAACCTCCTTTGCACGGCCCCAGCGAGCACCCGGCACCCTGGCCAAGCACATCTGGCTGAAAGCTGTGGGAGCTGCCCTGGCAATGAGGACACCAGTCCGGAAACACTCCTCTCCTAGAGAGATTCCCCTATCCCTTCCAGGCTCCCATCCTCTCCCTGCCCCGGCAGTGGGTGCTGGGCTGTGGGGTCTGTGAAGGGATGATGCTGGTTTTTGTGGCAAAAGCTGAGCTGGGAGCTCACTTTCCACCGGTGAAGGGAGAAGGGGTAGCCCAGCTCTGGACTGGTGTGAGGGTGGGATGAGGATGCTGTTGGGATGAAGATGCTGTCGGCACGAGGCACGAGACCCACAGCAAAGCAGGCAACAAACTCCACCCTGTGCTGGGGAGGGAAACTGGTTTAAACCCTGAAGTAAAACCCTGGTTGGTCACTTGCAGGACTTCAGCTCCTGTGAGGGCACCAGCCAAAGTCCCACTTGCCTGCTGGAGGAGAGTAAGAGCTGGAAAAGCTCCTTCTGTGGGCACAGCCGAGAATAAAGCACCTGCTTTAAGCATCTTCTCCTTAGATGCTCAGGATGGGGTTGGGATGCTAGGGCTGCAGCTCAGACCTGGGCTCTGGGTGATACGGGATTCATCACGAGGTGGCAGAGACACAAAAGTCACCTCTTTCCCTGCCAGGTTAAACCGTTCCCCAGGAACGTCCCCCGAGTTAACTTTCCCCTTCGCGGGATGGGTCCAGGGGTCAGGCCTGGCACTACATGAAAGCGACGGGTATTCAATAACCTAGAGCCGTGGAAAGGCTTTAGTCCAACTCCAACCATCTTCAGGGTTTTATTGATGCCGCATGCCTTTCCCCATTTGTTTCCTATAAACAGCACATGGTAATATTTAGTAGGTTTCAAACCGAGCTTTTTGCATATTCTCCCTCGTCTACAATGAGCCGCTCGGTAGTAGGCAGTTTTAATTTACTTAATGCCATTTCTGCTTTGTGTTTTTCCAAAGGGTCGGCGCTGGTTTTGACCCAGTCGGTCCAGCAAATTACCGCACGACTCTCATAATTCCCGGGGAGGCGGCACTGGGAGCCCAGGATCCACTCCGTGCAGGGCCGAGCGCCTTCCCTTGCTCGTGGAGAGAGGGAAAAGAACTCAGCGTGAGTTCATTGTTGCAAAATAACCCTTTTAGCTGCGACAGCAAAGACATTGAGCCTCCCTGCGGGACGCAGTCCTGGGGAAGAGCCACTGTCCAGAGGCCTCGGGAGGCGGCTGCGCGTTGGGGCTGTTTGAAGTTCATAGAATCATAGAATGAATCATAGAACAACCAGGTTGGAAGAGACCCATTGGATCTTCTAGTCCAACCATTCCTATGTAACACTAAACCATGTCCCTCAAGACCTCATCCACCCGTCCCTTAAACACCTCCAGGGAAGGTGAATCAACCACCTCCCTGGGCAGCCTATTCCAATGCCCAATCACCCTATCCGTGAAAAACTTCCTCCTAATCTCTAGCCTAAATCTCCCCTGGTGGAGCTTGAGGCCATTCCCTCTTGTCCTGTCCCCTGTCCCTTGGGAGAAGAGCCCAGCTCCCTCCTCTCTACAACCTCCTTTCAGGTACTTGTAGAGAGTAAAGAGGTCTCCTCTCAGCCTCCTCTTCTCCAGGATAAACACACCCAGCTCTCTCAGCCTCTCCTCATAGGTTCTGTTCTCCAGCCCCTTCACCAGCTTCGTGGCTCTTCTCTGGACTCTCTCCAGAGCCTCAACATCCTTCTTGTGCTGAGGGGCCCAGAACTGGACACAGGATTCAAGGAGCAGCCTCACCAGTGCTGAGTAAAGAGGGAGACTAATTCCTGCTCCTGGAGAGCCAGCGGTTGCTGTGCCTCGCCTGCACGCTCCCTGCAGCACGACAGCAGCTGAGCTGGCACAGGGGGGCACAGATGCCTCCCGAAGTGATTTTTTTTGCCGCTGTGAACAACAACAAAATAAAAGATCTCGGCTCTCTCGGCTCCCGCTGCCTTGGGCTGGCGGCGGTGAGTTCCTGCGAATGCACCAGAGAATTCAAGGGGCAGGAAAAGGCCAGTGCTCAGAAAGCAAACATTGACTGTCTGGATTCCCGGCGCTGCCTATCAGCCCCTGAGTGCCACCCCCCCAGCCGCAATCCCTCCGTGCGCTGAATATTGGGCAGGTTTTCCTTCAGGCAGCAGCTTTTCCCCCGTGCCGGCAGCCAGACATTCTTGGGGCAGCGCTGCCGTCGCCCTGCCAGCCCCGCTCGGCCGCTGCTCTGTGCCGCCGGCACTCGCACCAGCAAAAAGAAGGCGAGAGGGAACCCAAGAGTTGACACCGGGATTCTTTTAATGCAATTGGCAGCCTTGAAATGACTTATCGTGGTTGGGGATGAGAAACAATGGGTCTTTTTCACCTCTGCGACACGACCGTGCGGCACCTCTGCCTCCAAAAGCCTCGCTCGCTGCTGTTTCTTGATGTTGACTGGGCAGAAATCACACCAGGCAGTTAAACTCTCCCACCAAAGGGCCTCAGTTGGGAGAAAAACAGGACCTGGTGAGCCATCCAGAGTTGAGATGACCGAACGTTCATCTGGAGAATGGGAATGAGAAGGAGCAGAGGCTGTTTTCTCTCTCACCTTACGCTCAGGCATAAACCTACAGAGGGACAGGAGCTGCTGGCTGGGAATGAGTACGAGCCATTGCCTTTTAAGCTCCTGGTTCTCTGTGGATCGCTGCCTTCATGCTATGTAAAGTGACTGGAGAACCCAACGTCTGACTGGGACGGCAGAGGAAGCTGATTTTCCACTCTCTGGCTTTCTGAGATACAGCAGAGCTGTGTCCAGCAGGTGCCACGGGCGGCCCGAGCGTGCCAATTCCAGCAAGACGGGAAATTCCGCTGCAGCCCCAACATCTGTGCAAACACCCCCAGCGCCACCTCCGCGCCGCGCGGGGTTTGTCTGCCGTAACAGGAGAACACGCTACTCGCTGCGAGGAGTTTAATGCCTCCCAGGTGTTAAGTCTGAGCTCTGGACTGCGTTGGGTGGACTGGCCTCGTGGTCTCTGGGCCGTACACGTCGCATTTCGGCCACATTTTCCTCTTCTCCGTTTCGGATATTTACTGTAGCGGTTTCCCACTTCCACGTGGGGAGCTGTGGGGAGAGAAACTGCAGAAAGACACAGGCCACAGGGACCTCCTGAACCTGCTGGCGCTGCGTGAGGCCACTGCTTTCCAATAAAAGGAGCCTCCTCACTATTCAATGGCTTTTCCAACAGCTTTGGATCAAGCTTGTGGTTTACTGGTAACTTCAGCACCGAACGCTCTACGGTTTGGGCTACATGAACACTATGAGCTTATCTCTGAGGGGATTTTAAAACCCTCTTTTAACAGGGAATCACTAGGCTCTCTCACAGCTTGGTCTC
Organism: Coccyzus lansbergi; assembly: GCA_033558105.1. Lineage (NCBI taxonomy): Eukaryota > Metazoa > Chordata > Aves > Cuculiformes > Coccyzidae > Coccyzus > Coccyzus lansbergi. The sequence goes on from JAUMJK010000566.1 coordinate 133,932, forward strand.
CAATTCTGGTAATAAGACATGGATTCATATTTAAACAGACCAGAGCTCTTCTCCAGTCCGAGCAGTAGTTTCCCGCACAACCCAAGGTCACAATTAGAAATGGAGAGTACAAAGAGTCCCCAGGGGGATATGAAAATGGCGTCACCTTATGAAAAAAGCTTCAGAATGAACCCGTGAAATAAACAGCAACGAGACAATTGTCTTCTACGGAAGATGGAAGGACAGTAGAAGAATATAAGAACATCTTAAACAGTCAGTGAGTCAGTCCGGACGTACAGGGGCACCAGATCCGTACAGATCTGTGACGAAAGCACTAAATCCCTACAGATCAGTGACAAAAGCTAATGGCCAAAACCAGCTTGTCCTCTCCAGCCCCAAGAGGAGACTGGGCTGCGCTTCACTCTTCACCGGCCGGAAGATTGTCTTCAATCCGCCTGATGAACTTCATTCGTATCTCTGTGACGCTGTCACCCTTCAGCGTGTCCTGGACAAATTTGACATCCACAGCCATCTGAACCTAGGAAGAGGGAAGAAGAGCTGTTATCTCCCTTCAGACGGCAGCTTCTCGAGGAACTGAGCACCAGCTGAAGGACTCTGGTGGCTTGGCAAGCCATGCCAAGCTCTGGAGAAGCACTCGGTTTTCAGGATAACATCCTCTGTGTGTGTTGTTGCCTCTGAGGCAGACAGCAGGCACTTTAGAATCATAGAATCATAGAACAACCAGGTTGGAAGAGACCCATCAGATCTTCTAGTCCAACCATTCCTATCAAACACTAAACCAAGTCCCTCAAGACCTCATCTACCCGTCTCTTAAACACCTCCAGGGAAAGGGAATCAACCACCTCCCTGGGCAGCCTATTCCAATGCCCAATCACCCTCTGTGCGAAAAACTTCCTCCTAATCTCCAGCCTAAATCTCCCCTGGTGGAGATTGAGGCCATTCCCTCTTGTTCTGTCCCCTGTCCCTTGGGAGAAGAGCCCAGTTCCCTCCTCTCTACAACCTCCTTTCAGGTACTTGTAGAGAGTAATGAGGTCTCCTCTCAGCCTCCTCTTCTCCAGGATAAACAGCCCCAGCTCTCTCAGACACTCCTCATAAGGCCTGTTCTCCAGCCCCTTCACCAGCTTCGTTGCTCTTCTCTGGACTCACTCCACAGCCTCAACATCCTTCTTGTGCTGAGGGGCCCACAACTGAACACAGGATTCAAGGAGCGGCCTCACCAGTGCTGAGTCCAGAGGGAGAAGAACCTCCCTGGTCCTGCTGGTCACACCATTTCTGATCCAAGCCAAGATGCCATTGGCCTTCTTGGCCACCTGGGCACATTGCTGGCTCATGGTCAGTCGCTGTCGACCAACACCCACAGGTCCCTCTCCTCCTGGAAGTTTTCCAGCCAGGCTTCTCCCAGTCTTTAACTCTGGAAAAATACCTGTGGTGTAACTGGGACTCCCTGCAGAGAACAGAGCCCAATTAACAGAACCCCTCAGGGCTACAAGTCCTGCTGCTCCACCTGTGTTCCTCAAAAACATCAGCTAAGCAAGATAAGCCTAAATACAGGCTCCTGAATGTGAGATGCTGCTGTTCTCTCCTTATAGCAAATTCCCATCCAGGGCCCAGAGCGGTTACAAAGAGAAGATTCTGAAGCTTAATGAAAATTCAAGGCGGTTCTAGTGCCTGTAAGCGATTTGGAAGACGAAGGGGCCCTGGGCAGCACCTCTGGGACTCTCAGCTGTCAGTGCTGCTGTAGCTCTGCTCTCCCAGGAATGGATTTCCAGTCCAAAGCAAACACAAATGTAGACATTAAAGAATTTGCTGATACCTTGGTTATGCATCAATCTATCCGAGCAGGAGAGAGATGCTGGCTCACCATTTCCAGGGCTCCCCGCAGCACTCCACACAGCAGGTTGGAGTAGATGAGAGACGAGTGGTTGTCAGGCAGCTCCACAAAGTCCACCAAAGGGTTATTTTCCAAGATCAGGGAGAACTCGTCGCCTCCAGGACTCCAGTTGGTGATGCTCGGAGTGATGCCCAGGTACATTTTAAACGCTATCTGTTACGTCAAACAGAGTAGAATGTGTCCCATGAAGCCACATCACAGCTTTGATCTTTGCAAAATTACTAAGGGGTTTTGAAAACACCACACTTTCCTCCCAGTTCATAGAATCATAGAATCACCAGGTTGGAAGAGACCCATCGGATCATCGAGTCCAACCATTCCTATCAAACACTAAACCATGTCCCTCAGCACCTCATCTACCCATCCCTTAAACACCTCCAGGGAAGGTGAATCAACCCCCTCCCTGCGCAGCCTATTCCAATGCCCAATGATCCTTTCCGTGAAAAACTTCCTCCTGATGTCCAGGTTAAATCTCCCCTGGTGCAGCTTGAGGCCATTCCCTCTTGTCCTGTCCCTTGGGAGAAGAGCCCAGCTCCCTCCTCTCTACAACCTCCTTTCAGGTGGTTAGTTCTGGAGAACAGGCCTTATGAAGAGCGGCTGAGAGAGCTGGGGTTGTTTAGCCTGGAGAAGAGGAGGTTCAGAGGAGACCTCATTGCTCTCTACAACCTCCTTTCAGGTAGTTCGAGAGAGTAATGAGGTCTCCTCTCAGCCTCCTCTTCTCCAGGAGAAACACCCCCAGCTCTCTCAGACACTCCTCTTCTTCTCCAGCCCCTTCACCAGCTTCGTTGCTCTTCTCTGGACTCGCTCCAGAGCCTCAACATCCTTCTTGTGCTGAGGGGCCCACAACTGAACACAGGATTCAAGGAGCGGCCTCACCAGTGCTGAGTCCAGAGGGAGAATAACCTCCCTGGCCCTGCTGGTCACACGGTTTCTGATCCAAGCCAGGATGCCATTGGCCTTCTTGGCCACCTGATGTTCCCACCAGCCAGGGATCTCATTCTTTCTTTTTCCTCCCCAAAAATCTCAGTCAAACTCTCAGAACAGTGCTGCGAGTAGCAAACACTCTATGCTCATGTGCAAAACCTGACAAGGCTGTGCTCTGATCATTACCTTCGCAATAACATCTGCAGTTTCACGGAAATCATGGCACCTTCCGACGTTAGACCGAGCCAGGAAGTCTTCTATGAGCCGAACACCTATGTTGTAGCCCCTGTGAAGGCACCAAATCATAGAATCATAGAACAACCAGGTTGGAAGGGACCTATCGGATCTTCTAGTCCAACCATTCCTATCAAACATTAAACCAAGTCCCTCAGGACCTCATCCACCCGTCCCTTAAACACCTCCAGGGAAGGGGAATCAACCACCTCCCTGGGCAGACTATTCCAATGCCCAATCACCCTCTGTGTGAAGAACTTCTTCCTAATCTCCAGCCTAAATCTCCCCTGGTGGAGCTTGAGGCCATTCCCTCTTGTCCTGTCCCCTGTCCCTTGGGAGAAGAGCCCAGCTCCCTCCTCTCTACAACCTCCCTTCAGGTAGTTCTTCTAAAGCTCAGCTTTAGAAGAACGAATGTCTGTAAAAGAAGATCCACTTACATTTTGTCGAGCTGCTTGTTGACGTCCTCATCGTTCTCGTAGTCCTTGCAGAGCTGAGTGACCAGCGCGCCGTACGTCAGCGTGAAGAGCTCTGAGTTCTAGGCAGAGGCAAAGAGGCTTCAGTGTGAGCTGAGAAAAGTGACTGAGCGCTGCTTCCATCGGCACAGCGAGGGGGAACAGAAACCTGCTGGCTCAGAGGAATGTGCTGCTTAATAAGGAAAGATCCTAGTTCACAGGGTGGCAAGACAACCTCAGCTTCTTTGGAAAGAGAAATTCTCCTTGACTAGGAAGGATTAGCTTGCTCTTTCTTTCCCTCTGTCCACACACACACAGTTATTTCCCATTACTGTGTCTTAGCAACTCTCCTTAGCTACTATTAGAATCACGGAATCATAGAACAACCAGGTTGGAAGAGACCCATCGGATCATCGAGTCCAACCATTCCTATCAAACACTAGACCAAGTCCCTCAGGACATTTAGTCCTCTGCTTTAAGGAGCACATCCCCAGGTAAGCGGAATGACACCTCATTTTGAGTGCTGCTCACCACCTCCTAGGAGAGTTTATTTCCGTCACTGACTCAGAGGTGCAAACTGGCTCAAATTATTATATGTCATAAATCATAGAATCATAGAATCACCAGGTTGGAAGAGACCCACCAGATCATCAAGTCCAACTATTCCCATCAAACACTAAACTATGTCCCTCAGGACCTCGTCTACCTGTGCCTTCAAAATGAGCTGCAAACGCTCAGACTCCATTCCAGGTCCTTTTAACAGGATGAAAATAAAGCTCATCCATTCACAGATTCATTACAATCTGCTACCAAGAGCAAACAAGGCTCAGCTGGTCCCTGGAAACTTATCTAGGCACATAATGGTTGGACTTGATGATCCGATGGGTCTCTTCCAACCTGGTTGTTCTATGATTCTATGATTCTATAATTGGCTTCATGCACTAAAATCAGCTGCTCAGGCCAGGAGAGGAAAGGCAAGGAGGGTTTCAGCTCACCTCAGCAGATCTGTGGGATCACGACTACTTTTGGGCCATCTTGGCATGGTTGCCAGATGTGCAGAATCATAGAATCATAGAACGACCAGGTTGGAAGAGACCCATCGGATCATCGAGTCCAACCATTCCTATCAAACACTAAACCAAGTCCCTTAGTACCTTGTCTCTTAAACCCCTCTAGAGAAGGTGAAACAACCACCTCCCTGGGCAGCCTCTGACAGTGCCCAACGACCCTTTCCATGAAAAACTTTTTCCTAATGTTCAGTCTAAACCTCCCCTGGTGGAGCTTGAGGCCATTCCCTCTCATCCTGTCCCTTGGGAGAAGAGCCCAGCTCCCTCCTCTCTACAACCTCCTTTCAGGGAGTTGTAGAGAGCAATGAGGTCTCCCCTCAGCCTCCTCTTCTCCAGGCTAAACACCCCCAGCTCTCTCAGCCGCTCCTCTTCTTCTCCAGCCCCTTCCCCAGCTTCATTGTTCTTCTCAGCGAGGGAAGCAGCTTCCTCCCCAGGCCACCAGCATCACCCATCCTCAGCCTGAAGCAACCACATCCACATTTTCTTGGGACCCATCAAGCCAGACCAGCGATTACATAGTCATTAAAGGCTAGAAAACTAAAGAAAGCGAGAACACAACAGGCTCCAGCTTTTCACAGAACCTGAAGGAAGTGGTTGCAGGAAGAAATAAGCCACTTATTTCTCTTTTAACTTATTATTATTATTATGGGTTGAGTTTTAGCATTTCAAACGTTAGAGAGGGTCTGATCTGGGATTAAAAGCCTATCACCTACCATGAGATGCATAGAGGCAGAAGGTGAAATGAATGGCAAATACCAAGACTACAGAATGAAAGCAGCAGGCAGGCCGGAAGGAAGGGAAAAGAGACAACATCAGAGTTAAAGTGACGGCACCGGATCACACTTCATGCTCAACATGCTCACACAAAGCCAAGACACTCCCGAAAAGACAGAAATCAGGTTTGTGAAGAGACGCAGGGAAGGAGACATCTGCTTAAAGCCTTTTGGAGGCTAACGGGGCAAGGTAAACCTTGCCCCGTTAGCCTCCAAAAGGCTTTAAGCAGATGGAAAGAACCAGTCGAGCTCCTCGGTGCTTCTGCCTCGTTTTAGATATAAAGAACTGGCACATTCTTTGTGGGTTTTTTTGCTCAGTTTGAAAGATAAAGCAATTTCCTTTTGCTTGAGAGCAGAACAAGGCGGAAGCCTCCTTTAGCTCAACCGGTAGAGTCGTTAGGGGGAGAAGTTAAACATGCAAAAAGGGTTCGCGCTGGTTTGAATCATTTTATCAGAGACATTTATCAGAGACAGGGCTCAGCAGCTGGAGAGAGGAGGGGGAGTGGATGGCAGAGATCCAACTGGTACCAGTCCAGGATGCTGACGTTTACTGGGAAAGCCACGAGGCCCAAAGGCGACAAGCCCAGTGTGGGGTGGTTATCACCTGCAGTTATCACCTTTATACATGATAATAGGGCAAACTTCACTTTAAACTTGGAAGCCAACTCTTACTTTCATAGAATCATAGAACAACCAGGTTGGAAGAGACCCATCGGATCATCGAGTCCAACCATTCCTATCAAATTTTTTTGGAGTCTATCTCATGGAATTAAGGTGCTTAGCGCTTTTCCCTTTATATTTTTTTTTATTATTATTTCGCAGGCTGGTGCAGACCATCCCGTGGCTGCAAAACCATCACAATCCTAACGAGGATGACAGAATCCTCATGAGGATGAAGAATCCTAAAGAGGATGACAGACTCCTAAAGAGGTGACACCAATTCCTTCAACAAAAATCACTGTATTTAAGAGGAAGGAACTGTTGAGGTGCAGCAAGGCCTCCATGGAGCCTCAAATGGCCAAGCAACACACCCAAGAGGGAGGAAAAAATAGATTTTTTGGTTTATTTTTAGGCTTTCACGTCCTGATATTGCACCAAGAGTGAATTACTTGAGACCTCAGCCCCTCAGGTTGGTTCTGGGTCTCTCCTCTCTCAGCTCAGCAGGACTGGGAACAGGGAAGAGGGTTAGTGGGGAGAGGGGGAAGGCGCTGTGGCTCTGGTAACGGGACCCGTTCCCATAACCAGCACCGGCCGCCTCAGGCCGAGCCCCATCACGGCCTCCGAGGCCCCACCCGCAGGCCTCGACCGGGCCGGTGCCGCCGGTCCCCCCCGCCCCGGGCTCTCCAGGCTCTGCCCCCGCGGGTGGGCGGCGCAGGGCTCCGCAGGGCTCGGCCGTTACCATTTTCTTGCTCTCGGTGCCGCGACCGGCCTGGCGCGACATCCTGCCGGCGCCTCCCCGGCCCCGCGCCTCCCGCTCCGCACCGGCCGCCACCGGAAACGCTGTGTGCGCGCCGCGGGGCACGACGGGACTCGTAGTCCGCGTTCCCTTCACGGTCGTTCCGCTGCCGCGCCATCGCACTACAATTCCCACAGTGCAGCGCATCCGCGTTACGCGCATGCAACTGTTCTGGCAAGAGGGAGCGCGCCGCCAGGGGGCGCTCCGCCGCTCCGCCGCGGGGCACGACG
>JAUMJK010000567.1:600000-869035 GCA_033558105.1 Coccyzus lansbergi
TGTTGTGCTTTTTCCACCATCTCACCATCAGAGCTAAAATATGCTGCCCTGAGATATCAATGTGGCAATCAATCAGGATGGTAGATTGTGAGCTAGAAGTGACCGATGGTGGTTCAAGTCCCTAGCCCAGGTAAGTAGGCTCTCTGTGCCAGCCCTCAGTCTTTCTCCTGACCTGAGGGAATGGTCCACCTAATTCAAACACACAACATAGGTTCAACTTCAGCTGCTTCCCAAGCTGGCAAGAACACCCTGCTGCACACATGTGCAAGGTGACACGAGCTTTGGATCCTGCCAGCAGAGACATGACTGGAGTTTCTCATGGAACTTTTCACAACTACCCTGAAGAGCAAATATTCTGTTACCTCTGTAGGTTTCTCAGCATTTCTGAATTTCCTATTGTTCCTGGAGAAATAGCTCCTGGATCATAACCCTGCTTGTTGTGGCTCCTCTGCCTAGAGCTAGGAATATGTTGATTCTCTGAATAATGGAACGACCTTGCCAATCACTTTTGCTGGCTGATAACCATTTCCTCTCACTAAGCAATTCAATTTCAATAATAAAATATCATTAGAAGGTGTTTTTCATTTAGATAGCTGTGCTGCCTCCAAGATCAACCAGTCAAACAGGTCTATAGCCTTATTCTTTTGTCTCCAAAATCTTTTTAGTTTGATACACCCTGAAAACCCAAAGACACAACTGAAAAAGCCAGTATCCAAAACATCATTAAATTCTTTGCAAAGGATTTAACTTCAAGACAATAAACTAATGTTAGCCAGTGGGTTAGCATAAGCTAGGTTGGCTTTCACTTTCTAGCTTCTGGCAGTAACTCTGCCACATATATTGGGAATGTTTTCACTCTTGATGGTCACTTAATCACATCTCAAAAAAAATTCTGTGTATCTTGGTATATACCCTTTTTTTCCCAGCAAACAGCTGTGCCTCTAAGTGACTGTTCCGTGATAACTAGGCCTGTTTTGTGGAATTCTCTGGGCTGCAAACTGCTAAGGACACTCAACTCATTCTTCTCAAGTCTTTATCCTCGGATCCTAGGATAGCCACCAAGAAGCTCTTTCACACACTTAGCTCCCTGGGCACTTTTTCCTATGAACTATTTCGGAGCCATGAGGAGTGTCATAGTAGAGCCCATAATATCTGGTGGCCTGAGAGGTATGTCAGTGAAGAAAGTAACGTGCTCTGATTCTTTGCCTGATGGAAGCTTTTGCAATGGTGTGAAGGGTCTGCATTCGAAGGTGCTGATGAAGATGGGTTACTCCGCATCATAGCATCTTCCCCATATAAGGCAATACCATATTTCAGTTGGCAATTCTGATGTACCAATGAAACATGAAGGGTATTTACCAAGGTCTCAGAGATCACTAGGATTCACAAAATACATTTTAGGAACCACTGACTTATTTAAACTTTAATAATACAGGAAGTCCCTATAAGGCTTACAATTTTGTTGGAACTATTCACCTTTACAAATCTGCAGACAAGCAACTTTTCTTGAAATCATTGCTCCCATTCTAGAGTCTAGTTCCCAAGCTTCCCATCAAATATTTTCAAGTTACCAAAAGAAGAAAACCTGTATCACTACAACTCTTAAACAGCAACTATGTTTCTGGAGTAGGACCATCAAGACTTTTCAAAAACATTTCTGACTCTTCCATGTTATAAGTTCTGTGTGACTTCAGTCAGAATACTAGTGCTGTAAGGTACTAGGCCAGCTGAAGAGAGAGGTGCATCAGGACTTCAAAACCCCTCAATACACAAGAGTAGAAAAGAACTGGTAAAAGAGGAAGAATATGGGCAAAATATAATGTCATATTTGTACCCCAGGTTAAAGAGCAAATAAATAGGTCAACTCCATTCCATCCGTACAATACTGACACTAGTAAACCAAGTAAGTGATTGAGACAATGTAAAATTATATATCGGCTCTGGAGTCCAGAGAAGAGCAACAAAGCTGGTGAAGGGGCTGGAGAACAGACCCTATGAGAAGCAGCTGAGAGAGCTGGGGTTGTTTAGCCTGGAGAAGAGGAGGCTGAGAGGAGACCTCATTGCTCTCTATGACTACCTGAAAGGAGGGAGCTGGCATCTTCTCCCAAGTGACAGGGGACAGGACAAGAGGGAATGGCCTCAAGCTCCACCAGGGGAGATTTAGGCTAGACATTAGGAGGAAGTTCTTCACAGAAAGGGTCATTGGGCATTGGAACAGACTGCCCAGGGAGGCTGTTGATTCACCTTACCTGGAGGTGTTTAAGTCACGGGTAGACGAGGTCCTGAGGGACATGGTTTAGTGATTGATAGGAATGGTTGGACTCGATGATCCAGTGGGTCTCTTCCAACCTGGTGATTCTATGATTATATAGCTAATTATAATCAACATGGACTTATGGAAAACAAATCCCATCAAATTAAATTTATGTTCTAACATGACACAGTTTTTCATAGCAGGAATAGGGGTTGATGAGTTCTACAACCCCTATTTAATTTATTTAATTTATTTATTTAACATATATGAAGTATTTTGGTGGGCACTAACAACTGGACCAGGAAAACGTAAGATGAAGAAATCATTAAAATGCATTATAAGGTCATTCAAAACTGATATCATCAAATTTTCAATGACAATAATCATCAACCAGCTGTCTTAAGGGAGTGCTTCATAGGCAGAGAATCCCCTCAAGCATCCATGACTCTGACAGATCATGAATTATGATTTGATAGCAAACTTGCAGTGCTGCACTTTGACCAAAACACAAATGAAATCGCTGAACATGTGAGCAGACTTGTACTAAGGCCATGATGGGAAACACGGCTGGTTCAGTGCAGCCAACTCTGATGTCAAAGGGACACTGGAAACGAGAGAGGAACTCAAATAATGACTAAAGGGTTTTAAAGGTGTACCTTATGAAGATTCTAGACAACCACTCCAAATTATTCCTTAAAGAAGATTAAGGGAGAAAACCACAGCAGTTTTTCAAGGAACAGAAATTCATCCACTCTATTAGAAAATACAAGGACAAGAATCAAAGTCTGAAGGCAGAGGTTAAGCAACTGGTACAGAAGTAGGCTTGGTCACTTCATGCTCCCTTTATAGTCAACAGACAAAAATAGGGGTTAACGGGAAGCAGTTCATCTGCGCTCATTTTAAATGTCCAATTTCAGATGAGTTAACTCATACCTCAAAAATGCCTATTTCTCTTCACTGACAAGAAGGAGAACCTAGGCTGGAGGGAAACAAGCCTGAATCTCAATACTCCTTTTGTAGAGATCAGGGAGGTAAGAGAACCCACCCTGATAAACTGGGAGGTAGATTCACTTTGACAGTACTGGAACAAAATACAGAAAGGCAGAGAGGATTTTCCTTCAGCAATGGCATCTAAATCAGGGTCAGAAGGTGCATTGCTGCTGTGGTAATGACCTGCATGATGCAGGTGGCCAGATAGCACTGTTATGATGCTTCGTTCTGGCCTTCCATCAATCTATGCTTGGCTAAATTGTTTGTAAGGCAGTTTGAATTCTTCACATGAGCAATTCCATTTATTTATGCCATTGGTCTTCGTTCACTGCCTCTTGTCATGCAACAATGGCTATGTTATGTAGGCTTAAATAAACATTGTATGTGGGCTTGTGTACATACACACAGAGTTTTAACATTTATGCTTAGATCTTGATCAGCAATAAGCAGGCTAGAGATACCTGCTTGCTCCAGTGTACTTGTATCTAGGTTACAGCTGCCTTTCTTCACCTAACAGCCCCTTGCTTTAGAACAGTTTCTACCTAGACATTTGCAGTGGTGAAGAGACATCAGTTTGCCAACATAAAGTATAAGAAAAGAAGGCAAGATTTGTTGATGTGGTTTATTGCCTCCTCTCTGAAGCACTGAACATTTCCCTCAACCCAGAAAGGCAGAGGTAACAGCAGAAAAATACTTTAAAAAGATCATTCAAAGAGTTTTGCAAGCACTGTCAGTTTGGGCTTAGTAACTAGACAGAAGATCTTGCCAGCATTTCTTCTTGGTTTGTCCATGCTCCTGCTAAAAACTGAGATTTTAAAAGAAGATAACCAGACAGGTCACCTTAGAATCTCTAATAACAACATTCACACTTGGTTTTCTACTCTTCATGTTCTGCCTTGGCATGAAGCAGAGGCCAAATGAAAAGCAGAAGTTAGCTAGGCCAGTTCACATCTTGCATAGCAACTTTCTGGGAGAGAATCGTTGTTCTTGCTATTTTAAATTAGGGATAAAAATTCTCTGGTTGGGATGGAGCTGCCACAGAATTGTACACTTTTGCTTTGTGAAACCCAGCCAAGGGTTATTATAGTTCCATGTGTGACCAGGAGGCAAATAATCAGCTCAACCCATCCATACTAGCTTGGGTTTGGGACTCTCAGGGCATTCCCTAGGAAAAAAGACTATAGGAAAAAAGAAAAAGAAAGTGGCATGGCTATTTTCAAACTATGAAGCGAAATCTGTTCTTCAATACAGTATGTGGCTCAGATTTGTTGGGTCGCTGCTATACCAGACAAGAACAGCTGCCTAACAAGAATTCAATCCACTGACAAATGGTCAAGCCACCACAGGGAGAGAGGATAGAGTTACTAAGGAAAATTGCTCAGAACAGAGGAGATCTGGTAGCTTTCTTTAGCACCAAGTGACTAAAACAATAATTTATTACAAGTTGAGGAGTTTTTCAGGGGAGAAGGAATCTCTAGCCTAAGCAAGCAGCCTTTGTAGGAACAATTTATAGGCACATATGTGCTTTTTCATGTGAAGAACACAAAATATTTAGAAACTATCATCAACTAAGATCCTAAAATCTCCTGTGAAATAGGCAGGTAGCTCAATGGTTTTGGGAACATGGTGTAGAGACTTTGGAGTAATTTGCACTTTTTAAAAAAAACTTTTACTAGCTCATTGCAGTTGAGAGTGAGATGGTTGGAAACTAAACAAATGCTGAAGCTGGGACCTTAAAATTGGAACACATTTGTGGATTTAGCAGCTTAAATTTTCCAACAAATGCAGTTTTATAGCATGAAATCTCTGAAGCTGAACATCTCAGACATAAAGACATTGGGCTTAACCTGTGCTTAAAGGTCCCTCAGCACCTGATAGACTTTGCAGCTGCTGAATTTTATTGCTAGAACCAGACAGTTCAAACTGAGGACATCAGCCAGTTTAATAAAAGCACAGAAAAATATCTCAGTGGTGACCTATTCCAAGTACCACGTGTTATGGGCATACTCATGCCTTATCACAAAGTCATGTTGGAAGAGGCCCTTAGATGGGTGACAGCAACTTGCTACATCTGGTAATGAAATACTTGACCATTGCAAGGAGAAGTTGAATTCTCTGAAAGTGAAATCCACTGCACACCAACAAAAGTCTCCAAAAGATGTAGCAACACTGCACAGTCTAAAGACAGGACAGAGGAGGGATAGGAGGACAGAGCTTCAGTCTTCTCCCTCAAACAGGCTTTTTTCTCCAAAGGAATTATGAGTCTCTGGAAGTAAATTTGAGCACAGGACTACGTACAGATAGTCTTAATTTGCACAGATCCATCCATGTCTAAAAGTCAACAGCCTCTTAGAAATCCTCCTATGCTGCAAAGATGCATATGTTGGTTTCTACTCATTTCTCCAGGGGTTTAAACTGTAGACCAGAGCCACCAGAGGATGGAAGAGTGGGTGGAGAGGGTATGTCAATTGTCATGCACTCTGTCAAACTAATGGGAATATCTGTGGCACCATAAACAGGGTTAGACTTCTCAGACCAGCACTGGAAGAACAAGCACTAGGGAATTTCCATGCCAGGAGTAAATTTAGATGCCAAGCCAGGCAGGGCTTTTCCTTGGAAAATTTAAGCTGTTAAATCCACAACTTTGTTCAAGTTTTAGGGTTTCGTTTTCAGCGTTTGTTCAGCTTTCAGTCACCTCACTCTCAAATGAAATAGGTTGGTCAAAGGACAAAAAGAAGATATTACTCCAATGGTTCTCAATCAGGAGCACTGTTTGGAGCTCTCTTAATCAAATGGATCTGGATTTGTGGAGGAAAGTATGTAGTGGACATTGGCAAAGCAATATTTAAACTACAGTCCTTCAGGGCTTTCCCAAAAGCGAAAGCTTCCTCGTTTGGCCAGCGTTCTCTGTTGCTTGCAAGGGCCCGTTCTGCCATATAACGTGCTGATAAGTAACAATACAAATCTCTTCAAAGAGGAGAGGACCATAAGGACATGATAAAAAACAGATACTCATAAGCCTAGTACACCTTGATTTTCATCATCTGTCAGGGACTGTTTATATCTGTGCTCCACAATCCTACTTTTAAAGTTTTAAAACAGTACTCCTCTAAAAAATGAAAGTTCCCTGGAGAAGTAGGTCATTTAATCAACAAATAGAAAGCACCCTGAGTAAACAGGGCTGCTGCCTTCCCAAGGTCTCCAGTGCCACTCAAATTAGAGGCTGCTCTTGCAGATGCTGAGCTCAATATACTATATCTGCCCTACTACAGTCCCCAAGAAACCGAACACACAGAATCAGAAACCATCCTACCTACTGCCTTTTATGAGTGTTTACCAACTGGGTAAACTAAATCCTTAAAAAGGAAACAGAAAATCAACGCCATTGTGTGCCCTGCAAGGACTGCTCCCTTCATGCAGCCACTGGCAGGAAAGGCTCAGGGCTCTTGGTGGGCAACTCCCAAGTGCTTGCATTGGAGGAGGAACATACCTAAGCAGAGCAACCTTCAGAGCTGAGGGTGGCCAAGGGTTTGGCAGTGGGATAGGCAAGGACTCGTTTTCCAGGGTTCATGCTCTCCTCTCCCACTATGGGTAGGAGTCACATTCCAGCAATTAGCACGACAGCACCATAAATGCAGAGTAAGCAGGGCTGCATGACTGAGACCCCACACCTGCAGATCTGCCAGCTGGATTTCATCCCCTTGGCTGCCAGAAACAGCATCAGATCATCACTAGGTCAACTAATGAGCAAAAGGCAAGTGTAATGATGTTATGTAATTGCTTCCTAAATTAGGGAATTATGAGACCTTCTTTGGTCAAATTATGAGGATGCACAGAAAAACAGGGAATATTGGAGTTATCATGGTCAGCTGGGTTGTGGTTGGCTTCACATGGCCAAAGGTGCAAGAAGTCATAACTTTTGCTTGATAGAAGTTACCACTTCTCCACAGAACCACAGTAACTGGCTGTGTAAATACCACCAGACAGTTGCACAAGAGGGAGAAAAAAAAAAAAAAAACATTTGATGCAAACCACCTCCAAATTAAGTTCATTCAGAGGGAGGAGGCTCACATGTTTCACTTGGCATTTGCAATAACCTTGAAGTATCTGCTCAGCTTCTGGAGGGGGTGGCACAGAACTTCCTGAGACTCTCAGTAATCTCAACACATCTTAACATTGCTAATGGCACCAAAAAAAAAGGATTCAGGACAAACCAGGAAACTTAGAGGACAGACACAGCAGCCACAAGCATTGCTTACTACAAATTGTCGGTTGCAAGTTTTCTCAGAACAGGAGTATTTTTATCAAGTTTGGAAAGTGCTTCACACCTTGCAAACGCTACTAATAAAAGCAAGTAAAAGAGAAGCTGTAAATAATAACAGATGCCAAAATAAACAGGAAGGACCTCTGGATAAACAGTCTCTGACACTGCGTCCATGATTTGGGTGTCACTAAGCCATTGCCACCCCTATCAGAAAGGAGAAGGTGGGTGAGAAAATACAGAGAAGAAGAAATGAATCTGCTTGATAAAAAAGCCTAATGAGGGCTTTATAAAATACATGGTTCTCTGCTATTCAATTTGAAATACATTAAGAAGTCACGGTTTCAGTCAGCAGAGGTACAAAACATAAAAGTTAATTTAAATAACCTACAGGTTGTATTTCTGGAGGGTTAGATATCTCAAATTTTCTCTAGTGGTGGAAATTTAAAGAAAATAACCATTCACTCTTGACGGGGAACATACAGAGGTGACAGCTTTCTTAAAAATTCTTTTTGAATGCTTTGAAAAGAGTCAGCATTGATTAGACTTTCAAAGCTTTGCAGAGGAAGAGGATTTGGACACAGATCTAAGGAAAGGTGCAATGCATATGGCAGTCCATTAGCATTATATTTTCAACACCTGAGAGAAGTCTGTGATTTCCTACATGTTGACTGGAAAGCTACTGCATAAATTCACTTTCACCCAGTATACATACAGGCTGGTATTCAAGACTCCATTGCAATGCCTTCTCAGTGTCTCTTCACATGAAGTCTTATTATGGGTTGCCTCAGCTACAGGCAGTCTAAAAAGCCTTACCTTTTCTTGCATAGGTCAGCATTTCTTAATCAGTTACAGAGAGTTAACAAGCCTGGTGTCATTCTCTTAATATACAAAGATATGAGCTCATATTATGAATCCATCAAGAAAATGCTTTTCTATCCTCCACTAGAACCCCATTCTACATCATTAAGATATTTAGAAAGAGATAAATCCATGTATTTCAGACACTTTTCTCTTCTGGCTGACCTCAGCTGTCAGCACTGGAGAAACAGCTACCACTGACACACCATTACTCCTAGACTGGTTCTGCTAAGCTCACTGTCTAGTATCACTGTTGACTATCTTTGAAAGGCTTTCACATGGCCATGTGAATGACTTTAATTCCTTACCTGCCAACAAAAGCAAAAGGAGTAGTGCTTTAGTCATGGGTGTGGAACAGAGGCTAAGATTTGTAACGCATTATCTTATCCCAGCCCTGAGCATGGCCTCCATAGAGCTGGTAGGGAAGAGCAGCTTGGCAAGAACAGAGATTTTGTTTCTCCCTGCTCTCTGCACTTTTTTCTGCCCTAAAAGCTTACAAAAATAATCAGGTATTTTGCATGCGTTACATGGCATTTTATTATGGTGACAACGTAATCTCTGTTGACACCTCTCAGTGAAAAGTGAGAGGTGCCTCTCCTAACACAGAGACAGCCAGTTCATGACCACTGCCAGAGACCTTTCAAACTTTCTCACAGAAGGATGTTGTGTAGCTGTTTCTGGCTGTACCTATTCACAGCACTACTCGGTATTTAATAGAATCATAGAATCACCAGGTTGGAAGAGACCCATCAGATCATCGAGTCCAACCATTCCTATCAAACACTAAACCAAGTCCCTCAGCACCTTGTCTCAAGGGAAGGTGAATCAACCACCTCCCTGGGCAGCCTCTTCCAATGCCCAATGACCCTTTCTGTGAAGAACTTCCTCCTGATCTCTAGCCTAAATCTTCCCTGGCAGAGCTTGAGGCCATTCCCTCTTGTCCTGTCCCCTGTCACTTGGGAGAAGAGGCCAGATCCCTCCTCTCCACAACCACCTTTCAGGTAGTTGTAGAGAGCAATGAGGTCTCTTCTCAGCCTCCTCTTCTCCAGGATAAACAACCCCAGCTCTCTCAGCCGTTCCTCATAGGGCCTATTCTCTAGCCCCTTCAACAACTTTGTTGCTCTTCTCTAGACTCACTCCAGAGCCTCAACATCCTTCTTGTGGAGAGGAGCCCAGAACCGAACACAGGATTCAAGGAGCAGCCTCACCAGTGAGGAGTACAGAGGGAGAATCACCTCCCTGGACTTGCTGGTCACACCATTTCTGATACAAGCCATGATGCCATTGGCCTTCTTGGCCACCTGGGCACACTGCTGGCTCATGTTCAGTCGGCTGTCGACCAACACCCCCAGGTCCCTCTCCTCCTGGCAGCTTTCTAGACAGACTTCTCCTAAGTCTGTAGCTCTGCATAGGGTTGTTGTGCCCCAAGTGCAGGACCCTGCATTTGGTTGTGTTAAACCTCATGCCATTAGACTCAGCCCAGCAGTCCAGCCTGTTTAGGTCCCTTTGCAGAGCCTCCCTACCCTCCAGCAGATTGACACTTCCACCCAGCTTAGTGTCATCTGCAAACTTGCTAAGGGTACACTCAATGCCTTCATCCAGGTCATTGATGAAGACATTGAACAGGGCTGGACCTAGCACTGAGCCCTGGGGGACACCACTCGTCACTGGCCTCCAGCTGGACTTAACACCATTTACCACCACTCTCTGGGCCCGGCCATCCAGCCAGTTTTCTACCCAGGAGAGTGTGTGTCTGTCCAGGCCAGAGGCTGACAGTTTCCGTAGCAGAATGCTGTGAGAAACTGTGTCAAAGGTTTTACTGAAGTCCAGAAAGACCACATCCACAGCCTTTCCCTCATCCAGCAGCCGAGTGACTTTGTCATAGAAGGCGATCAGGTTAGTTTGGCAGGACCTGCCTTTTGTGAACCCATGTTGACTGGGCCTGATCACCTGGTTCTTTTGCATGTGCTTCATGACAGCACTCAAGATCACCTGTTCCATGACTTTCCCTGGCACTGAGGTCAGACTGACTGGCCTGTAGTTCCCCGGGTCCTCCCTGCGACCCTTTTTGTAGATGGGCACAACATCAGCCAGCCTCCAGTCCAGAGGTACCTCCCCAGTCTTCCAGGACTGCTGGAAGATGATGGAAAGGGGTTTGGTCAGTACATCCGCCAACTCCCTCAATACCCTTGGGTGAATCCCGTCTGGCCCCATAGACTTGTGGGTGTCTAGTTGGGCAAGCAGGGCTCTGACCATCTCCTCTTGGACCATGGGAGTTTCATATTGCTCCTCTAGTTCCGGGGTTTGTACACAGAGGGAACAGCTTTCTTTACAATTAAAGACTGGGGCAAAGAAGGTATCAAGTAACTCAGCCTTCTCCTCATCCCCTGTCACTGTTGTTCCCTCTGTGTCCAAAAGGGACTGTACGGTCTCCCTAGTTCTCCTTTTGTTATTTATATATTTACAGAAAGATTTTTTATTATCTTTCATGGATTTTGCCAACATGATTTCTAGTTCAGCCTTAGCCCCTCTGATTTTTTCCCTACACAACCTCTCTTCCCTCCTGTAGTCCACCCAAGAGGCCTGTCCCCTCTTCCAGAGTCTATAAACATTCCTCTTCTTCCTAATGTCACTTAAGATCTCTCTACTCAACCAAGCTGGTTTTTTCCCCTGCCGGCTTTTTTTCCGGAACACGGGGATGGCTTTCTCCTGAGCTGCTAGGATCATCCTTTTTGAAGAACTCCCAGCCCTCATGGGCTCCCTTGCCCTTAAGTACTGTCTCCCATGAGACTTTGCCAACCAGCCTTCTAAAGAGTTTAAAGTCTGCCTTCTGGAAATTTAGTGCTACTTTTCTGCTTAGCACCCTCCTCACTTTGCCTAGAACAGAAAACCCTATCATCTCATGATCACTTAGTTTGAAGACAACCTTGTAAGGCCACATGAAAGGTCCAGTTATGCCAATGTCCAGTCCCTGATAGTGGCCAGTAGTGGATGTGTAGGACAAAAGAGCATAATGAACAGGCCACAGACTCAGCAATCCCTTCCCTGGTACATGCTCCAAGCTTACAGCAACTGGCCATTTAGTCTTCCTGAGCTAGAGGCCACATCCGGACCATTGTATTTAATAGCCACTGATGGACCTATCTTCTATTAATTTGTATAATCTTTTTTTTAAATCCATTTATACTTTTGGCCTCCACAACATCCTGTGGTAATGAGTTCCAAAATGTAATTATGTACTGTGTGAAAAAGTACTTCCTCTTGTTTGTTTTAAACCTGCTGCCCAATCATTTCATTCAGTGTCCACAATTGTGTCAGAAGAAATACTGGTTAATCATATCCTACTCACCTCCTCCACAGCATCTATTTTACAAACCTCTACCACCTCACTTACCTATACCCACCCCCACTCATCCTTTCTTCTGTTTAGTTTCTGCTCCTGTCTCTGTAGACCTGCAATACCCTTTCTGAAGACCAAAGAGTTGATTGTGAGCTGAGAGTTAGAAGAATTTTTTTCTGATGACTCCAAAGTATTTTTCATGGTGCCAACACCTCATTCAGAGTTCATTATGCATCCATATGCACTAGACTCACTTTTCTCTTCTCCCCTGTGCATTATTTCACATTTATCAGCTGGTCACAAAATATCCTGAAACCCTTACACAGGTCTTGGTACATCCTGACATTTCACAGTCCTGTATAATAGTGCACACAGCAATTTAGGCCATCAACTGCTTGTGCCAGTCATTGTTCAAACTCATTGAACATCACAGGTCTTTGAGGGAAAGCAATGACATCTTCCTTAGTTTGGAAAAATCGAGTACTACACACGCTCAGATGGCCAGTCCTTTAAAGCAGTATAGATGGTGAAAGGACCTCCATTACATCCCAGTTGTCTCCAGAACTTCAATGAGGACAATTTCTGAAGCCACTGAAAATCAAAACACTGTGACCCCACACTGTGACCCCATGTTTGCTGACTTAGCCACATTTGTGAAGTACAGCTTTTCCGACCAGGGACACAGCCACTGTTTTCCCCATCACTCCATGTTGTCACTGTGTCTGCGCTACAGTTTCTGTGAAGTTATCCCACAAGGAAATCAAATCCAGTTCTCTGATTATGCTAAGACTTCTTGCAAAGACCACCATTACCATTTTTTCAACTTGATTTATCTGGCAAGATGTCCTTTTGACACAATGGGTCTCCTATCTAATTATATTGAACATTGTTATTCAATGCTATTTTTTTGTAGTCAATACTATCTCCATCTGCCTGGCATACTACTCAATCACCAGGAGGTATTTGGCTGTCTGTACCTACTATACCAGGACCACTGAAATGAAGACAAACAGCTGCTCAAGTAGCCTGTAAGCAGGAGGCCTGCACTCCTTATTTTATGCTGAAAATAAACTTCCAGATAGATGGACATGCAGTTTACCTACAGCAGAATGTGCCACCTGGGCTGTGGAAAACCTCCACAATAGCCCCTCCTGTTAAAGCCTTGGTTTGCAGACCAGCAAGGCTCAGCACCATGGTCAAAGGACACCAAGGCAGGATGGGATAGGGACAGTGGTGAAGCAGCTGGGTGGCCCCAAAACAAGCTCCTTCTGCAGGACTTGCCCTGCCACCTCAGGCTATTTGCAATTACAAAGTCCCTAGCAGGAGAGCCAAAGGCAGATGAGACTTCCCACCTCAAAGGTCTCCTGGAATTTATCCATGGAGTGAATCAACTTTGACTTTGGGGCTCATCTGGATGTTTATTTGAGAGCTCTGTTGTATGGGCTGAGGAGGAAGAGGCAGCAAAGAACTTCCTTATCACAGTTCAGACTTCACCGTTGGGGCTGAAAGAAGGATGCAGGGCCTTGACTAGCACAAGTCCTCGGAGAAGGATGGATAGAGATTTAAAAAAGCACAAATCTAACAGAAACATTTCTCCACAATTCTGTAAATAGATGGGGTGACGAGGAAAGAAAGGGAGGAGCAGAAAGTAGCAACTTATTTGGACTCCTGAAATGAGACTTCTGCTCTCACATGGTTTCACATCTCATCACTTGGTTTTTGACCTGGTCAAAAACTTCCAAGCGACACATTAGCTGAAGATGTTGTGCTGCCTGTGGCACCGGGACACAACTTCAAAGACCAACAGAAAGGAAGTTTTTGTCTTGCTACATTGAGCCCTTATCCCAGCAAAATCCAGACTTCTTTGCCCTTGGAAGCAATCACTTGCCCTGCTTCATCATCCCAGAAACAGTTCATTATACCTGCAGAATTCCTCACTCCCCCTTCCCCTTCCAATGCATAAGCATGCACTTTCTATAATGCCTTTTCTATGAACTCCTCTGACTTCAGTAAAACTAAAGGTGATTGAATATTTCAGAAACAAATTAGACATTCCTGCCAAACTTCACAGTTCTCTGGAAAAAACAGCAAAGCTCTTGTGCAAGGTCTGGGTAGTTGCCTGCTCAAATAGTGTTACTCCAGGGCACTAAGAAGGAAATGCAGCCACTTGGAAATGCCTCCTTGAGGAAGACATGAGTAACTATCGATAAGCACATAGCAAGGATATAAAGTACTGAGGTTCCAAGTTATGAAAAAACTCCTTGACAGATTATTCACTCCACAGTCCTGTTCTACTCATCAGAAGCTTCCCGCAGTGCTCCTGCACTTCTACTGCACGAAGCTCTCATTCCCTTTTCTCATCTTCTCAGTGATAAACACCCACACAAGAAGTTTATTCACGAAAAATACATGCAAAATTTCTGAATGCCCCAGGGTCCAAGAGCAAGTAGAAAAACATAAAATAAGACGGGGCGCTGTCCCTGCCTCCACATTTTACCTATCTTTTTGGCACATGCGGGAACATTACTCCAGGCAAAACATCACCAGGTAATGAACGTGGATTTGCATGCAATCCAGGCAGTGGGCATGACCACAGGCATTGATCAGTTCCAGTTCTTCCTTCTCAGGGTGTTCACAAAACTCATCTCTGCACATCAGCTACACAATAAATGGTCACAACATCTAGTATTATTTGTATTTTTTAACTGGATTATCAATTGACATGACATTACAGCTGATGTTTCTGCACAAAAAGCATGTCTGTTACATTGATGCAGAACTGACTCAGAGCAGAATGATGCTTTATGTGCTTCATCAGAAACTCAAACACCTTGTTGCCAGACTGGCATAAATTGCTAGCCGGTCCCTTCCCAAGAGACAAGCTTTGACTATCTCCCCCAAAAGCAGTAACTAGTCACGTACCAACTAGATGTGCATCCTTTCCAGCAACAGCTTCACAAACACCCAAAGAGACTATCTTTATCCAAAGAGACAGCCCTCTTGTTCCAGAAGTCACACTTTTCAAAACATCAGTGAAGACATCCTTAGCTTCCCCAAATGTGCAAAAAAACCCTTCAAAATGAACACCAATGAAAAAAATGGCAAAGCTAAATAAAGATGGAACTGCCAAGTACAAGGGAAAATGGTATTTTAAATGTCTTTTTATGCTCAACAATACTCTTGCATTCTTTCACAATCTTTAGGTCTACCTTTGCTCACTTTAAGATCAAACTGGCATTTTTGCCAGCAATTCATTAAGAGCCTGCTCTCTGCCACCCCTCTCCCTGCCCACCTGCAGGCAAACAGGGATCTGGGCCTCACAAGACTACTGTGGCGTGGGTGTTATTGGCTGTCTGTTTTGGCAGCCTCTCCTCCTTTCTTCCAGCTCTGTTTTGAAACACAATCTAAATTTAAAAAAAAAAAAAAAAATTAGACATTCCTGCTCACTCTACTCACACCACCACTCTTGCCGCTGCAGCATAAAGCATGGCAGCAAAAGGAGCAGCACCTCACAGGTTGGTCTCTATAGCCTAAATGCTAGGCAAAGAAAAAACTCCTATACTGAGAAGAGCTACGCACTTCAAGAAGGCAGGAGGGGCAGAGGAAGGCAAGAGGCAAAAATGAGAGAAAAGAAGGCCAAGAGGAACTTTGTGAATCATCTTGTTTTAACAGAGGGAACAAAAAAATTTCTCTCCAGAGCTGGTTCCCTCCCACGGTTAATAGCATTGGGATCTAACGTGTAATTTGGACTAAAAGACTAATTCTTTCCTGTGGTTTGATGGATGTTAGCGGCCCTTTTTTTCCCTTCTTTAACAATGTATTACATAACATTCTGATACACTGATTACCATCTCATGTCACAGCAATTTTATTAAGAGCTTATACTTACAAATACCCATTCTGAAAGGATTTCAGGACTTTTCTATTATTTTCTCTGAACTAGGCTAGCTGAAGCACTGGCAACACAGTCTGATGCTGCCTAATGCAGATTCCAGTAACAAAGCATCTCTACACAAAGCTCTCTTGGGAGCTCTAAGAGTCAGGCATGGATTCTCCTTGCGTTTAGTCTCAAAGACCTGTAAACAAGTTACTTTTAGCACACTATGTCATGATAAAACACTGGTAACACAGCCCTGTTAGGTTCCTGTACCTGCTACAGTTCCAATTCCAGAAGCAATGCCGAGAGAGAGAAATTCCTTTATACCAAATGATGAAAAATTTGTTAACTATTCTCACTTAGTGTTTGCTCATTAATATGGTATCATTTTGCCAGGCAAGACTTGGTACCATGAGGTATTTTTCCATATAAAATTTGTAATGCAATTGAGATTGTCAAAATGGGATCATCATCATTAAAAAGAACATGCAGTAAGGAAAGCGATTATGACAACATCTGAATAGAAGGATTACTAATCACAAGTAGAATCCTGGTACAAATCTCATTCTCTGTATACAAGAAAGGACACAAAACCTTTAGAACACAATTTATATACATTTATGGCTTTATACAACAAACTGTCAGGGATTGTTCTTGTGTGTCTGTAGAAGTACATCAGGCACTTTTTCTGAAAATATCCACATCTGAATTTTAATTCTGCAATGTGAGTAAGTCAGAGCTGTGAAGTGTTGCAGAGCTGTCACACCACTCGCAAGTAGAACTAGCGGTATGTACATGCCAATCTCTCACAATATTGCTGGTTTGTGGAACACCCTCAAAAAGGAGGCCAGTTTTAATGCCGACTAATTTGCTTTTTGCTTGCATAAACCATGCTGCGTTTTACATTATGATTACCAAAATAATAATAATAGTAATACCATATTTAAAATCAGTCATAATTTAAGGATCCTAGCAATTTCATAATGAAAATAGGAATTTCAAATCAGTAAAAAAAAAAAAAAAAATACTAACATACATCCAGTGGTTTAACAAGTGCAAATTTTATACTGGTTTATAATTGGTCCAATTTTAACTTCTTAGGGATGCTCTGTTGACTTAAGCCAATATTAAGCAATGTGATGTTTGCTTTTAAGTGTAGGCAAATTTTCAGTTTATCAAAGCAGAGCTTTCCAATTAATACATCAACTACCTTAACATATATCATATAGCTATGTTATGGAAACAATACATCTTTATATTTAAAATATCTGAACAGTTCTATAATACAATAATTTTTTAATAACAGTACAAACCAGAGAAAAGTCAAAAACAAGGCTGCATAGGTAAGATCATCTGCACAATTCACAAACCAATCATTTACAACAATTCTGACAAACTAAGTTACTCCAGAAACTTGGTACTTCTACTGAAAAAGGATTTATCACTAGAGATCACATAATGTTTGTTTTCAAGGCAGACAACATGCCCCTTCACCAGACTTCACAGTATTCCAGAATTACAAATACAAGATATTAGAATGGCATTACACAAGGAAAAAAAAAAACAAAAGGAAAAAAAAAAATTAACCACACAGCCCAAACTTCTGATTATCTACAACAGCTTTCTCAGAATAATTGATAGAGGCTTCCTACAGACTGTTGTGATTAAGGAATGGCTACATTTATGTTATTCATAATGATAAAAGGAAAAAAAAGAAAATATGTGTAGAGGAAGTTATATAATAGCAGTAAATAATAAACAGGAGGTATATTGTTAAATGTAGCATGTTCAGGTGCAGCCCCATGAAGTATAGCATTAAGTACTGCTTTCTTTGCACACAGAGGTGAATTTTACAGCTACTTTGGCCTATGCATATCAGTGCCCCTTTGAGAGCAAACATTTTTGCACACACAGCAGAAATAAGGAGTCCTCCACTTGCTGCACTGCCAGGATTCACTATCACATTTCTGAGACCAAATGCGATGGTGAAAATGCTAATAGAGGAATTTGCCTGTAAATGCAGGCAGCTTCATTGAGGGTACAGCACTAAGAATGTTTCATTTTGCTCAACAGAAGCTCAAAGACTGATTTCATGCTGGGACAGATCCTGTATCACAGGACAGCTTAACATCAGCCTCTGAAACTGCTGACAAGAGTAACAGGATATCTAAAAAACTAGGACCAGCTGTAATTAGTAGTGATTTAAGCTCAATGGGGAGCTAATTGCTAGCACATCAATAAATACACTGCAGAGCCTTAGGAAATTCATGACAGGATCATTAAATATATGGCTTGTTACTAAACTTCATTTTCTTGAAACATCCCATTTCTTTCTCTACCACAGGCCATCACTATGGGGAAGATACATTTCAAATAGATACATTTTCCAGTTGTGGGCTACATAGATCAGTAGAAAAGCATTTATTTATCCTCTTCTTCACAACAGTCAGCCCCACCATAAAAACTGTTCACCTGCCAGTAAATAAAAAATCTCCAAGGGTTTCTAATAAATGATGTCTAGCAACAAGTGAAAAGACAGGTGAGACCCATTATATACACACCCATGAATCTGCATCATGTGATTACAAAAAAAATAAAAATTAAAAATTATCCAAGCACAAATCCTGAAAATACTCAGGAAGCTGACAGTGTGTCCACAGAACCAAGAGCGTGTTTTTCCCCAGGAACAAGGCCTCTATCACTATAGCTCTCCATTACCCTAAAGCTCATGGATTTGTGTAACTTTGCCACTTCCTTTATGTTTCTAATAAAAACTAAAAGTAATGTTTTGTCTTGTAATACGGGGTCACAAAAGTTTTAGCCTTCCACTGAAAAGAAGCAATTCTGCCTCTTCAAGCATACTGCATTACAACAGAAACACTGACAGACCCTAAAACCAGTCCTAATTAAGACAAATGACAATTTTGTAATTGATTTTTCCAAAGTTATGGATTTTCTCCAAGCGGTCCTACTCTTGAATGCACAAACATTATGAGACCTCCATGAAATAAATATGAATGTGAAGCATTGTACAAGCGTCTAAGATTGAATACTTAACACTTTGTGGTAGTCAGAGTTAAAATGATAGTAGAAGCAGATGACATTTCTAAAAAGGCATATATAAAACTGATTAAATATTTCCTAAACATAAAGTTGTCTATATTTATACATCACACAACAAAAAAAAGGACAGAAATGTTTTGTATTCAAGATACTTATTAAGCTTTTCCTTTATTAGCACACCCAAGTGCTAGGGAAATTTATAAAAACATGTACTTAATCCAGTTAAAATACTGTACAAAACGAAGAGGTTATGAATGCTGCCAGATCTCAGATTTTTTTTTAAGTTGCCTATGTAGCAAAAGTAGACTTTAATTATAAGAAAAATATCATGGAAAGTATTCCAAAAATTATCTTAAGTCGAACAATAAAGTCATTAGTATGACAATGAAATCCAGATATATTCTTGCATAAATTTAAATGAATACAGGTAACTTATCAAATGGCATTTAAACTACTGTGTGCTTTGAATAGTCAATGAGTTTATCAGGATCATATTTAACAGGCTGTTCCCATATGAAATGTATTGAAATTTTGAGTAAAATAACGCAGTTCATACTGCTGCAAGGCAAGTCCACAGTTATCTCAGTTCATCAGATCACAGGTAACATCTACAAAGGTTAAACTTATTTAGGGTATGAGATCATCACAGTATTCTTACAAAAGTTTATAAACTTTTCTTGGACCAAAACCGATAGTCTTAAAAAAACAACTCTTCTTCTACAGATCATACTGTACAAAACCAAAAGCACAACATGATGTAAGTGAGAGTCTTTGCTGTGATTATATGGTGTAGTGATTTTGGCACTTCAGAGTAATGAAATTTCCAATGGCACAGTTCTTATCTACAGCAGCACATAACCTGCAAACCTTGGGCAAACATCCTGTACAGGGAAATGTTCTGTCTGCTGCCAACTCTGGCGAGAGGAAGAAAAAAAACCGAAAAAAAGAGGACCAAAAAAAAAAAAGCTGGTGCATGCACACAGCTATGTCAAGAAAATTAAAAAGAAGGTGAAGGACATCTTTCTACTGCTTTTCTCAGTTTCTGCTGGCAGACAAGTCTGGAGAATTTAATCATAGCCTAGGAAGAAAAAAAAAACACAACAAAAGAACAAATTAACATTCACAACATAAGATTAAATCTATTAAAATATGCCCAAATTAGCTCTAAGATAACTTAAACATGAGGAAAATGTAATAATTAAATGCTAGTCACCATTAAGTTGTTGGGTTTTTTAAAACATCGATGGCAAAACATTAGCATTCCACATGAAGTAACAGAAGCTGGTACACAGCAATCCTAACGCACCAGTGCAAACTTGATTTATAAACTAATAAGTGACTGGAAAGTGACTGACTGTAACAAAGGAAGTTCACACACCAACATAGAAGACCACCCAGATTTTAAGCATTTCAAGATTTCTTTTCCCTTTAGTAGCTTTTCAGATTTATTATTAAAAGCACAGCTTACCTCCTACTACATCCTAGCCTGACACCCAACTATGTGTGGTTGTCTTTACGCTGTGCTGAAAACTTTGGTTAGGTAATACACTGTCAAAGTTAAAATCTAACGTTTCTCCATCCATAAGGTCATTACGGATAATCGACTCCATGTCACAGTCCAACCGTTCAATTAACATGTCATCTAAGTCACTGGGAAGCTTCTCCTGGTGCAGGGAAACAATTCCCACCCTTCCATAGCCATTGCAACTGTTAACAGGGGTATACGGATTCATAGCATTCATCTGCATCGGGTGACTCATAGGCACTTGTAATGAAGTCTTCACTGTTGACAAACGATTTAGACCTGAAGTATGTGACATGGCATTCACTGTATGTGACAAGGCACGACCATTAACTGCAGGTGTTGGCTGGTTATGCCCTTGGTGAGGGCGAGCGTTAGGGTTCATCATTTTATTGTGGGGTGGTTGACTGCCATAAGCCGTCATCACTGAGTTAGTGACCATCAGCACACTTTGGCCCAGTGCCCTACCACCAGCCTGGGAAACACCAGTGTCTACTGAAGCCAAGATATCATTGTGCGGTGGAGAATCAGAAGTCAGTAACTCCTTCAGAAGTCCTGCAGGACAGTTATATTGGCTCATCGATCCATAGCTTGATTTACTGTCTTGAAGAGTCTGCATAGGAACCTGGGGCAAAGAGTTCATGCTAGCTTGAGCATATGTAAATTTTCTGTAGTCTGGATTTGGTGAACCTATACTTGTGGTCGAGGATGCAAACGAGTAACCTGGTGTTTGCTGCATCAGGGTAGCTGATGAAGACTGGGTTGACACAGTCATTGACGCATTAGGTGACAAGAGATTAAGGTTATCCAAAAGATTTTCCATGTTCTCAGAACTGCTCATCTCTGAAAGGCTGGGCAAAGTAGAAGTCATTTTGGTGGCTGATGATGGGTATACCATGGAGTGCACATCCCCATCTCCAAGATCATCTTGCTCTGTCAAAATAGGAGAAAGTCTTCCACTTATTGTACTAGCATTAGAGCTAGTTCTAGGTCGAAAAGTACTCCAGTTATCAAAGTCATCATTACTGTGAGAGCTCGGACTTGCAGGCCACTTTGAGAACTGTGACCCAGGGCTGTCACCATTTCCCTCTTGACCAGACTGAAGGGATGCTTTTTTTTTGGCAGCTCTGCCTCTGCTTTTGGCAAACTTGCTGTTGTTATCCATAGATGCTGCTCGCCTCCTAGGAGATTTGCCACTCTTTCCTCCTTCAGGATTGAGCATCCACCAGGAACTCTTCCCTGTTCCTTCATTCTGCACTCTGATGAACTTGCTGTGCAGAGACAGGTTGTGACGGATTGAATTCTGAAAAACAAAAGAAAGTGTAATAAGTAAAGAAAAAAATGCATCTTTTATTGTATATTAATACCTGTCTTTGCAAATATACTCTCATTTTGTTAGAAAACATCGGGTAATCATGAAATGGGAATACATGCCAGTCTGAAAACATCTTTTAAAAAGCTCACCACTCAGAACTGTCTGAAACAAGCTTGCAGAGGGCTGCCATGTCAATTTATATGGCACGTGGCTCTATCACATCTGATATTCTAGAACGTTACATAAAAACCTGAAGGAGCTGTTCTGAAACACAAGTTTCTCATAAAGGAGACAAAAAATATCTGAAGACCAAGGAGATGACGACTGAAGATCACATTATCAACTTCTAAACAACTGAATCTGATTGCATTTCAAGATTTACTGTTGTTATTATTTTATGCAAAGTTCAGGAATGCTAGAATCTGTTCTATTGTCCTTATAATGGCACCTCACCATGCACACAAATACACCCCTAAGCCCTGCAAACATGCCAGCATGTAAGTATTGCCACTGAACAGTAGCGAAGTCTAAGTTACTTGTGTTATGTGAGAAAACAAATACGGAAAATCAGTTGAGGATTAAGTTGTAATTTTTATAAATAAACATTACAAATTGCATAAGAAATCATAAGGGAGAAAGGAAAGCAAACAGCATAGAGCAAAACTGCATTTGAAACTCCAGTCATAAAATCATCGTTCTCATTCAAAATCAACATTTTAATATGCAAAATTGACTCTTCTCATATTTTCTTGTTAAATAAAAAAAAAAACTGAAAATCCAAAAGCCAAGCCCACAGATTGGCCTGTTAACAGGAGACTACCCCTTTGCATCACCAAGCTGTAGATAACCATTGTTCTCCTCATGTAATTTTCTGCTGAGCACACGTAAAGAACATTATATCAACAGAAAAGCTGTCCTATATTTTAACATTATTTCTAACAAAATGTCACAAGTTCAGAGAATGCTGAAAGACGCAGCCGTAAGTGTTGATAAGAGGGTGAGACTGTGGCATGGTCTGCATGGGCTCCCTTGGTCTGCATGACGACTGCAATTCTTGCAGGAAAAATAGGAGGGAAACACAAAACAACACATGCAATGCGTAAACCAGAAGTTAAACCTCAGTGGGAGAGAAACCAGTGATGCAGTAGCTGCCTTCCACTCTCAGACATTTTTAGCAGATTTACTGAAGAAAAAAATCTGGAGG
Source organism: Coccyzus lansbergi (assembly GCA_033558105.1). Taxonomy (NCBI): domain Eukaryota; kingdom Metazoa; phylum Chordata; class Aves; order Cuculiformes; family Coccyzidae; genus Coccyzus; species Coccyzus lansbergi. The sequence continues at coordinate 622,688 of JAUMJK010000567.1, forward strand.
AGCAAAAATGGAAAGATTGTCTTTAGAAAGCAATAGTAAGGTTGACCTTGACAGGCAGGTCAATAGGTCAGTTAACCCAAAACAATAAATGCCTATCAGACCTGCAAAATTCCTTTTCTGTCTTTCCTGTTTTCCTGCCCCTCTCCTCCCATCTACCTTCTCTAAGTTTTTACATCAAGACCCACTACAGCACCACATCAGGAGGATTGATACAGCTCATGGAGTTTTGCACGCCTTGTGAGGCAAACCACAGGACACAAGACACAGCCACTGTTCTGGTGTCTCATTGCTTTTGCCCTATTTTCAAATCCAAAGTGCTGCCAGTGACACAGTAACATCTCCAGAAATGTCTGTCTTCACCTGTCCTACTCTACTCTAAGCATGGCAACTAGCTGTTCAATCACTATAGTAAGGAGTCAAACGACGTGCCTAACCTTAGAAGACTTTCCAACCCTTCCTTCCCCTCCAAAGAACCATGTTTAACTAATTGCCCCAGTTAAATAAATACCAGCAAAGATCTGAGCATTTCCTTATTCAATTCTGAAAGGAAGCCATTCTCATATCAACTAATTAATGCAGGACGATGCCTCTTCAATGCAGGTAATGCTGTAATCAAAAGCTCAAACTCTCTCAAGCTACAGGGTGCTAGGGAAGGCCTTGAAATTTTATTTTCACCAGGTACAGGTCATCTATCAGGAGGCTAGGCCCGAAAATCCATCTTTTCACTTGCCCGTGGCCCCAAGGGCAAACCGAGAAGCCTCATGAGGCTGATTCAGCACATCCTATTGATTTCACTCAAGGGCCACTGTCGAATCCCCAGCTGACATCAAGTCTAGGTCTAGAAATGTCACAAGAAAGTTGTTCTGCATGTCTGTTGATTAAAAAACCTCCTGCGCCAGTTCATTTTTTTATTGTATTTTGTAAACATACCCAGTAGGCTCAGGCTTACTGTTTACTATCAAAATAGGCATATAAAACACACCAAACATCAGGCAGAGAAAATATTGTGCTACAGTTCAGTTTCCTCTTCTCTGCAACAAAAGAGTTAAATATTTAAGAAATCACTGCTATTCCTTAGTCATCAAAAATGTTATAATCTGGTATTATTGTACTGAGGACATCTGAGGTCTCTCTTTGAGTAACAGAGCTGTCTCCTAACTCTGCCAGCAATGAAAAAAAAATTTTCCTAACAGGAAAAGGTTTGCGGCCCAGAGCTTGTTACATAAATTCCTGTTTTTCACGCAGCCAGCAGGACATTAAAGAAGCTATGATTTACTAACTTGGAAAAAGTGTTGAAGAGGTAAATCTTGTGAAAATATGCACTGCTGTTAATGATGTTGTGTCTACAAATCTTTGCCAGACACAAACATGACCTGATAAAAAAGTATAGTTTCAGCAGTGGATCTTGGCAGCCGGAGAAGCAGCGTGGCTGTCAGCAGCCAGGGCACTCGGCAGCACCTCCTGCCCCAGCATGTTATGAGACACCTCCAGCCGCAGCTTTCAGCAGGACTTTGAAGCAAAGTCTCCAAAACCTGGCCTGAATGACATGAAAAGCAAGTGGTTGAGTTTTGGGGCGCGTTTCCATGCAGGAGTGACGCATGCCAGATTGTTCCAAGAGAATCCACACTGGAATTTTATCAAACCCTCGTCAGGATGGCAGCAGGGCTGCTGCCACCTGTGGGGTGTTTCCTGGGATTGAGTTTCTGCCTTCAAGATAAAGCACAAAGAGCCTCTGCCCCTGTTTGGTCTGCAAACCAACTTCATGCCATACTTTGGCATACAGACCGGGAACTATGGATATGCTTATCACTATTCACTGATTTAAGAGCAAAAATATTCACAACCAGTCTCTGCTAAATGCAACCTGAAGACCACATACCACCTAATAAATCTTGTGAAGCCAAGAAAACAATTCAAGTGTCCTCATTTATATCATTCAGCTGCATTTCCAACATTTCCTGAACTGCACTTCTGCAAGAACTCACTGCTTGCTGCTCTTCTAAAAATAAAAAAAAAACTTCGAAGTGCTTTACATTTTTAAACAATTAAAAAAAAAGTCTCAATCATTTAATCCCTGGGTGCAAGTAGCTCTTCTGACATCTAATTGCCTTTAAACCTCAGAGATATTCATATTAAAATATGCAATTTAATTTTAACCTGACTGATTGTTGAAAAAAATCACATCCTTACTACAACTGAAGTTGAGGTACCTAATTATTTTTTTTTAGTAAACTGCTTTGGCATTTTACTAACACAGAGAAACACCACAAAACATCGTTGTTTTGTTAATCCTGACAACACTGTAGGCCTGTACTTACTGAAGAGAGACCGTACCATTATGCTGGCCATCTTTTCTCCACCTCAGCTCTTCGAGCATGCAAGAAAGAGAAGCTGCTGCAGACCTCCTGTTTTATCATACTGCAAGCCTTTCTAATTAGGATCTAACTGTGCATCTGTCAGAATCTGGGGAGCTGCAAGACCCAAACCTTGTAAAAGCACCTGAGAGCGCCCATGGTCTCTCCAACCCCATTCAACCTCACCATTCACAGTCACACACCCATTCCTCCACAGTGCTGTGATAGCAACCAAAAGGGAGAGCAATGTGTGAATGCTACAGTTGACACATTTTACAAAAACAAGTGGGTTTTGTACTAAGGAAGAACTGGCCTCTCGAGGCCAATACAGCCACATCGAAGCCTGACAGGTAGGTTGACAGGCTTGGTCTTACCTTCCTTCATGAAGAAAATACCTTTTTGTAAGAATTGTGTATCTTTGATTCTTGTTGGCCCAGGAAAATAGCTACTGACCTCAGTATTTATTTTTGCATGTATATGTGATAATTGCTAACTGGTTATAACCAGATAACATAACAGGTTATGACCCTTCACAGAAGGGGTCATTGGGCACTGGCAGAGGCTGCCCAGGGATGTAGTTGATTCACCTTCCCTGGAGGTGTTTAAGGCACGAGTGGACGAGGTCCTGAGGGACATGGTTTAGTGTTTAATAGGAATGGTTGGACTCAATGACCCAGTGGGTCTCTTCCAACCTGGTTGTTCTATGATTCTATGAAGTGGGAGGTCATAAAAGCAAGACTGCTTCCACAATACGCAGGTCAAAATTTTATTACAGTTAACAGCCTAATGAGTGCCTACTGCTTTTTCGTTCAGAGGACTTCTCATCAGTCCATTGCTTCCTACACCTCATCCAAGGGGTAGTCTACATATGTTGCTGATCAGCTTGCAGTACCATCAGCTGAAACAGTTGCAAATACAGACTGGTTGCAAATACAGTTACTAGACTGTTGTTCTCATATGTCTCAAAAAAAAAAATCTAATATAGATTGGGAAGCTGGAGAGAAACTCTCAGACAATATGATGCTCAAGACTTTTTGCTATGACACTCTAAGATAACCACAACAGGAACATGCCGGGCAAGAAGGTCAGTATCAAGGACTGGTAGAAGAGAAGTTGAGACTCATTGGCTAATATCATCACCATTGAGATGTGTCTGCCATGATCACTGGTGGCGCATGAGTCAGTCGTGTTATCATGCCATGTTACTGACAGCTTACAGGAATATACAGAATCAGCATAGTCCCTCTGTAAAAAGAGAGAAGGGAAGAGCCAGGATTTCCACATGCTATTAAAGAGCATATCAGACTTGACCTGTGTATGGGGACTCAACAGCAGGTCCAGATGCCCAAAACCCTTCTTTTGTAGCCTCGGGAGTAAGCATCATTCTAAAAAGAAATCACAAAAAACCTCCTAGGAAAGTACACAAAGGACAGAAGAAGAACATTTGCTCAGGGTTCCTTCAACATTAACAGCCAGGCAGCAGCAGAGTCTAACCATGGCAAGTGGCACCATATAACACCTGTCCAATGTTGAGATAGACCATACCTGGCAAAACAAGCAGGTCTGCTTGGCATAGTTACACCAACTACATCCACTTTGCTCTTGTTTCCAACTGTTCTACCACATGTGCAGGGGCAGGATGAAGAGGCTAAGGAGGAAAGAGAACATTGGTACCTTCAGATGTACCAGAATAACCAGAATTGGTACAAGACTCTGGTGTAAGGCAATCTGGTTTGTCTTACCTGATGTCTGTTAGAGTTCAGATGTAGTTGCTGCATCTGGAGCTTAGGGGTTACCTCAGAGCTAGTGTGGGACACCCAGAAGTGTTTGGTCAACAAATAGCATACTTGTTCATAAACAGCCTTAACTACATTTCTCTCTTAAAAGGGTTCCTGATACTACAATGTTCACTGAGACAATCGCACATCTGGCTACAGTGTCTGAAGCTTCAAATACTGATGAAATAACTAACTTTGCCATTCAACTGTAGGATTCTTTGATTACACCTGAGAAACCTTCTCTGTTGTCAGATAAAAGAATGGACAGAAAGCATGTCATTTTGCCTCAGGTCAGAGTCATATTTAGAAGATGCTGGCAATTTGCCATCTGCAGCTGCATGAAGTTGGAAGGGCAGGATTTCCTCCCAAACAGGTCATGCTTTTTTGGGTCCTTTGTTCTTCAGGGGAGCAGTGTGCGCTTTTGTTTGACTTAATTTTTGTCCTGTGCTGTAATACAGTTAAGAAGTGTCAGCTACAGAAAGGGCAGAAACACTTCAATCTTACCACAGGGACCCCATAATCTTTCTCTGTGCTTTTCGTTACAGATGTCAGAATAGCGAGAGCCTTTCTCAGACCATCACCCATGAAACATCATCTCTAAACACAGACACTTTCACAGACTTTCATTTGATAAGATTTCAGCAACGCATCACTTGTTCCATGCATGAGCACACAAGAATGGGACAGACTGTATGTTATCACCACATAGTCGCTATACATGTTTCTGCTGCACAGAGGTGGGGGGGCTCCTGTGTCCATGTGTCAGTGGCATTAAGCTACCCCCTGCACATTTTGCAGTTAAATTCACAGATTTAAACTCTGCTACACTTCCTTCTCATAGCTGTAGAAAACTACAAAAGTCCGGACACCAAAGGGGCTTGGCCATCCTCCAGGTTGCATCCTGCTGCCACACATGGCACCAGGGACTGGGTAGGATTCCACAGCCACTGAAGCTTTCTCCTCTGAACATGGTACGTACTAACACAAAACACATGCACAGCTCCCAGCGTTGATGTTTAAGGGATTTGGCTATGCATACTCACACGTCACAACTGGCAACTCTACTGACGTGTTTGAGTAATTCCCAATTGCTATCCACAGATACCCTCCTCTTCATTTTAGGCAGACTCCTTTGAAACAGTTTTCCTTAATGGCAGTTTGGACATTTCTGATGAGATGGCAACACCTGCCTACTTTCCCTACACAGGTAGCGTTCAGAAAGAATGAGCATAAAAACCACAAACAAGATGAAGTATGAGAAATACACACAGGCCAAGCACACACCTGGATAGTCTTCCACATGTTATGACCCCAATGAAAACGTCTTATGACTACCCTTATGTATTCTGTGCCTCTTCAAGAGAGACAGAGTCACGGCCAGGTTAACTATCACCTATATCAGTGTCAATACTCTGTTTTATAAATATATAATATCAACAGAGCATATACAAATACATAAACATTTGCTAGCATTTCAAAGCCAAGGAAACTAAGTGACACTGATTAGGAAAATCAACAGATAAAGACGCCTACGAAAACTGTGAGATTTTTCAAACGGATTTGTCAAATGGAACTTCCTCCCTCTCTGGTAAAATCATCTGGGAAGCAGAGACAGCCAATAGGCTTGTCTAAAAGCTATCAGTTTTCAAGAACGAAGGAAAGCCAACAGTAAGAAGGTAGCACAGTGTTATTAAAAAAAAAAGGCAAATAGCCATCAGCATAAAGCAAAAGTTATGAAATATAGAAAATAAGGAAAGACATAAGTATCAGATTAAAAAAAACCTCAAAAGAAACAAAAAAAATTCCCCAAAGCTAGCAGACTTAACTATGTATTTGCTGATCCACAGAAATCCTAGTACTGCCTTTACAAAACTCATGCGGTAAGCTTTCTATTCCAACAGACAGAAACAAGTTTTGACAAACATAAGGATTCAGTATTTGTAAACAAACATTTCTGTTTTCCACACATATATGGAACACATAGATATAGATATACAGGTACATATATCTATATCTAGACGAATATAACTTAGGATGAAGAAGCACTTCCCAAGTTCCTTGTGACACATGAGGCCAACTGAGGCCTCACTGAAGAACATCATTTCAAAGTCAGGATGCTTTTATAAATGGGGCCTCTTCTCTTCCCTCTTCAAGCACTTTCAGATCTCTGGCCTTCACAACCAACCTGTGCTGCAATTTTATGTCAGTAATGCAAAAACAGCAAAGCAGGAGGATGCATGCATAACCTGTGTGCTCTGACATCAGTCCCAAATAATATCACAGAAAAGCTTATAAAGGATTCAACTAATAAACCATCAGGGTCAGGGATATAATTAATGTCTTTCAAAACAATCCCACAGAATACAGGCTATCCCATATACAAGGAAAACATAGCTTTTGTTCATGAAAGGTAGGATAGAGAAAACCTGCATATGCCAATGCCACGGTGACAGTGCGGCCAAGATAAGCACCACACTCCACCACCGATATGTGCTCATCAAAGGGATTAAAATAATTAGAATTATCTGTAGCATAGTAAGCCATGAGGAAGGCTGTTGTGCCTTGTAACAAGCAGGTAGCTCTACTACAATCATCCACTGCAGGTTTTAATGCAGGAACCAAGAACGTAACTGTTGAAAGGATGTAGGCACCACAGCGGTGGCAATGGTTTGAAGCAAAGCTGTTCTTGAATGCAAAGTACAAGTAGGTTATTGCTAGGAAAACACAAATCACAACTATAACCAAAATATATTTAACTAAATAAACAAATATTTGGAGTAATAAAGTAGCAGTTCATCCATACAATGCCACAATGACTAATAGCTTAAAGTTTTTTTTCTGTGACTATAGTAGAGATACCAAAGGGTGTTTATTTCTTTTCAACCAGTGGGAATAATTATGATCAGTAGAACAAAAAATGTTAATCGCTCGTTTCCTGTTTAACAGAGAGCCTGTTTCACCTCCGCCACTCTCCATAGTTACACCCAATTCATCACAAAGACTACTGCACTGTTTATAGAAGGCTTCCCCCTTCTTTTCTTTCTAAAACTACACTGTCTTTTATTGACATTCGTGAGCTCTAATGAAGAGGTACAGATGTGTACATGCTAAGTATGTCAATAGTAATTAGACAAGCAGATAATCTTTAAAGAAACATATTCTCACCAATAAGAAGCAATAGGGTGAGAAATAGGACAAAGTCTCAGTGTAAACCACAAAGGTGAGAAAGATCTAGTCCAAAAACAGGGCATATTTTCTGCACATTTTCCTTTGTGGACATGCAGAGAACTTCCAGGGATCCAGGAATCATGTAAAAAAAAAAAAAAAAAAAAAAAAAAAAAATAAAAAAAATAAAAAAAGGAAAGAAAATAGGTATGCTTACTCAAACGTTAAAAGCAATCATTTACCACCTGGGTAAATGGGTTCAGTTGGATATTTTACCAGGACTCTGCGCATCACTTCATCTTCATGGATCACAGCTACTTTTTTCACAAAGTCACTGATAATCTAAAGGCTTGGAAAGATTGTCATGACCTGATGGACCTACAAGCAATGGACTACCCACAACAGTGGAAAATAAGTTAAAACTGAGGCTGGTAAAACACAGCAGTATGGACAGAGACACGGGTTAAGTCCATGACACTTGCTCCAGTGGCTGTAATGCCCACAGGCTAGCTGTGGCTGAAGAGGCTCCGAGAACTTATTTCACTTGCAGCAAATACCCACTGCCTGACAAAAGACCTCTCCTTAAGGACGCAGAGAAGAAGCAGCTGCTGGCTTACAGTCACGGATCCACAGATCGAGCCAAGGACACCTGTAAAACTGTGCCAACAGCTCCTAGAACACGCAAACTCATCTGACAAGGGCAGCATAGATGTTTGTAGGAGAGCCACCAAGCTTGTCTGTATTTCTTACCTTGAGAAGTGACATACCAAGGGGATGTAACAGATACAATAATGTAAAAAGTAGAGTTAATAGAGTCTTTTTGCAGACTTTTTTAGAAAATAAATACATCTACTTATTACACTTGCACCAGCATAGCAGAGGGAGTCTTTACCTTCAGCAAAGCAAAAGAGCCAAATTCTCCGGACATGGGTGTCACTGAATACTAGCTTTTTCTGAAACAAAGAGTCAATGAAAGAAGCAAGCTTCCTTTACAGCAGAGTTAGCTGTGCCCCACAGGAAATCCCTGGCTGAAGGAAACAGCAAGTCTTGTAAAAAGAAGGGCAAAGCCTTCCATTTACAGGCTGAATGGTACCTTATGAGACATTGCACTATGCACTCGATCTTTCTTTGACTACAGCAAGCGCAAGGATAAACTAGCAAAATTTTACTGCAGACCTGAAAACTATGATAAGGAAAATAAAATAGAGTTTGGGGAGTGGGGATGTTTGTTTTAGTGCAACTTTAGAGAGTCTTTACTGTATCTTAGGGGTAAAGATGCTGAAGGTTTCACATTTGTAAGGGGAGAGTGTCAGCACCACAACCACCCTCTGGATTTCACCTAATGTTATAAATATCTGATGCTGTTGTAGTACTCAAGAGAAATCATGGAAAGAAGACAGGGACATTTCTCTTTCCTAAAGTTTCTTGTGCATGAGTGTAGTTCAGTGTATGAAGCCACTGTTTTTACTATTTGCTTTCCTATAGCAAATTCTCCCTGTATCTGCCTCGCATATAAAAACAAAAAAACCCACATCATTTTCTTCTTAAAAAAATGTTAGCAGAAAACAGATTTATTAAGCTTTTCTTAAAATAGTTTAAGCAGTTCGTTTTAAGTTCTTTGAACAACTGTATCATCTCAAACACATATAAAAAGGATATTGTCTTATACAGTCATTACTGTTTCATTTTCTTTTTGTTCTGTTTTCCATACTCGTTCTTTCTTCCCAAAACTACAAGAAGCAAGCACCGATTTCAAGTTACCCGTTTTGGTGCACGCACATACACTAGGTATTGTGTTTCTACTCAGCTGTTTTTATCATAGTTTGCCTTGGTACTTTCTTCTCCACTACGACAGAAGCATGCCAGACCACCAGCACACTCTCTTTGGGAGAGTTCTTTCCAATTCACGCTTACTCCCATAGCCTAGTAGATTTTATATAACATGATTTACTACTACAATACCCACAAAAAACCTTCATCCAAATTTCATTATAGCCTTGAGCTATATTCCAGTGTGCACTGCCCCTCTCCACTGTCTAGCCAGTTGCAGCCACCTCTCTTTCACAAAACGTGTGGTTTGTGCTCAAAAGGCTTTTAGTTTATTTTCTCACAAGAGGGTCTCATGAGCCAGAGGACTCCTGATGGGCAGTTGCACTGTTCATGCCAGCGTGTCCTTCTTGAATGTTGCCTTCCGTGACATTCTCCAGGCTGAAATTTCAAGAAATGCTGGCACTCATCACTGGGTTTTATGACATCTGTTCAGTATTATAAAGCCACAGTTGCACGATCTTGCAAAACATATAGAACCAACTCTGAACTAAGCTACTCCCAGACACATTCGTAGTTTCAGCAGGCTATGGGAGGCAGAGTACTATTTCTCAGGACAAGCTGGGCACACAGAGGAGGGAAATCTAAAGGGTAATTTTTTCCCTCACACCAGTTCTGGAAGCATTCCTATTCTCTCACTACTGTAGGTTGTACTCTGTACTTAACAGACTCTTATTAAATCAAAGGACTATTTACAATCTACATACTGGCAAGTCCACATTCCCATAGAATGTCATCTGGCAACTGTGGCTTAAACCATCAGCTCTCTACTTACTTGCTTTCCTTCATCCCAAACAAGAAAAGTAGAAAGGAAAAGAAGAAAACCATGAGTTTATTGACAGGAATGCAATTAACAGATAAAGCCCAAGAGCTCTGGTTCACCAGCATTAATCATAATATCCAAACATCCCCTTTTTGTGAAACAGTAAAGCATTACAATGAGGACAATGAAATGAAGATAAGCCACACCATTGTGGCTTGGGACCTTTTACATACACACCTGCTGCTAGACATATACAGGACCACACTGGACACAAACACCTCACTGTGGGACACGGTTATGCAAAAACGCACTTGATTAGGCTTTTGGGGTCAAATGAGGTCTAACTAATCTCCCCTCATTACTATTTATCTCCATTTGATATACGCAAGGAGACTGGCTTCACCACGGGTATGTGGAGCAGACCTCATTCATTTTCTCATTTCCCTGGACAGAGCCTGACACCAGGAGACTTTGGGCACACGGGGGACTGCCAGATGCAACAGGAGGTGACCCAGGAATTATGCTGCCATCACCCTCATCAGTTTTGAGAAGAAACTACTGTTTTTTAAAAGCCTTCCACCCGCCTTCACTAATCCCACAAACTTGAAAAGCTCTCACCAACTTTCTCATTAGGTTTTCTCCTCCTGGAGGTCATAGCCTTCACTTGGTGCAAACTTCATCATTGCTCCCTATCTCCTCCAATTCAAAGCCCTCATGTAACCTGTCAGCCTAAGCCTGCCTGGCTAATTATTCAGATTAAAGGACTGCAACATCCAACTCCTCAATCACAAAGGCTGCCATGGGTCTCCCATTCCTCCCATGATTTCGCCCAAAGCTGGGGAAGGCAAAAGAGCTCTCCTTTAGCTTTGCCCAGATGTACATCAAAGCAATATGGCAAAACCAAAACCAAGAAAGAGAGATAAAATGCCCTAATCAATTCAAAGGGACACAACAATGAAGTCTCAAGACATTCTACAGTAGCTTGTTCAGTATTTGCCTCCTTCTGCCCACTTCTGCTTAAGTACCACAGTTTAGTTTTTCCCTCTCGCAGATGTTCAGACAACACAGCCTGCTGCATGGCTCTAAAGATGTGCATGCTCTTTTCTTGAGAGAATTGGCTTCCTAGGTCAGAATAGGGCACTCATTTTAAAAATAATCATAATAAAAAAATACTACAGGACACAAACTTACATCAGATTAAAAATAGCAGGAATGTCAGCAGTAAGATCTGTCACTTGCAATAGCTATCAAGACACAGGAAGTTATTTATTCTCTGGATCACATAAGGGCCTCTCTGAAAACAACGACGAAACAGAAAAAAGCAGGTATATTTACTGAGGCTTGTTTTTAAGTATTATTTATGTAGCTAAGTTTTTTCATGGAGTTTTACAATAATTTGTCATGGATACATCTATGGGTTTATGTCTACATATTTGTTAAACTGCTGGCAAACTCCAGCAGATACTGCAACCCTTGCAGCTCTAGTTTAATTTTTGGATTGTTTTCACTTTTTACAGGGAATGTTTTCACGTTTTCATTTCATTTTAAAAAGAAATTAAAGTATTCCCCTAGAAAGTCATGTGTTCAAGTATTTTGTTTGTTGAATATTTATGTAGACATAAATTATGCACAACATTTGGCAAGACCTGCTCTTCTCTGTTAAAACATTTTGTTAAAACGTTTTGACATTTTTAGTTATTGTTTAGATCCTAGTCTTAGTGTGCTTCAGTTGCTTACAGCAGCAAAGAGGAAATAAGCAATATTTTAACTTATATCACACTGTAACAACTTGAGGTGCTTATGCAGCAATATGCTGCCTATTCAGTATTTTCAACTTTCTTCCTGTCCGCTGCTGACTTACAACAGCAAGAAGATAACTCATAATTTCACACAGCTTTGCAACCTGTAAACACAGTTACGATTCGGCTCACAGGCATGGTCAGAACAAAATACAAAAATAAGCAAGGAAGAGGACACAAAAAAAGGAGCAGAATATAAAGTAACTGCATTCGCTGAAGGTTGGTTTTGAAACCACAGGAAAACCAATGAAGCTCTTCTGGAGTTGGCTCGCCCACACCCAGACATTGCAGGTGATACAGGTGGAAGAGGCAGAGCCCCAGCAAGGCACTGTTTGCCCACATTCACCCTGACACTGAGGGAAAGAGTTAGAAGAGAGACTTGGAACTATGTGGCATCCCTGGAAAGTTTTTTGTTTGTTTGTTTTTTTAAGTAACTGTCATCTATTTCCATTTTTTCTTGTGTTACGTATTCAAACATGAAAGCATCCAAGATTGAGGAGGATCAATCAAAGCACTAAGAAATACATTCATCCCTAAGAAGAATCATAGACATGTCTGGCTTGTACAAATCCTCCAGCTGCAGTGATTTCTACACAGTACGGCTGGCTAATAAAGGTCACAGAAACATACACACACAAAAGCAGGCTTAAAGGCCTTTTACCCTAAGAAAGAACTTGCTAGAGAGCAGCAGTGACATAAGGTGCTTGCCTCTTGGCACAGCTAAGTGAACACTGCAACCTTTGCATCAGCTTGCATGACTCCTCTGCATTTACACAAGAGAATCACAGAATCACAGAACAACCAGGTTGGAAGGGACCCATCGGATCTTCTAGTCCAACCATTCCTATCTAACACTAAACCAAGTCCCTCAAGACCTCATCCACCCGTGCCTTAAACACCTCCAGGGAAGGTGAATCAACCACCTCCCTGGGCAGCCTATTCCAATGCCCAATGACCCTTTCTGTGAAAAACTTCCTCCTAATCTCCAGCCTAAATCTCCCCTGGCGGAGCTTGAGGCCATTCCCTCTTGTCCTGTCCCCTGTCACTTGGCAGAAGAGGCCAGCTCCCTCCTCTCCACAACCTCCTTTCAGGTACTTGTAGAGAGTAATGAGGTCTACTCTCAGCCTCCTCTTCTCCAGGCTAAACAACCCCAGCTCTCTCAGCCGCTCCTCATAGGATCTGTTCTCCAGCCCCTTCACCAGCCTCGTCGCTCTTCTCTGGACGCTGCCTCACTTCTCAAATGGCCTTAAAATATAGATTTTTATTTTTCTTAATCAAGTCTGTTAGCAGACCCACATCCTTTCTAGTGTAGCCGTTCTCAGCTTGAAGCCCATGGACTCCCACTTTTAAAATCCTTCAGAAGGCAACTAAGGGAGGTAGTGGCAGTCAAATGTCTTCCCTCTGGCTGCACCGGCTTTCCTATAATCCTGGTTTACAGCTGCATCACAGGAGGAAAGTAGACTTAAAATTAAGTTGCTGACTCTAGAAAAAGAGGCAGAATCACCTAAGAGTAAACCTAGCCTCCAGACTTTGTCAAAAGAACAACTTAAAGAATAAACCCAAAGGAGATTAACACAAGTACGATGTCAAAGTACACTCAAACACTAACAGCTTCTCGACAAACACCAGGGGGTCATAAAACAAAGAATATTTAAGAAACCAAGGAGAACTCATAACCCCACAGCCTGTGCATGAAGGGAAGCTCTCCCAGACCAGGTTCTGGCACCTGATAAACTCCAGAAAATATTTTTTATTGTAGCAATGCAGCATAACTCATTGAGCCCATAAACAGAAAGGCAGCCAACCCAGATGATTTCAGAGTAAGGAAATCTTATAGGAGATATGTTGTCTAACAGAGACGGTGACACTGCCATTCTTCCATGCACTTTGGAGCCTAGTGGTTCCCCTTTCAGCTGCCAGGAATGAGGGAGAGATGCAGTAGCAGAGAAAAGTAGTTTAAGGGGGACAGCCACAAACCCATCAGCAATGTTCAGAGGGGATAGGGGAAGAGGTACGCTAGTCAGCTGACTCCTCTCACTCCTGCCACAAAGGGCAAGAAGACTTTGAGATCATTTCTACAGAGAAACCTGTTGGCTCCTCACGTGCCGGGAACAAACAAGAACAGGTCTCCGGTTACAAAGCTCTGCCAGTTTGTGGTCACCTTACCATAACAGTAAAAAGACACGGGAGGAATACCCCCAGTAACAGCATTAACAGAAAAGGAAAGTGACAAAAAAAGGCTGTGACTCTTCATCGTAGAGCAGTTTCATCGTAGCTGCTCAATGAGTACATCACATACAAGTCATTCACAACACCAAGGGAAGGAATGGTGGATGCTGAACCAGGCAATGGTTTTCTGAACACTTTGGGTCATCCAGCTCCTTCGAGATAGTTGTGGGCTTATAGGGTGGTAGGACCAGGGCCTACCATTCAATTTGTTCTTAAGCTGTTTCTGCTTCAAATTAAATCAAGAACCTGCAGCCTAAGCAGCAGCTTCAAAACAGAAAGGTTGCTTATTCAAATAGACACCGAGAGAGCATCCCTACAAGAGCTTCAACTGAACACAATCTTGATTCCCAAGCTCTGCTCACTAAGCAATGTGGCCAATGTGACATAAGTTTCTCTGTGCAGAAGACACTCCTCCACATCTCAGTTGCCATTCCCTGAACCTGAACGTTACCAGACTGAAGCCCATCATTAACCAAGACTTTCCTCCTCCTCCTCTTTCTCCTCCCACCCACACCATGTTTATTTCCACCAGAATGATGACATCTCCAACACCAAGACTGAACACTGGTGCGTTCCCCAACAAAGAAACCAATTCCTCCACACCAATTCCCAGTGGCAAAGCTGTCAGTAAACATGTCTCAACAATTCAATACATTCATTATGGACAAAACTTATGCTACAGGAACTTCATTACTTATTTCTCTATGTCTGAAACTCATTTTTATAAGTTCATTAAAACATTATAATTAATATTGCTAACACTACTGAATAAAGATCTGCTCTGCTTTGCTTCTATTTTTCCTCTGCCTAGATTTCGATATAACGTGCTTGAATCTTCTTGTTTCCCTTTCATTTGGAAGATTTGTTTCTAACCAATCCTATGAGCCCCAAGATAAGAGAAAAGGCAGTAAAGGCAGTATAAAGACTACTTGTGGAGAAGACCGCAATGACAATCACGAGTCACACAGAGGCGGCTGACACCCTCACTGGTATTTTCAATCTCTTAACCCCTTTGCAAAAGTCTAACAGAGCAACAACAAACAGCTGTGAAAAATAACTTTTTCTCTCAGATGCAGCTCTTCCAAATGAGTCGACACACAAAAACTTGCAACATGCAGTAAACTGCCCTCTCTTATCTATAGCACCACTGCTAACAGGCACTCCTGCCAGCCCAGTGCCTACTTGTATATGAAGATATGGAGGTAGTAAAAAAGGTGCCTGGCACCTTTGTCAGACATTCAGAAAATACCATTTGCTCCAGCACAGAGAAGGAAGCAAACAGAAAGCACTGCAAGCTCCATTTCTCAGCCATGGCAGCACGCACGCACATGCACACGCATTTCCTCTGGCTTCAAGAAAACAATGAAGTGTGGGGAGGCTGGCTCTTATATAAAGTACATACCAGCTATGTGTAAAATTAGGAAAGCAGCTGCTTTGAAAGCTCAGTCACCCTTTTATGATCAACACGGCTTTAATTAGTATCCATCTGCTTCCTGTTTTATACTACAAGAAGTAACTTTCACCTGTTTCAGCAAAACACGCCTTCCCCCAAATGCAAGCGTGTGCATACACACAAACACATACAAAACATTAGCAAACATCGTTACTCTTAAGTATTTAAGGTCAGAATTCCTTGCTCTGAGTATTTGAGATATTTATTTGCTTTTTAAAAAAGCTATGCTTTGACAGAGTCATCAAATTTCACACCCCTACACCTTTAAATCACACATATTGTGTACTTCACCATTAACATGGACTCATTCGCACATGGGGACACCACAAGGGGCTGGAGCCCTGCTGCACTGGCACTGCCCTTCAGAGAGCCTGCCCAGAGGACTCAGAATGGAAGCGGGGGCTTTTCCTGAGGTCCGTCACACACATGAAAGGATTTATGAATAAACAATGGCAAGGCTGATACTTAAGAGTGGATTCAAACTCACCCCATTGTTTGAGGAAAAGAAACAACACAGAGAAGAAAAATATTACTGAGGGAGGAAATAGCTTCACCTTTGAATTTCCTGACATTTTTCCTCCCACGCTTTTCCCCTTCATGTGTCAAATATTTATTTATTTTGTAAGGAGAAGACAAGTGAAAGTTAAGTACACCACTAAAGCTACGTGCTGTCAGACCTGCCCACCTCTCCTACATGGAGTAGCTACCAGCACTTGAAAGCTTGCCAGGTGTGTGGTATCCTGAGCGCAAAACAAGAGCAAGCAAGGCACCAGAAGAAAGAATTGCTTGGCAATGGTCAAGCAAGGAGCACTGCCTGCGTCCTCCTAGGCCCAGCGAGTGGTACAAGAAGAGTGGTGAGTGCTGAGAGGAACAGCACTTGTAAGGGCTCTCCACGAATTTTGTGCAAAGCTTTCTCAAATTTTAAGCTGTTTGTTGTGGAAAGGAGCTTTCTCAGCACACCTTCGGTATCAGTTACCACCTCCGATGCTTCTGCCAAAATATATCTGGTAGCCACTCAACACTTCCTTCAGTTTTAGAGTGGTAGGAGATCATTCTCTCTTTACAGTTAACAACCTCAACTGCAACAGCTTTCCCAGACACACAAAGCTTACCTAACTCTTAATAATAGTTTTCTCTCATAGCATCTTGGAGCTGCTTCCCAAGGTTTTGGACCTGTACATCTGCAGGTTCCATGAGATTCACCACCAGAAGGCTACTTTGGAAGACTAAGATTTTTTTTTCTTCCCCAATTGATTAGAAATCTTAAATCATTTGCTAGGTGGAGTATTTAACTTTCCAGAGACTGCAAATTAAATAAGAAAAACCTATACACTCCAGTATCAACCATGGCAAATGCAATTATTCCCCTTTCCCACTTAGTGACAAATAAAACCCAGTTCTTCTGATACCCTTCTTATTATGAACTTCTCCATTTCATTCTTCGGAGCTGGAAATAAAAGAGAAGGATAATACAAATATCTTAAGACTGAAAAGTAAAGTAAAAAAAAAAAAAAAAATAAGAACAATCCTAGTAAACAGAATTTCACAAGTTACCCCTGATGTGGCTATTCATGGTGTTATTGAGAGCAACCAGCCCACGATGTCCTCTTCCATCCCCTACATGCTCACTCAAGAGGAGATCATGTTGTTGGCAAGACCAAAAGCGTCAACAGTGACAACCCAGTGCTGTTGTTTGTGAGGTTCAGAATACTCAGACTAGAAATTCATTTGTAGCATACTGCAATTCCTTATTAAAATAGCACCTGAAGCACTATCTCTCTGCACAAACATACAAGGGGAAATACAGAGATTTGTCCAGCATTACTGAAGTCCAATAAAGAATAAGAGTAGTCATTCAAAAATCAAGATTTGGCCTTCGTTTGAGACCTCACAACTTCTAAAAGATCTTACCAACTCTTCTGCTATGTCTTCGGCAGTAGAGATGGGATTTTGTACGTACACTAAGGGAGGTACTAGTGGAACAAGTTCTAGAGGGAAAAAAAAAAAAATCAACTACAGACAAGCAGGCTTCCAGGCACAATGCTCTGCGCACCTGAAATCGATGAGAAAGGATGGAGCAGAATGAGCACCAAATGTGAGAACTCCAAATATTCCTCCGAAAAGGAAAGGTGGATCACTTCTAACTTAACCACTGCAATAAGATACAGATAGATACACTAGAGTCTCCGGGGAACAGATAACATATTTTAAAGATTTTTCTAACTGATAAAACCAAATAATCAATTTTCTACTAAAAAACTTATAACCTGGTGTTTTCACCTAGAATACTATACCACCACTTACATAGTTTTCCATGATAACCCAAGCAACATATTACAAAACTTCATCCAGGACTGAAACAACAGATTGTCTCAAGAGCAAATGACAAAATATTTGTACCAGAAATCCTGGCAACGTTGCATGCAGATGGGTTTCTGAAAAACGGGGTTCCAAGAATAAGTCACCCGTGGTTCCAAAAATAAGAGTTAAATTCAAACAAAAACTGGATGTTCACTTAGCGGGACACTGCAGTCACTCCCCAGGGTCCCACCCACACCACACACACATGACACTTGCTAACCACAAGCCTCTGAAGACTGAGCTTCACCTAAACACACAAGACTGGGCCAATGCAAGCAAGTCCAACTTCCTGTCATGTAACTCAGAAAATGGCATGCTATGGTGTGGCCAGCCATTTTACTGCCAGAGGTCTTGAATCTGAGAATCAGGGCAGCCCCACAATTGCACGGCCACCATCTACAGGGGCTCTGAACTGTAGCAGGAGAGGGACCATCCTTTCAAGTAGGGCCAGAAACATTCCTGCTTGCAGTCATGGATAAAGGGATACTGCTCGGGTCTCCCAGCATACCAAGATACAGCTGGGACCACCTCCAAAATGCTCACCCTCCCCAAAGCACCAGGGCAGGCACCACGTGAACCGAGGCAGAGAGACATGTTATGCTTCAGTGCAGGGAACACCAGAGCATGACTGCACCATGGCAGAAACAGATGTCTGAGACTACTCTTATAAACACAGACAAGAGAAATTTTAAAACAGCAGGTTATTCCTCCTCCTCTGCTCTTTTACAGGGAATCAGAAGCAAAGTTCATTGGATTGTACTGACTTCTTCTAAATGATTCCTGGGGTTTGGGATACAGTGCTTTCAATACTGTTAGTTTGTGAGAACATTACTCATCCAGAAAACCATATTTACTGTATTTTTTCATTTATTTTATTGTCAATAGCTACTGACTGGATAGGGAATTCCAGGATATTTTGAAACACGAGCAAGAAAATGGATCCCTGTGTTGAAAGACATGCAGTCAATATATTCCCAGTACCTAGAACGTAAAGCCTTCAACAAACTTCACCAGTAGCTTGTCTTCCTTGGCAATGGCCAACGTCATTTATATCGATATTGTTCATAAAGTCAATGCAAAGCTAGTGATATTTGGTAGGAGATAAGCACACATTAACAGTTCTAGCCTGAGATGAAAAAGCTAATACAAATTTTTTGAAATTTGGCACTCAACTGAGACCAAACTTTTCCGTTAAGATGATTAAATAACTGGCTTGACGTATTTTGCATAAAAGACTTAAAAATGAAATATGGATATTGGGGAAGAAGAAGTGAAACAAGAATGGGATAAGGACATTTCATGATAAGGGAGAGCATTACAGTCTAATGCACATAAGCAAACAGCGCCTTCCCTTTCCTTTCTTCCCCTCCACATCTCCTTCTGTGTATTAAGTTAATGAAACTTTTACTTTTTTTAAGCATGAAAGTTGACATAATAATCAGAGCTTAAACTAAAACTTTGGTCACACTCAGCAGAGCCCAAAAGAATGTGATTAGAGGAACCAACAACAAACTCAGCACCTCATAACATCAGCAAATACAGTACACACCTATATTTTTGGTTATAATAATTACGAAAGTCACACACTGAAGTTCATTCATTCTCCAACATAGTGCAAGCTTCCAACTTACAATACTGAGTTTTCAAGAAAAAACAAAGCTGTTGGTGTTACTACGACAGAAGTCTAGTGTAAAGACTGTTCTCAATGTATTATTAGTTCAAATGACAATTAGACCAAAACATAGTTTATCCCTCCCCAAAAAAGTAAATAATAATGCCTCAACCTGATGAGTCTGGAAACTCAGCCACTTTTGAGCATTTTATTTGCTCTCCATAGTATTAATCATATTTTGACAAAATACATTTATTCATGTAAAATAGTTGCATGCAATTTTGATTGCTTCAACACATTTGAGGCTTATTTAACCTGCACTGCAAATTTCTCTTAAAAGACACATACACACATAAGAAGGCTTGAATTAATGGTCATCCATTACAAATTTGTTCTAAGCAGGTCAAATCACTGGACAGAATCTGCAGATGGCAATACAGATTTCTGCTGCTGAGAGATATGCCTGAATTCACAAGCAAGGTTCTCTGTCCAAAATATCTACTGCATCTAAACTAAGCATTCATTGGATCTGTTAAGCAAGCTGCTTACTCAGGACAAGAAATTTTACATGCCAATTCAAAGTTTTGTCAAATGAAACTAGTCAAAACTTACTATCACATTAAAAAAATTTTTTTTCTTCTAAGATGTTCTCTCTCTTGAAAAAATTAGGCAAATGAGAAAAACAAAACATGCAGCTTTACACAGTTCAAATAAAGGATAAGGCAATTACCTAAATGAGCACAAAATAACCTGCAGTTGTGATAAACAAACAGCTCTAACTCCATCTGACATTTTTCTTTAGAAGAGAAGCATGGGAAGGGCCACTGAGTGACAAACCAAAGTCAAATGACAAGTCTGCGTTCCTACTGGACCCCATGTAAAAGCAAATTCTGCTTCAGAAGCTCTGTATTTCATGGGAAGTGTAAAGAAGGTTCCCCACTAAAAACAAGAAGAAGCGACATGACCACATTAGACTTCGCTGCATTCTGCTCCCTTCCAGCCTCACCTGGGGCCAAAGTTCAGTAAAATTGCATCAGTTTAAAAACTGCTGAAGATTACTTCCTTTGGTACAGAGCAAGGCAGAAGACAGACCTCTGAAGCACGCACGAGCATGCAAATACCAGTGTAGGAGAGGACACCAGCAGCTTCACAGTCATCCTGAAACCTCCCTGCCCATAGAGCAGTTGAAGACAACCAAGCAAGCTCCTTCAGGCTTAATTTCTAACAGCAAGAATCCCCTTCTATTATCTTTCTTAATTGCACCTGTACATTGCAATAAGAACAAAAAATAACAAGAATAAATATACTTCTTAGATATTCCAACCTTTTAAAAATATTAAGTACATCAGAACTAGCAGTTTAGAGCCATTGCTCTAACAGTAATAAATGATAAAGCACTATTCACCCTCAGTTCAGTCAAAAGTTATTTCATAATGGAAACCCTTAAAAAGAGCTTAAAATATTCAGAGCCAATATTTCACTGTCTCTGTATGACTACTAACATATCCCAAAGCTGGATTTACTGCTAGTAAAACTATCATGCACAGCTGTGATGGGACATCTTTCTGCATCCAGTGATAAAGGTGACTTTACTTTTAAATTGGATCATTTAATTTCAGTGTCATTTACTTCAGTAGCATCTCAATCACAGCAAGAACACCCTTCTGCTTTAGGCTACCAATAGATGACACACTATAAGAAGGAACAAAGAAAAAATCATTTTTATATTAATGCCACAAGACCACTCACTTTCTCTACGGAGTGATATTAGCTATATTATACCTCTCAAAAGAGGGGAAAACATCTCCTAGAAAATTTACTACAGCAGACACTGAACTCACAGCCACACAGTCTTGCCAGACGGTGAGTGCTCTGCATTACCTATAAACCACAGACAAGACAGGGTAATACCAACAGACCCCAAACTCAGCTGGTAATGAGGCCAAAGGAACTAGAACCCCATAAGCAACTTCACCATCTTTTCCTGCCTCCACCCCAAATACACGCATCTTCTTGCCACCCTAAATACAAGGATGATTTGGGCAGTGTGTAGCCCAAAAGTCAGGGATGGAGTACACTGGATCACAGACACACGGGGTTACACCAAAATTTCCAGCAAACAACCTTGCTGTTTTCTTTTCTGAGGCTCTCATCTGGCTAATCTTCCTCAATAATCTTGCCCAAACTGACGCAGAGCAGCTTTTCAGAGGTCAAATCACCCTACAAATGTTCCCCTCTCACCCAAAACAAAGCCAAGCTGTAGTATTTCTAAGAGTGCAGAACTCTTCATCTAACAGAGGTTACTTTACAGAACTACTTGAGATTTTTCTGTTGTCGCCTTTTATATGTTTTCACTTTAATCTTTAAACTTGGCTATAGCCTTTGGACCACAGGGTTCTCTACTCAAGGGAGCTGTTCATCGAAGTTCACCAAGATAATTAATCAGGTCTCTACATCATACATCTACCATCATTTTCTTGTGTTATGGATGATCCCTTCAACATAGGGATTGTAGCATATTCTAGTAGGCCTTCTGCAGAAGAAGAAAACAGTGACTTCTCAAGCAGGGGGTTCCAATCTGAGATAGGAGAATAAAGGAACAGACAACCAGTGATATGGGAACAGTATCACATTGAATCAATAAGGGACTGCGTACCTGCAAGGGAACAGTAGGAGCACACCAGCAACCCAACTTGTTACCAAGGTCTTTAAAGCAGAACAAATACTGGAAATGGGCTTTAAAATGAGGATAATAAAGCTATTTTGTGGAAGGTTTCTCTCCAACACACCACCACCAAAACAGGTTTAGGAAAGATGTATCAAGTAGGAAATAGAGATAGATACTGTAGGCAAAATATAGGCTGGTGTGAACATCACAGCAATGAGTAGAAGTAGAAGACAAAACAAGAGTAGGTTAAATGAGACCCTGAAAGTGAAGATGAGACACTCAGATCTGATCCAACAGACAGAGGAGGGAGGAGGAGGTGATCAGGCAGGATGTGGCATGGCCCAGTAAGGGATATGGGATTCTGTCTTTGAAATCACACTGTGAATGGACACAAGCATGGAAAAGGTGCTTTTACCGTGGTTAGAGATGCAGTGCAAACAGACAGCACCTTCTGGCTTCTCAGCAGTTATCTCCAATTTATTTGAAAATTTGTTGCTTCAGAGCCTTTAGCAAAATTAAAAGTGGTCATTTGTTTCCATAACAGCACCTCACCAGGTCCCCAATACTATCTGCCCTTTTCCACAGGGGATAACTATTTCCCTGTTTTAAGAAAAAACAACTTTACTGTGACAAGTGGTCAAAAGCTGCCCAGAGAGGCTATACAGTCACTACCTTCAGATGTATTAAAAACTCAGCTGGACCTCACCTGGAGTACAACCCTAGCAGATCTAGCTGTGAGCAAGGGGCTGGACTAGATCACACCCCAGGGGTACCTTCCTGATTCAGGTACCCTGTGATTCTGTGATTTCCCCCTTAGCCTATTTCCACTGATGGTCACCTTATATGCCCTGGAGACTCTAGCACTGCCCTGGAAGGGATGGCCACATATTCCATCCTAAAAAGCACTTCGATCCACACTAATTCTGTGCTCTTTTGATAACTTGGCAAAGCAATTGCACCCTCTGTATTTTATAAAAAGCATAAATGACTTTTAAACGTTTAAATGGAAAATTATAAGGGGCCTCACAATGCCAAACCACCTTGGACACTGACTCATTGTTGTCCAAGCCTTCCAAAACCAGGTCACTGTGGCTCCAATATACTTTTATCCACCCCTTGAAACAGAGCTGGCCCAGCCTAGCTTTGGTTTATGCTGCTCTGGAATAGGTTTTGGTGAGACAATGAACTTTCTCTACAGAATGTATTCACTAAACAATGACCTCTCTATAGAGCACATGATGGGTTGAAGAGCAGATGGGTTGAGGAAATGTTATCCCCCTGCTTAGCAAAAAATGCATTCAGATGCAGTCACTGCAAACTGTATTTCAATTACTGCATGGATAAAGTTTACATCACCCTTAACAGGCCCAGACAGCTACAAGCATGCATCTGAAGAGCTCTTCTCAGAAAAGCAGTAAGGCTCTTCTCACTCCCTCTACATCCCCTGGGACAACCATCAGCCACAAGGCTCCTGAGGGAGTCTGGGATGCATTGTCAATGGAGGTGTTGAGCTCTTCTAGCTTCAACCTGCAGGGAAGGTGTTAGGAGGCATTTAGAGGGGAGAGGGAGGAGGGACATTGTTCCTGGTACTTTTGAGATGCAGGACAGCTTTATAATCATAGGCTCTCATTCCAGGACAAGAAAGACTGCAGAGAAAGATATACGTAGGTCAAAAAAGCTAATGAAGACATCGACAAAGCAACCAGTGCTTTGACTAAAGAAAGTTCAACCAAAAGAGCATCAAAGAGTGCAAGTATTAATGTTCTCCATGTGAATATTTTTTGGCACGCAAACTTCTCTCATCTGAAGAAATTACACAGGCAGAAAACGCAGAAATATTACAAAGTAATAACCATCAATAAAGATAGATCAACAACTGTCTTAAAATTCATTTGCATTCAGCATTCTGAAATTATTTCTTTTTCTGAAGGAAATGTTCAGTATAAATTCTAATTCATTTTCAGCTCATTACCTCCTAACGCTTTCAAATGCCACAAACAAATAACAACAAGAAAGAAGAAATAACATCTCCCTCTTCTCTCATTTATTATTGGGGAAGTTTAGTACAAAGTCTGTCCTTAAAAAAACCAGAACAGAATATAGTTCTTAATGAAAGGAATGCAAATAGCTGTCACAGTAGATAGCTTTCACAATAGACTAATTTATTATTTTATTTTTAAAGCAAGACTACAGGAGAGAAAAATAATCTTCAACACCAAAATGAATCACAAGATCATTTTGATTAACCACAGCTAAGATTGTGCAGTATTACTAGAGATTTCTGAATAAAATTCCAAGCATGTTCACAAAAATGAGACTATCTTGATTTTTTGCCAGATAGGCTACCTTCCAAGAATAAAAGTGTGGGAAAAAATGCTCATACAGTGACAGAACAACATCCCTACTTCTCATTCCTAAAATAGAGACAAACTGAAGATAAAATGAAAGAACTGACAATTACTTGGTGGATCTTAAAGCTCATGTATTCCAAGAACCAAGGTGTGATAAGTGATGTTATCTGGAGAAAGTAAATGAAAAGGCAGAACAGAGTATCTAAAAAAACACCAGGATTCTTCTAAACATTTATCAATGGCAAATATCAGAAGTAATGAAATTTATGGATGAAGGCGGTTTTCTATTAGCTACTCTGAAAGAAAAAAAAAATACTATTAAACTCTAAATCTTACTTGCATTGCCAAGGAATTTTTTTGGTGGGTGTAATAAATTTACTTCTACCATTTCTTTTCTCATGGGCAATGCAGAGACATCTTTAGAAGACAAACCATATAAGTGCCACCAACCTACACATAATGTTTTAAGTCTAATCAAATTAACATTGTCTCAAGCACATCAAGTCCATAAATTTTTAAGCTGCTATAATGCAAGAGTCACTTAATGCAACTTCTTGTTTGTAAGGAACCAGGCAGTCCTCGATGGTGTAAACACAGCCACCTGTCCCTCACTTGAGTCTTCGCGTATTGCACGAGAGCCAGCATGAACATTTGTTCGCCTAAAATGCTCGGCATATGGTTGAACTGACAATTTAATAATATCTTGATAAGAATGTTGCCAGATTTTTGGCGTGAGGTAAGCATGTTTTATCATTAAATATTTGTACTGCAGTAGCACCCAGAGATTTGGAGCAGAAAGGGGCTTCATTGTGCCAGGCACAGAGGCTCACAGAGTCAGTGACCCAAAAAGCTGACAGCTCAGGATAACCAGGCTACGAAGAGACTGAGAAGGGTATGTACTACATGTACTACTCCAGAAACAAGTCTTCATCCCAAATACACCTACACTTACTCAGTAAGGCTTCTTCTACAAATGGCAAAGATCTGGAGACAGAAATTGGAAGGATCCGCTCTGCATCAACACCCACCATGTTGAGAAACTACAATAACATTAATGGGGGAGAGGACTGGTTCACCTTCTAGTCATTTTCTTCTTTATGCATCAGAAAACTACACTTCAAAGGCAAAAATGAAAGTGGAGATTTATCTTTTGGACATATCAGTTACTGGCTTCATAGCAGCACTACACAATGAAGCTTTGTTTCCCGTGAAGTTTCCTCTAAAACACTGCACATGAGCATTGCTCTGCCACTGCACATCATTCTACCTGTAAAGTTTATATTGTACTCTTCCTTCCTACAATTCGATCAATATGAATTTTTGTTTCCAGAATATCTTCTGTCCTTAATGACCCTGTGAAAAGTGAATAGAGGAAAAAGATTAAGCATGAAATTGGGTCTTGGGATAGCTTTGTTCCATTTGCACTGCTAAAGACAAGTTATTTATGTAGATCGTGCTGAAAACAGTTCTTCCAGGCTGTGGCAACTCTGCAAGAACAGAAAACAACTCCCTGAATAACTGCTGCAGCAATAGGACTTTAGCACATAGATGTTACGTCTCCTAAATGTTGCATGAAATTAAAGCATCTACCTTTGCAGTAGCACCATTACTTATGTATTGGCCATTCCATATGATATGGAGGTTTTTATTAAATATAAACAATATCATATGCAAATTAGCAACAAAACACTAATATTTTTATATAGACATACACACTTAGATGTGTGTCTCTGTGTGTGTGTGTGTGTGTGTATATATATATATATCTCCTTAGATGCTTAGGTGAGGCATCGTGCAGTTTTACACTGTACAACAGCTAGTAACACTTCCTTTTCCGCTTTTCTACTCCGAAAGAAAAATGCAGGGGCCAGCTCAGATAACTTACTTTCATCTAAGGTTCATACCAACACACACATTCTAGAATATTTTTGCCTGGCATGTGTTTTCAAATGCTTTTTACACGTAACATTTGCTCCAACTTCATATTTAACCAAAGGTTTATATTAAGTAACCCATCGTATTTTAATTTGCCTTCACAAGTCCTGTTCACAGCTGACAAGTGAACTCCACCATTATTGCTATTTGCAGACATGCCTGCACATGTCAGCTTTATTCTGTCTTCCTGTTTCTAGGATTTGAGGTAGTATAAACAAGACATCAACTCTAGGTCAGTTATAATTGTTTTAGTAAAAGTTATTCTAAAAGACTAGAGACCTTTACTGCACTTTCTCAAGACAGCCCATGGGATTAATTTTATTATAAAATCTTTTGTCATTTATTCCTCTTAACAAGAAATATGATTGAAAGCTCCAACAGCAGCATCTTCTTGATGAAGATTCTCAGCTTGTAAAATTTAACCATTTTATGCACACCTATGACAGTAATACTGTGTCATATTTTAGGAGCCCAACATGACACCATTAGCATTATTTGCTATTCATTCAATCTAACATGACAAATTAAAATGAAAATATAATATTTATGAGGATGATGAGGCACTGGCACAGGTTGCCCAGGGAAACTATGGTTGCCCCATCCCTGGAGGTGTTCAAGGCCAGGTTGGATGGGCCTTGGATGGGCAATCTGCTCTGGTGGGAGGTCCCTGCCCATCACAGGGGGATTGGAACTGGATGACCTCCAAGGTCCGTTCCAACCCAAACTATTCTATGATTCTATGAAGAAACGTGTGTAAATTGACAATTCAGTTGAGTTCCAGCCATCCATCTACTTCAAGTTATAATTACATGCTTTCCACAAAATAAATTCAAAGCCCTTGCTTGAATGTGAAGGTGTTTCACTTATGTAGGTGCGTCCTTTGATCTTGAACTCTAAATACAGCAGGTCCCAGGCAGAGAAAAGTCTGGAGAAGAAAGATCTTAGACCTAGTTCACTGAAGGCCATTTTTGTATTCCGAAACTCACTTTTTAAACATCATTTGGCTGCCGTCAGGTATCAAACAGAGTCTGCAGGCAGACAGTGCTATACGCATTCAGATTAACTGTTTCTAAACCTGACATTAGGTCTGATGGATCAAACATCTCCTGTTCCCACTAGCTCCATCTCATTTCTCACCAGCTCCATCTCATGTCCCCCCGACCATGGGATTCTGCCTGCTTCCCTCCTCCCTCTACACCACTCCACAGCAATACGAGGGAGGAGAAATCCTTCTGGAGCTCCTCGAGGGAGGAGAAATCCTTTTGGAGCTCCTCCCTGCTCCTTCCTCCCTGCATTTGCTACCATTGTGCTGTAAAACAAACTAGAGGGGAGATGTCAGGATAACAATGGCAGGAAGAGAGCTTGTGACAGCCTGGCTACAGAGTTATGGTGCCCTGAGACGGGAGGGCAGAGGTTCATGCAGGAAACGATGCTGAGACCAGGTCAGCAACCAGCCTTCCAGGGCTACAAGCTTCAGGGGGAAGGAAAGGACAAGAAAATGTATTTTACTCTTTACCATTTTAAAGGTATCAAAGTACAAAGCAGCGTCAAGAGCACAGGCATACCGCATAGGCTACAGGACATTTGCACGTAAAAAAGATCCCAAGGATCCACACTTATAAAAGTCCACTTTGCTAGGCTCTACACTTCTGCAAAGCTCACAGCAGGCTCTGCTCCATGGCATTTTAGTACCACATGAGGAATTCAGGCATGACCCTCACTCGTCACGGAAAAGTAGAGCACCACCTCCCAAGAGGTGGAGGATAAGGAAGGACTTCTCTGTTTCCTCAGACAACTTCCAACAGTGGCAACAAGTTAGTCCTTTGAAGAAAAGCATCTGCCAAAACAAAACACAGACTTGCAGCTTCCAAGGGACTAGAGGTCATCTGAAAGTTCCTACAGTCTCCATCACCATTAAACACTGGCTACAACAGAAATTGTGCTATAAGGAATGAACTTTGAAAAATACATACATCTATTTTAGATGACTCAGAGTACTGTGCGCTCTAAATTAAAAACAAAAAAATCCAAAAAAAAAAAAAATCAGATTAAGTTAAAAGAAGTTACACTCACTCCTTAGCTGACCATGCTCCCTCTCCTCACCTTCTGCTGGAGGAGAAACAACATCACATGCTGCGCTGCAGGTCTGGGACAGGATAGATGTTCATAAACACTGGGTCATGTGTCTATCCTGTTTTCCACATTTCTAACATCATGCCATTTATTTATAGGTTTTGAAATTCCCATGTAAACATAAATTTTAAATCCCCTAAAAGCTGCCCATTCTGACAACAGCAGAATTTCTGATCTGTTTACATATACATACTGGAATAAAAATACAGCTTTCACTTGTGTTTTTCTATCCCATTTCAGTCAAAACTCTTGTTTGCTGAGATCACTCACAGGCAGAAATGCTGGGCTTTGGCTGTGCATATTCTCACACTTCTGGTAACAGTTTCCCTTATATTTTACAGCCCCTCTACTGTGTTGCTGCAGCCAGTGGCTCCAAGGGCGGTTTTGAACTTGGACTCCCCACATAAACGCCTCTTTGAGAAGCTCTAGCCTGGCACCACTTTCATGCCGATACATGTGACAGAGGCCAAAGTCTCAAAGCTATAAAACCCAGCAAGTTCAATCACCTGCAGGAGCAGGAGGCACGGCATTTTGCCCACACATTGCTGTAGAAAAAAGCATACCCAGACTTCCTGAGCCGATTAGCAATTCTGGCATCAAACCCTCACCCAGACAAAATACGTGTGACTGATGCTTGCCTACGACCAGCTCAAGGTTTCTCAACAGCTTAGGCAAAATTTAATCTGGTGGCATTACAACGCTGGCAAGTGGGAAGCTGAGAACAGCCAAAAAAACGCGTTTTCCATTCACTGTAGCATGATACCTCCATCTATCTCATACGCATCCCCACTACAGCATGCTTGCCTTCTGTCCTCTCAAACCCAGACGCAACTAACCACATCTGTCAAAGCCTCATTCCTACTAAAAAGCTATCAACTTTCCACCTTGCCCCACTGCAATCCCTAATCCCAGTCAGGCAACTCTCAGGCTGCTATGGCAGACAAGGAAGCACCAGGGTGGATTCACAGAGAAAGCAACGAGACGAGAGGAGATCCGGGGCAATAAGGATCACACTGTGGTTTCTGACACGTTATAGTTTGGGATTTTTCTGTACTGTGAGCTCAGTACTCTCACTGCAGTCTTTTGAATAAAATAATATTCTCCCTAGAAAGACCCTTCCTTTTAAATATTCAAGTTCACTACCAGAAAGAGGCTCTAGTAAAACACTGCTCACAGATTTTTTTTTTTTCAGTCTCTATGTGGGACAAAACCAGAAGAGGTGTTAGAGATTGGTGTTCTTAAAGAAAGAAATAAAATTTTCATTAATGAATGCTCCTAAGTTTTCCCCAGAAATACATGGTAAAATCTACATATATATTCAGCTATAATTTTTCAACAGAAACTCTTACTGTAAAGGAAATGGCTTGAGAGAGACACACATACTGGAGCTTAATAGAAATCTATCTTTGTAACTAGATGTGAAGATGGGGCTGGTAGGATTTAATTCATTCTTAGCCTTAAATCAATCTTTCATAGTAATTGTGAAGCTAATCATATCAAATAACTGTAGTAGAAAGATGCTTGGCAGGTGTAGAGTAGAGTTAATCATCAGTACACTGCTGATTTATGATTATAAAGTTGTTAATTATCCAACACTGTGCATCTAATGGAAGTTATAACCTCTGTTTTATTTTAGCAGATTGCATTTAAGTACCTAAAATTTAGTCCTGCAATTTTAAGTTTTCCCAAAATATGTGCCATAACATCCTTTCAATTTCATAAATAATTATTTGTATTTGTCTTTCAAAGTTTAAAGGGAACTATCAAGCAGAAAGCTCTCTTAATTACAAAAAAAGTCGAACACCTTTATTTATTGCAGTCTTTAATTCACATTTCTAGAAGAATGCTTCATGTATCTTTTCCTCTCCATCCTAGCTGGACATTCGATGTGCCTGGAAAAGGATTCTTAACAAACATGCACTGTGGTGTTACAGCCAGACTACATAACAACAAGAGAGAAAATACAAAGTATTTTTACACCACAGCAATCTCCCTAAAACAAATCACCTTCTAACTTCCAAAGAACACAGACTTGCACATTCTTTGTTGATATACATTCAGGAGTTATTTCTTACTCTAGATATCTCATTAAAGCAGATGGCTTTTCCTACTTACACATCCACATAGCCCCAAAGACAGCATTTAGCAATTACAACTCCATCTCCAAACCTGCTACCTGTCTCTTAGACAGGAACTCCAGTGACATTTGCATGTTAATCTCGTTCTAGGATACTAGGATAAGGTCTCTGTTTCTGCAAACCTCCACTGAAAACCTGTGCCTGAAAAAAAAAAAACCCTGAATCTAGTATTTCTTCTTCACTTTGAAAGATCCATGCAGACCCATGGCAGTAGTAGCCAACAGAAACCAGTTAAAATTTTGGATCCTTGGACAACTTAAGGACAACTACACTGGTTGCATACTTTAGTACGCATTAATGAAGAAGCGGCTTAAAATCAGACTTCACACCTAGAGCTGCCCTGCCTCCATAAAAAAAAAAAGGGAAAAGAAAGAAAGCAGAGAGTTCAATAACTCTATTTGTCTCCTCTCTCATACAGTAAGCTATGAATTCTGACATTAACATTCAGTTCTTAAGAAAACTGCATGTTTACCATCAGATTTTTTTTCTCTGGAAATCTATCCCTTCAGCTGTTATACATTCTTACATGCAGCAGAGCTCCAACACAGATCGTGAAAGGTCCTGGGCCACTATGAACTGCTTGTACCTTCCATTTTTCCATTTTTAAGGAGCTTGAAGGTATCAGACTCTCTGCTATGTTTTAATATATGTGCTTTCTTCTGCTTCGATTTTGACAACACATTAAGCACCACATACTCCCTAAAGATGATTTCAAAACAAACTGCCAAGCAGAATTTGTTTTGGAAACCTACATAACAGTCCTTTTGATGCCTTGCTCAAATTGCCCTGCGCAACGAAGTGGACAACCTGCACTGGTTAACCAACCAATTATTTTCACTCCCATCAAACATCTGATATTGCACATATCCAATATTGTGAGACACAAAAGCTGCAACACTGGGGTAATTTGTGAGCACCCAGGGAGGGAAGAGATAACATTGTAAAATGTGTGTTGAATAGAGGATTTGATGGTTAACTACAGCATGCTGTTAAGTAGCAGGCCTCAAGAGGACATGAGTAAACTCCTCATAAAGAACAGATGGCATGAAGGAATTAAAAGACAGTTTAAGAGCGGATCACGTAAAGTCTAACTACTTCAGGAGAATTAGTGGCAAAAAGGTAGCTCTTTTATGCATGGTAAGTCTCACTGACTCTTGATTTTTCATTTGTACTCAAACTGTATAACCTTTTGTTTGCCAGGTATTGAGTATGTGTTTGTCAGGTGAGGTCAACAGCAAATGTCAGCACAAGAGGTTAACTTCACCTTCTTCACATAAGAAAGCAATTCAAGCTTCCATGCACTAACACAAACTCAAGGAGCCAAGGTCTTCAACCCTGTCAACTAGTTCTACCTACAGTTTGTTTCCTGCAGGCTAACTTTTGCTTGGATTGTATGAGTATGGGCACATCAGAATCACAGTCTTTTTGTCACCTACTGACAAAAATCAAGTCAACGTGAGAATCCTCCAGTTACACAGACCAGGACACAGACTAACCAGGTCCCAGATTAAACAAACCGACCGGCAAAACACAATCTATCACATCACCAGCCACCTCCTCCCCAGTGAGCTTGAGGTCACCTGACCTCAAGGTACCGTTAAAGGGAAGAGCAATGAAATATTGGCAAAGCCCTTTTATAGAAGGGGGTGCCACACTGACCTGAGCAAGCAGCCTTTTCTACCAGCAAGGCTGAATGAGGTTGGCTGAACCCAAGGCCCAGAGAAGAGCACTGGCTATGCTCTTATTTTGGAAGACACTCCCAAAGTAAACATGACTTTCTTAGCTACCTTCCTACTTCTCTGATTCATGATATATATGGAGCTGTGGGTCTGAGTAGGTTGGAGACAACCAGTCCCAGTTTGCCCAATGTGATGCTTATCAGGGAGCAAGAGACCACCTACTATGCTTAAACAGCTATGAGGGAAGAGTTGTCTTAGCAAGCTATCTTCTAACAAGGATCTCAATATCCCTTTCCCAGTCATCTTTCAACATTCAGCTATCAAAAGGCCACGAATTGCATAGATGCCCTCATTTATCAGTAAATGCAATGGTATTCAAAGGCTGTTACTGAAAAACTGAAGTACAAGATGATCTGTTATACATTTGATAGTAAAAGGAACATTTTAGGAGTTGGCTTGGGCAGTCAAACCTGCGTTATTTATATTCCCAGACCATATATTTTCAAGCTACTTGTACAAGTGCCAAACGTGACGGAACATGAAAGCAGAGAATGAAACCCGGCACTTAACATCCAAAAATGCACCAGAACCCTTCTCAGGCTATACAGAAGTACAAAGATAAAGCCACTGACACAACATCAAAATACAGTTACCTCTGAGGTGCCATGAAGCAGCCACTCCACTTGAACACTACGGGATTGTTTATAAAAAAGGAAATGAGGCTTAACTTGTCCAGCTGAAGCTGCAGAGCAATTCGAGGCAGGCAGAAAGTAATTATTCAGCTGGAGTTCAGCCAGGCCACTGGAGTTAGCGCTGCTGTTCTTGTCAGGGGACTATGCAATGACCACTAGTGCTGCCTATTGAGTCATCAGCACCGCTTCCTGCAGAACCTGGGTTCTCCTTGGAAATCACCCATTTCTGGATTGAGCAAGCACAGCCCCAGTCAGTTTGGGAACAACACAGGACAAGGAGGAAGGGCAAAAAGCGTAACTATTAGTGTCGCTTTCAAGAGCAGTAAAATTTACATGGATTAAAGGGATGAAATCTTTATATATAGTAAAAAGGCTAATTATAATGAAGGCATCTGTCTAGCTGGCACCACCTACAGCAAAACCTGCAAGCAGTAATTGTACAATAACAACATGGTGTTTAGTGTGAGGTTTAGGACATTCTGCCAGAAAACCTAAAGCATCCAGGTTGTAAAACACTGTAATAAGTAGGTAATCCCCAGCCTGGCGTCCAAGTTAATGCCCTAACCTGTTCCTTATGATTATAAAATGTCTCAGTGTCAGCAGGTTCACTGTGAGTCAGAACTGAAATAATAAATGGCTTATTTTCCATTCTGATGGAGGAAATACATCACGGCTCATTGTGGCTCACTTACTGAGGCTTTTTTTTTTTAAACAGGAAAATGTAAAAATAACCAAGTCATTCTGCCTTACTGCACTTATTTTTGATTAACAAAGCCCTTATTACAATCAAATTAGGAAAGAAAAAGAAGAATGTTTTCAATATGGTTCGCAAAAACAATACCTTAGGAAAAATACAGAAGAAAAATTACTACACAAACAACCAAAGAATGTGAAATTTAGGACAAATAGCCTCTTTGCCAAAGTGATTCCACCACTTTGCTCCTGTAAACAACAGATTGCCTGAGCTGAGGTACAGGTCTAGGCTCTAACTTTGCCTGCACTTTTGCTCCCAAGACACTGTCTTTAATCAGATCTCAATGTTCATAACATGCTCACAACTGCTCAGTTGTGTGTTTGCACACTCAGGACCTCTGGTTGTAAGCCTCAGAAGAAAGGTGCTATCTTTTGCTTCATGCATTGCTCGCAAGCAAATTAGTGGCCTACTTCTGACAGAGCTCCCCAAGCACTACACACAAACCAGACAAAGTGACCCGTTGAAAAGTATTAACAGACAGTTGAAATATCAGCATCCCAAGAATATTCATCCTTTAACTAGTACAGAAATACATAATAGCGGGACTACTGCAAGCAAGGGACAATCAGTTCTTAACACAATTTGGAAATGAAAAGAACTATAACAAGTAGAAGAAAATAAGCGTCATTATTTTATGGACTTAAGCACAGTGATATTAGCATGGATGTATCAAGCTCAAATCTGGAGCCCATGTATATTTATACACAGACACGCATTGAGTGACCTATATTCACAGAACACACAAAACCACAAAATAATGTAGAAAATAATAGAGTAGAACAATATAGAAAAATCTATAAGCAAATTATATATAAAAGTCTTAAGTAACATCCAATTTTAGAAGAGAAGTACCTAAAATAGTAGAAAATACAAATAGACCAGCATTTTCACAAACTGTAGAAGGAAAAAGTATGGAACAAGTAGCACAAACACAGTCCTGAGTTTCCAAGGGAAATGTCTATCTCAAAGAACTGCAAGCTCTATGACTCTATATATTTGAAATATACAGTCATTGTCAGTAGACATATAAAGAATGCAAAATTATTTTAATTAAATCAACATGTACTGAGAGTGCAATATTACTCCAATATTACATTTTAGGGAAAAGATTGATATTCTTCCATGTTATGTATTGAATAAAAAATTGCAAACTAATGCTGGAGTATGAAAAACAAATGTTAATTCCTAAAGTACTACTGCTAATAAACTGTTAACCGATAACTACTAAGTTATTTATGACCAAAACTCTAATACTGCCCCAAAAAAATGCAGATAGAAGTACGAAGTTTATCTTAAAGTGGTGTCTCTTGACTACGTACAGTAAACATACAGTTTAGATGCACAAATGAACAATTTTCATTTCTTCCATATCCTTTCTGCAGCCTGTAATGCATACTTCGGTAACTCAAATTTATCATGACCCTTCAAACCTCAAGATCCTTTGGGTAACAGTGGTCAAGACTCAGAGCTACAGTTGCAGCAGGTCAGGCTTTGTCTTCCCATGCAAGTTTTACTGTGCCAGAGTTTCCCTGTGAGACACACTATGGTGTTGGTTTCTACTCTATGATGCTTTCTAGCTGAAAACCCCAAATAATTTGAGTTCTGTTCTCAGAGCAGAACAGGCTGATGAACTCATCAGCCCTAATTCTTGGCAGCCCTCAAGGCAGCTACTTAAAAGGACTAATGGTCTTGCAATGGAGTCATGAGACTTTGACTCACGGTCCCAGATTCTGCTCCAGGTTCCACCACCAGCCTCCACAGAGCTCCAGCACTCTCCTTTGCCCCATGCTCCTTCTCAGCTGCTCCACCACTGCCAGCATGGACACCAAAATCCCTCCTCCTCTTAGGTCTCCTTAAGCTTTAGTCTATTTTCAGGACTTTTCTGATCCATTTAGGGTTGCCTTTGCTTGCAACTGATCTTCTTAGCTGCCCTCAATACAAATATGTGTCAAGAGAAGTGAAAATATCCATGTGTGAAAGGCTGACACACTAAAGCTCTGTAAGCACGAGCCATGCCATGGTTTCCCACAGATCTGTTCCCCTTCCCCCCACCATGTCCCACACAGCTTCCTACGGGCATAACCTCAGCCCCATGATCTGCACTCCCTTTCCAACTTAGCTCCTTTCACTCCTTTATCTTTTGCAGCCCACAAATCCTGCAAGCCCACAGCATACGGTCCCTAATCTCCACAGCACCCTTTGGCCCACCCTAAACAATGTCCCCTAGGGGGGTCTGCCAGGTCCCCAATAAAGCTTGGACTGACCAGCACGCTGCTGCCCATCAGGAGTGAAACAAGAGATGCCAAGCAAGGCTGCTTCACTGTTGAACAGCACCTTCTTTTTATTTTGTTTTGGTTTATGACAGTTAGCCAGAATAATGAATATTACACGGATGAGCACAGAAGCTGGATTCATTACTGCCTTGTGACTCATTAAAGGTTTTTTCTAAACTGAGTAAAGTTTCCATAATTTAGGGGCCACATTTTACATCAGAGCTACACTTCAAAAAGCTTTACAAACCAAAACAATTTCAATGACAACATCACAGGGAAGGACAAGCATCCAACATTTTGGAGTAGCAAGAAGTTAGGTTTTATATATAATACACAGATAGATTTATAATTTTTAAAATCTTTTTCACACTTTACGTTTCAACCTTTAAAAATACAGGAAGAATGGTTCATTTTAAGCTTTCTGGAGTATTTTTTTATTTATTCCTGTCTTGGATTTTGATGTGAACAGATTCCTTCAATGACATTGCACAGCACTGCTTCTAA
This sequence comes from Coccyzus lansbergi, assembly GCA_033558105.1. NCBI lineage: Eukaryota > Metazoa > Chordata > Aves > Cuculiformes > Coccyzidae > Coccyzus > Coccyzus lansbergi. The sequence goes on from JAUMJK010000567.1 coordinate 659,156, forward strand.
AAGCCAAAGTCTGCTTTTTTTGTATCCTACACCAGTAAGAGAAAAAAAAATCTTTTCCTTCTGACCCAAAGATCATGGGAAAGAATACATATGTCTAAAGACAAGACTTGCAGACAGACATCATACCTTGTGCTGGACAACAAGGTTGGAAAAAACAGAGAAGCTTTGAATTACACAAATTCTTCCTTTGACTCTTTACTATCTAATTTTTCTGCATGGGAATAGCCATTTTCTTAAACACCTTCACAGGAGGTTACTTTCCTCATGAAATGCAGCTTGTTTATAACATTAATTCAGTTCTGTATCTTTTTCTTCTATTTCCATCTGCACTTATGGTGTTACTGGTGAGTTCATGCTTCCAGGTAAAGATTGTTTTTGTGAGCTAACAGGAAATCCTATAAGGTATTACTGCTGCAGGTTTTCTCCATAACAAATCCTTCCGGTTTATGTAGCAGATTACATACCTTTAAGATATTCCTCTTCTTTGTGAACACATACGGCCTTCTCTTCAGAAAGTAAAACTTTCCTTACTAAACCTCAGCAACAGAAAGCTGGATTTTTACAAAGCAAAAAACGAGAAAAGCACAACCACATAAGGCACTCACAATTTAACTCACATTTCAAAGCCTTCTCATTTCCTTTCTTGCCCTTTTTGTAAACACCACAACCAAAACACATTTGTTTGCTTTGATTTTCAAAACTTTACTATTCCCAAATATGAGGAAATTTCTCCTTAACACACCGAGGTTACCAGCATATTATAGTCCTTGTCCTCATATTGAAGCCATTCAGCCTTTGTAGACCTTCTAGGAAGCATTTTACAAAACAACCTGCAGTTCAGATATTCCTATACGTCTATCCTGGGAGCAGGCAAGTCTGAGACCGAGTGAGGTCATGGCCATCTCTGGCTCAAAAAGCATATTTCATTATATGCAACTGGGAGGCACAGCACACAGCTAGGTATCCCATCTTGCTTTCAAAAGAGACTGCACATGCATGGAAGTTATGCTAATGATCTGAAAAAGCACACCTAGGTTATGTGTGAATTGCATGGTTGTGCTCTAAGGGACCAGATTTAAGACTTATCAGCTTACCAGACTCCCTGTGCTGATAAGCAGAGAGTCAGGTGCTGGTTAAACCCCATGTAAGACTGTCACCTCTGCTACTGCATGTGACACCCATGACTTCTATACGGACTAAGAGATTCTTGCTTTTTTCATCCTTCCTAAATAACCTTCTTCCCAGTCCTTTAGTGGCCACTGTGGTATGAACAAGAAGATGCCCAGAGCTTGGTTTTCAAATCAGTTTGCCAAAATATAGCTTGTACAGGAAGAAACCCAGAGGTTCCTAAATTCTAAATGTCTGCACAACAGGGTAAACTGGGCCAGTTCCTCAAGGACCCAAAATACAAAGTCCTTACATGAACTGGAAACAACATGGTCTGAAACACCATCTTATTCCCTTGCACTCAGGACTACTGGCTTGAATTTAACGAAGTTACTTTGTCAACACCTGAAACTGTCCTTCGGCCTTTTCCCTATACTGATGATGTCTCATAATTTGAGCCTAAAAGGTTTCCTGGGAATGTTTCACAAGGGTTGCCTTGTTTCTAGGGAGTTATTCACCATGCCTGATGAAATTTCTCTTTGTGAGCAGTTAAAACAGGAACCTATTCTCATTCACCAGCTAACAATCCCAAACAGACCAGCCTCCTAAGCTAAAACAAGACTATATAACCCCCTTCAGACCTAGCTTTCTTCTTTCCCTTCTCCAGTTACCCAAGGGCTCTCCTTGCAACACCAAGAGCTACTTTGAATCACAAAAGTCAACACACAGAAACAAACTAGTAGGCTTAACTAAAGGCAACTATTAGGCTTTCTAACTTCAGGCAACCTCGGGGACACACCAGCTAACTAGAAGAAACCTCTCTTTCCTATTTTGAAGCTTCAATGCTACAGATGAACCTCAGAGTCTCACTGGACTCTCACACAACCAGTTCCCACCAGCAGTTACACACGACCTTTAGGTTGTCAGTACAAGATGAAAAGTCAAATCTTAAATCGTAAATGAGATCTACTTTTCTTAGTAGTGTTACTGATGTGAACATTAATGCAAGATTTACATCACAGGGAAAAAAAGATATTATTGGGGGGAGAGATTATCCAGGTCACTTCAGATATGTTTTGCTACTCTATTTTTTTCTATTCCTTGTGTAATAAGATTCAGCACAAGAAATACTGAAGCAAACCATCAGCACAAGCAATGAAGCCAGTCAGAAGTTTCTGACAATAAGAGCATATTTTGCCCATTGTTCGGTTTTTTTGGCTTAAACTTGGAAGGAAGTTTCATGCTTCAGTATAATTCAGACCATGTTAAAGACATTTCTAGGAAAAGGCACATTTCCTACAGCAAAGTTCATTTAACAGTCACTTAACAGCAACAAACTGAAAGCCCTGGTTGGCGATTTCAATTTCTCCTCCGCATGATTCATTTATCCCTGGTATAGGCCTGAGCAAGGGATTCTCCCAGTGAAAGAAAGACTAATCAAATTATTTCAAGTCAGTCGGCTATCCACTTAATGCCAGCCAGCCCCAATGGCAAAATCTCTTGTAACAGCAGATATTCCAATGTTAAGGAAAAAAATATATTAATGGACTAAACACTGGCTTAACCAGAGCTAAGAGGCAAGGCTCCTACAACCAGGAAGACAAATGTTATCATACTCTCTCACTCACCATCTTTCACATTGCATTTGAAAGTAATCTGGGACACAGATTTTTGAGAGATGCTGAAAGATCCTGACACAGTGACCAGCAAACCTGAAAAGGCTTGAGGTTCTCCACACAACCCTCTTTTGGAGCAGATGGGCCATCCATGTGTACCCAAAGATACTAATGTGCTACTGAACCGTGCTGTTCACGACAACAACTGGATCAGTTTGGAAACTTCTGCCTTGCAAGAAATCTCTGTAGCCATGGCACTGCTGTGAGTCACAGATGGGATAGCATAAAAGGCCCAAGGACTCTGGCAGAAGTCATATTTTAAACATCATTTGCTGCTACTTTTACACAACCTGCCTAGCTGAAGGCATCTAACTTGGTAAGTGATTTTTGGTTGTAAATATTTCTTACCTCTGTCTCAACCTGGATCATAACTTGAAAACTAACATGGTTGGTACACTTTCACTTTAGCCTGGTTTCCAAAGGACAGGTAGCGACATCAGTTCAACTGCTGGGTATTTTCACTGCATGGTGTGGCAGCTGGCTGGCAGTGAAAAAAAACATAGCAAATACCAGCTCTTGCCCCAGGAGCAGATGGAAAACACAGGGAAAATATCAAGCAATGATGCTGATAACTACACTGGGTTATTCTCTTCCTCCCCTCCCACCAACCCCTTCAAGCTCCAAAAGCTTCCATCTCGCTCTCCCTTGGGAGGGCTGTTCAGCCCTCCATCTCCCTGCTGCCCTATTTCTACACCTACCAATGATGCTCTTGCTCTGATCATCTTCAAAAATAAAAATGTTTCTTCTCAGCTGAAGTCAACAGCTTTCATCTGACACAAAGAACCTCCTGACGGTCCTTTACCCCACTTGGTACCCTTGGCTCTAATAAAAGGCACTGCCTCCTTTAAGAGCATCATAACATCGTTGCTGCCACAATTTTCTACATTCCCAAATCCAACGCAGAGGGCAGTCACATGCTCCTGTTTATACATCCCATAACACAAGGCCGCTATTTATCAATAAATGCCTTGAGGTGCAAAGCCCAAGCTCATACAATCTGTAAGGATTATCTGTTTGTGTTTCACATCAGCAACCGCAGTGGCCAGGGAAAAGTAAGGGGAAATGAGGATGCAGCTGAGAGTCCAAAGAGTAAAGGGCAAAAGGAAGGGGCTGAAGAGTTGGGGAATGAAGAGGGATGAAGCAACAGAAGTAGAGGTCCAACTTTATTATTATTATTAACTCTAATTCAAGGCATTAAAAATTACTTTAAAATACATGGGTAAATGCTAGGTTTTGCTCAGTAAAGAATTAACCATTGGAACCCATGGCTGCAGGATAACTATTGGAAAATAACTTGCAGTGATTAAAAAGGGATTAAATGGGTTTCATAAACAACAGTATCTGTTGTTAAACATGTTAAAATAAAATTACAAGAGTTAATAACCCATTTGCTTCAGGGCATAAACTAATCCTCATCTAAGGGTAGCAGAGATCTGCCTGCATGTCAGCTCAATATCTGGTGCAACAACTCCTCTCCATAGGCAAGCAATCTTTGCTTTTAATTCCTGGCATTTATAAACTGTCTTTTTTGCCTGAAAAAGGGAGCATGCTATTGTTCAGGCCTTCAACTGACCTCACATAATTAATTCTGGAGTTTACCAGATATATCATTCCCTAGAGGGAAAGGGGTGAAATGCGTGCAAAGGGAGGAAAACAATTTAAGTGCTCCACACTTCAATATACTGCTCTCAGTTTCTTCAAATATGGTTTGTTAGGGCACTAAAACCAAGCACAGGAGATAAAAATCCTTGTAAAAAGTTTTAAGATATGAACAAAGCACAAAATCTATTGGTACTTTTTGGTGCGACAGTTTATGAGGAATCAGTTTATGAGAAAATTAGATCTTTGAGAGGCAGCAAGGGAGGATTTTTAGTATATTGGAACAGAAGAATTTACTGCCTGGCAATAATTAAAGCATTATCTAATATCATAGCCTGTTCTCAAAGCTGGCATAGGGTTGAAGTATGAACTCCTCAAGATTATGATTTCAGCCTTCCCAAAACCCAAATCCAAACCTGTGAATCTTACTAATAGAGTGGCTACTCTCCCAAATAATTGCTTCTGAACAAAATAGATTGGACACAACACATCCACTGCTCCTCCGTGGTTATGAGTTTTTGGTTTCAAATGCCAGCTTGCTCTTTCCCACAGGTAAAAAGGTTGCATGCTGGGGATGCTTCTCCCCAAGCCCAGGAGAGCTCCTGGAAGAACAAGTCTTAAACATCAACCCTACAGAAGTCACTTCACAAGTGACCTTTCCCTCTATGCAGCCAGGCTCCCTACTCCCATTTCATTTGTCTACAACTTCTTTATTATTTATTTTTAATTTTAGGGTGGGTGCAAATTATGGCTGGCTCAGTTTGGCAGTCCCAAAAGTCAACATTTGAACTGTGTTTTCAAAAAAGGACTTTCCAATGTTTCACTTTGACTCACTAACAGGCCAGATTAAGTACATTCTATGACGCATCAGTCTCTGCAAAGTTTGTCACTGACCACCCAACAGAGTGGTATCAGTGCTGAAGCTGTGTGTTAAACTGATAACCAAAGCAAGAAATAGAAAACAAACAAACAAAAAAAGTCTCTGAAACTTAAATTAGTTTTACAGTGAATGCAAGCATACCGTTTCAGACCACAGTACGTATATATTCCCTCACCTCCCCTACTGCTGAAACAGCAAAGCAGGCATGGCAGATGGCATGATTCATCTGAAAATTACTCTAGCAGCACTCTCTCTATTAGCCCCCAAGGAGTAAACTAGGATAAAAATATTCTGACTGCTAACTTAAACTAGGCAGTTGTCACGAGGAGTCTTCAGGTCAGCCTACTTGCTTAGTCTGCAGAATTTTTCTTTCAATCAGCAATAAGCATTATGTATGAAGATACCATCACTTACTTATCCTACCTATCAGGAATTAATACAGAGGCAAGAAAGGAAGCAACTGAGGAACAAAAGGGCTTATTTTTCCACACATCAGTAAAAAAGTACCAGCCAACATCAGGCCATGAGCCACAGCAGATCAAGTTAATGACGGCACCAGTCATTTCTGGCAAGATGGGATAGATTCAGTTTCTAGAGAATGCATGTCTTAGTTGGGACAAATTTCCAAGGGCCCAGCAGCTGAATGTAAATCTGTTCAGTTGAAGTCACGGAAGGGGCCTCAAGAAGTCTATCCCTTGCCCCAAGGCATCAGCAGTTATGTTCAACACATCTGCAAGAAGCTGCCTTCTAAAAATATTCATGGAGAGAGCTACCCCTTGCCTCCCAAACTCACTCACAAGTTCGTGGAGGATATGGGTAGCCACCAGACACACCATGGTAGTGAGGGAGGGCACCACACCTCTGCTCAGCTATGGTCCCATGCTGGGCTACCAGGGTGGTGACAAAAAATGCCACCATCATATTCACTGTCAAGGCAGCCTTAGCAATCAGCGTGCCCCAAAAATGCAGTTCCAGCATGGTGCCATCAGTCCCCGTCCTTCACAAAAAAGGCAGTAGTCAGCAGTGCCATGCAAGAAATAAAAAGTCCATGGGAAGAAACAAATTAGTTTCCCAGCTAAACACTGAGCACTCCCTCACAGACCAGTTGGACAACCACGTGATGCTTCCAACTGAAATTCTATCACTCATTTGGAGGGAAAAAAAAACCCCACATTTTAGATTATTTTGACAGTACAAAAATTCGCTACAGCACAGGACATTTCCTCAGGGCTGACTACTGTAACATTATGGTTGGACTTGATGATCAGTGGGTCTCTTCCAACCTGAGCATTCTATGATTCTGTGATTCTATGATTAATTGCCTGGACTCTAGGCCACTAGCTAAAAACTCCCTCCCAAATAAACAGTCCACAAGAACCAATTTTGGGGTTTTTTTCCTTCGCCAACAATACTCCTCAGTCAACAGAAGCTGAATATTCAGCGTACTTTAATATCCAGGTTAACCAACCAAAGGGTGAAGTCACTAATGCAGTTGCCCTCATCTTTGGGGAGAAGGTGGTGAAACTGTGCTTAATGTCATCTCTCCAAAAAGGCGTTTTCTACATCTGTATACACTACCACGTCAGCCTTGTTGCATAACCGGGTTGTGCAATCATTGCAAATTCATTTACATCTTCATTTCTTTTCCAGTGTTCCAGAACAGGGACGGAGGGATCACTGTCAAAGGACAGGGTGGACTTTGCAGAACTGGTCCCTCGGCCACAGGAGGATGGTCTGAAGAGGTGTCAGAGGCAGTGGGAGGGTGCCAAGTCTCCATTAATGTCACTACTGCTCACCCTGAGCAGACATTTGGAGCAAAGTCTTAGTTAGAAACCTCAAAGCAAAGGATGACTTCATAGCATCAGAGAACAACTAGCGTTGGCTTGGATTGCAAGCACAGAAGATTATGGTTTCTCCTTTTAAGTCTTATTACTATGTCATTGCCACAGAACTGTAAAGAAGAAACAGGCAAGCGTGCACTATCAGGTTTTCATAGACTGAACAAACTGGATTACTCAAGAGCAACTCAAGTTTCCTAACAAGCATGGAAACATCTTCATTAACATAGTATCTCTTTATTTTGCCAAAATCAGTTGCAACTGGCTGCATTTTAAAATATTACTTTAAATTCATATCCTCTTTTTTATTTCAGTATGGCACTTACTGGATTTTCTAAATTTGTGGATAAGGTCACAACACACCAACAGCACCAGGAACCAGATCTTTGACCAGCATTAACACTTCACTGGCTACGACATACACTCACATAATGTTCAGAGAGATGCTCAGCTCTTGCAGCAAAGGCAAATGCTCAGCCAAAAAAGTCTGACATTAGATTTTTACTAGGAGGTTCTGTGTACTCATCAATGATGAAGGAGAAATGAGACATAAAATAATTAATCACTGAATCACAGAATCATTTAATCACAGAATCGTTCGGGCTGGAAAGGACCTTAAAAAACCTCTAGTTCCAACCCCCTGCCATGGGCAGGGACACCTCCCACTAGCTCAGGCTACCCAACTTAAGCTGAAAGAGAGAGCTTCTGTTTCAGCCCTCTCCATCATTCTCCAAGGTTTCCAAACATTGTGCCACCTATGTTTAGAAGGCAGAACCACCTTCTAGCACTGCCTTAATGCCATCCTAAGGATGCCAGGGCCAAGATACTGTAACAGTTATGAAAATGTGAAGCTGCTCCGATTTAAACATGCAGTCACACTCCGGGTTTTCACATCTGAAAAAAAAAAAAAACCCTACACGTTTTTTGGTGTGGCTTCCTTCACTCAAGATTTCTAGATATTAATCAAGATCTAAATATACTTAGCTAGATAAAAATATGTAGTGCATATTTATTTATGTTTGGATTATATAACATGATTTGATCAGATCACATGTGAGGCTGTATCCTCACCCTGAATTTCAAATAGCTTCTGGTTTGAGCTGCAGATCCATCAGCTGAGCAGAGCTCAGCTCAAAGGCAGGGCTGAAGTAGGACAAGCACAGCAGCAGTAACAGTTAAACAAGGATGGTAAATATCTAAACCAGATCTTAACCTGCCTTAAGATCACCACAAAGCTAATTAAAAAAAGTTAGCAGTAACACCAATGAATTTAATCATTAAACATTTATCTTGGAGCAACACTTCCATCAGGAATCTTTCACTTTAGCAAAAGCATTGCTTTCCACATCTGAACTTCCAGAGATAAAGGAAGACCTTAAGGGAGAATAAAATCAGTGGCCCAGTATCTCCAGAGAGACCAAGGGATGTACCTTCACTGCTTTAAGTAGCGAGGAACCTATGTGAAGAATCACTACAAACTTCTGCCCATAACTGCTAAGAGGAAATGTGATTCCTTTCCCTGATCTACCCCCTTACACCTGAGCACCAAAGACAGAAGTATCCACAGAGAGCCAACAGACAACAGTTTTACAGCCAGCAGTGAGTGTCACAGCAGGACTCTACTAGCAGGCTCAAGCCCCAGCATGGAACAGCCACCAGGTCATGGCTCCAGCACCCAGAGAAACCTGCACAGCAGCACCCTGCCAGCACCAGGGCAGCAGCCAGGCTCCAGGCTTTCAAAAAAGCCTTCTGTTCACGCCTCCTCATCTCTCCACACCTCCCAGTGCTTGCATCCAAGAGGACTGCCGCTAAGGGCAGCCAGAAGCAGACCTTGGACCTGACCCAGCAGCACTCTGATGCTGGAGCCTCACAGTGTGATACTGCAGAGGAAGGAGGCAGAGGGAAAGGACAGAAGAGAGGGACTAACCAACCAGTTAGTAACTACACTTGCTAATTATGCATTTCCAGAGGGGAGACAACAGCAGGAATAAACCCTCAACACAACCAGGATGTCTTCAGAGTCAGGTTTTCTGGGAGAAGGAGTGGTGGGGTTTGCAAACAATTACATTTAATTTGAAGATACGCATATGGAGGGAATATTTTTGGAAGAGAAATCGACATGTTAACAGTGAACAGTGGCAGAGAGCACATAATCCATTCACATTTTGACAGCAGAGAACTGCGGAGGCCTGCTATGAAGAATGTCTGAATAACAGCATCTTCATTTCTTTAGTGCCTAATTAAGAGTTTCTATATATTGTAAAGCATCACTGTAAGATATAATTTAGTAAACACTAAAGATCTCTCTGTTTATAAGTATGCTTTTGGTAATCAAAATTTAAATCTGGATATATATCTGAAGCATGTATGGCACAGGTACTTTTTTTTATTCTAACAATTACATTCAAATTAGCAGATTAACTCTAATCAGTTTTAAGCAAATGTGAGCTACAAGTAAATCATCCTTAACTAACACCACAGTAATATATTTTTGGATCGTTAGTATCCTTACTCCTGTTAGCAGCTTCAAATACATTTCACATATATTAAAGGGCAGCAGACAATGTGAAACAAGTTTTGTCAAATCTGAGAAGTCTACGGATGCCAGAATTTAGCACCAACTTGGACCTGAAACTCACACATGACAGAAAAACATTTTCAATTGCACTAATTCCCACTGTGGGAACTGAAAGGCAGCTTCATATAACACAATGGGCAACAAATCCATTACTTTAGTTTCAGTCGCCAAAATTTAATTAATTTCCATCCAGGCAAACATTAAGTGTTTCTGCTGATCTTGCAGGACGTAAGCTCATTTGCACAATAAATGCGGTCTAACAAGTCACCACATTTACAGCAAGTTGCTTCAGCCTTATCTAGCTTCATAGTTTGAAAAGTCAGTGACGGGTAAGTGAAACTCCACCCACGTCACAGTTTCTGGAGTTAAGCATAAGAAAACTGAAAAAGTTGCTACCTTCTCCTTGCAAGTGAGACTGCCAGCAGGGTTTGGACACTTAGGAGTCCATATTCTTAACTACAAGTATAGCCCTCATTCAGGAAGGGGAAAAAAAAAAAAAAACATGCACTTTGCACTTCGATTTGCTCCCACAAAATGAACATGCATATTATATTCCAGTGCTCCTAAAAAAAAAAAATAAATAAATAAAAAAAAAAGAGAGAGAGAGAGAGAAAAAACAAAATCAAAGACCCTCTGCTGCCTGCTTGCAGTAACTGGTAAAAAGGAAAAAAAATCCATAAATTAAATGTATCAATGTAAATAAGTAAACATATAAACAAAATAGTCACTGGTTCTACCTATGACAGAAGGCACGCATCACTGCAGCATTAGAGCAGAGAACATCAGCAGGGATTCCCCAGAAGCTGGATCTGCCAGCAAAAAGGGCAGCAGGGCAGCCAGGAACACAGTCTGCACATAGTGGCTGCTGCCCATCTATGCACAGGTAGCTCCAGTACAGAGACTGAAGACCAGCTCCAGGTAAACAGCAGCAGCGTAGAGTCCTCCCAGACAGAGCGCTTTTACCCACTCGCTACCCTTCTCCTCTGCAACACCAACAGCAGAGCAAGAGGGCAGTGCCCTGGCTGCTCAGCTACTGAGCTGTGGATCAGCCTCCCCAGCAACAGGCTGCCCTCTGCACCTCCTGCCTTTATGAACCTTCAACTTTCCCCAAAACTACAGTTTCCATGGAGAGCACAAAGGCTGCTTACATGCCTCCATGCACGCACACTGCTCACTTCATTTTTAAAAGTTTTTAATTTCCTGATTTCTGCTCACAATAGAAATTTCATTCTGGTACTACCTAAATTAAAACGGATGGGGTGTCTTTAACATTTTTCGAGGGAGACACCAACGCCCAAGAATCAGAGAGCAGCCCACTTGACCCTTTCACATCTTGAAGCAGGAGAAGCATGAAAACCTGGCATGTAGTGGCTTCTGAACAACAGATTTTCAAAAACGAAGCAGCAGCTAATTAAATAAGAGTTCTTACATATTACAAAACATAGCTAGGAGATATAATTTAGCTGGAAAATACTACGGGTTAAGTGTACCTCTGCTTGAAAACACGTTTTGGCAATCAATCCAAATTTAAATCTGAATATGTACTATTTCAGAGACTATGTCACACACATAGATGGTAGGTTCTCTCAAATATGCACATGCCAGGCTCCAGAATTTACACTCTTCAGACCTCGGCAACAAAAACACCCTTGAGAAAATAAAAAGGAGTCCCACACACTCACACCAATGTAAGCCTGAGCTGCAGTTAACACACCAGCAAAGCACTCAGGGTAAACACGGGCTGCTTAGAAATGCTGCCACAGCCAACCCTGGCACGCTGGCTTGAAGCGGCAGCGGGACTGAAAGCGCTTCCAGCTGTATGGATTCCTAGCATTCCCAAAAATTAGGTTTCTAAGGCTAGAACAAGAGAAGACTTGTACCTTTAAGTTTAATTAACTCTAGAATAAGATGTATTTTCAAACAGAACTATAACATCATTGATACTGTGCAGTGACGCAAAATGACTTTAACAACAGTAAGTTGTCCAAGCAAATTGAGTGTTACCCTCTGTTCCTCCAGCAAATTTCTAATCTCTGGCTGAAGCAGCAGCTGTCAAAGCCCCAGGAGGTTTTCAGTGACTACTGGTTGTTTTTTTTTTTTAAACTCAGACACTTCTGGTCCTATGTACCACAAAGCAAATCATTGCTAAAACTTTAATATTAACTGCAGAAGTACTACAAAACTAAATACATTTGCCTATTTAGGTATTATTTTAAGTGATCTGGTAAAGATCAGTACCCATTATTGAAAGATAGCACAAGAGTGAGGCCTAACAATGTTCTCAGCAGACAATCATCAATCCAGTAAAAGCAGCTAACTTCACTCTTTTTATTCTTCTCCCTCCTCTGTTAGGAATGGACACCTACTAAGAAACTTCATGATACAGCTGGTGCACGGCTAAATTAAGATATCTGCATATCACAAACTACAGTACAGGAATGTACACAGCTTTGGTTGATGAACAGATGTGAATAACAGTAAGTATATTTAGAAATAATTCTTAAACGTGACTAGCACTTGTCCTCAGAGATCAATGTAATTCATGCTGAAACTCTCTATGGAGCAGCAGAGATGCGACTCTCCCCAGTGCACTTCAAGTGCAGCCTGACACCATGAAGAGCCATGTCTCCCCAATATTTAAAACCCACTTTGGCAACTAGATCTAAAAAGAAAAGTCTAAAAAATTCATTGAAGTATTAGTATGCACTACCAGATGCTTAACTGCGACTAGCTGCAGCCAGCACCAGTGAATCTGAAGTTCCTTCTTCACAGGAGTTGAAAATAAATGTCTCCATCTTTTACATATTTCTGAAAGAGGAAAACAATAAACTATTTACTAGGTATCTTCACTATGTCTAGCTTCAGTATTTGTTACTCAAGGTTATAAAATCATTTCCACTAGAAATTCTTGTTTCACATAAAACTTTCTCCTAAAACAGAAAGGGCTGAAGGTTTAATATCTGCAGCCACGGCCCGACAAATTTCACAAATCCGTGGCAGCAAAATATATCAGTGTTTTTGTTCCAAAAGCCATGCATTCATTTTACAAAATATTCACCAGTTGTGTAAACAGATAAGTATATATTGAGGTAGTATTGTGCTTTGGAAACTGAAAAGTCTGAACAGCTATCTCAAAAGTACATAATTTCTGGACTCTTTACAAAACAACCAGAACACCAAAAATATTGCCTATTTTACTCTTTTTTTTTTCTTTTAAAAAGGCACCTTTACACACCTTATTTAAATACCTTAATTCCCTTGCACCACACTGCTTCCCCTTTCCATCCCAGACAGCAAAAGCCCCAGTTTCCTAAACCACAAATTTCACTGACAACTTGTGAAACAGTGTGAGTGATAATAAAATTATAATACTAAGGAAGCAGCTGAGCATGCCATAAGGAATATGGTGGCAGAGAGAGCAGTTATCTCACTTTTGCATCAAAGTTCTTTAAAGTCAGATACTTCAGGAAAATTCACTTCTTGATGTGAGCAGACAAACCAACTCAGGAGTCCTGGTTTGGAGTTTAATCTCACCTATAAATCACAGAAGTAACTGAACAGACATCACAACAAACAGAAAATGGGCAAAGAAAACAAAAGGTTTTTCCAGCACGTAATTCAAGACCCTAATGGAAAGCTCAAAACCACTGAGGAGTGCTGGGACATCTCGCATCAGAGAGCACAAGCTGCTGACAGTGGGCACATCTACAGCATCCTTGGGGCTGAGAGATGACTCAATCCCTCCCAGCCACAAACTGCCTGCAGGATGGGGCCAGGGAAGCCCATAAAACTGCCCCAAAATAGGGCAGCAGCTCAGAGGTTTGAGGTCAAAATGGGCTTTGTCCTTCAAGCAAGGGCTGAGGTCAAAAGGGCAAACACAAAAGGAGAAACAAAATTAAGTTTAAAAGGAAAGAACAGTTAGGGGCCAGCATTGTGATACAGTTTTGCCATGAGTTATTTAGGCACCTGCAAAGATTAAGCTGAACTTTCATACCTGCAGGCTTCTCACTTACTAAGCAAAATGCAAGCTGGTGACTCACAGACAAGACAAGAAAGGCTGCTACAGAGTACTTTTTAGGGGCAGAGACCAGGTATGCAAGCCAGTAAATAGCAAAACTCGCAACGGAGTGGCCAGAGGCTGGAACCAGTGGGGCCAACAATTGTACCTGTGCTGAGATCAGATGTCACGGCAGAGCTAACGCAATGACAGCTTCCAGCTGTTGAGGTTATTCCTAGTGCCACACATGAAAAGGTATGACTGCAATCGCATTTAACTTGGCAGAATCCAGAAACAGAAAGACAAACACAAATATATATGCATATGCACATGGGTACTGTATGTACGTATTTATAATACAGTGCACGACACTCAGGGGTCCACAAATCCCCTAGGGAAGCACCTAAAACAACAGAGGTAAAAGCATACAGGCACGTAACCAACACTGAGGGAACACTAATTCTCCAAAGCATAGAATATTCTTGATTTCTGAAGGTCTTTTAAACGCTTCATACTACATGTAGCTGTTGAATCAAACACACCACAATCCAGAATTTATGCTGCATGTAGACTGACGTGCTATAGAATAGAGTCATGGCCAAAGAGTATTCCTACAGTAAGCCCATTCAAAACACTCATCCTGTGCCTGTTTTGTCCTCAGGCTTTCAGGTTTACATCCATCCAGCCTTCTACAGCTAGATACCATCTATTCTCATTCCTTCAGCAGCAGCAGCAGCAAATAACTTAGGACTATAAGCAGAGGAGGTGCAAATACCCATGCCACTGTGAAAAATACATAGTCCTGCCACCTTAAGATTAGTGCCACCAAAACTGTGGTTTCTGCTTAAGAAAAATTACAGTTTTTTTATTTTAATCCATTTTCAAAAGCAGGCTAAAAGGATGGGACCATTCAAGGAAGTTTAACTGTGAAAGCTCCTTCACGATAAATCTCAACAATCTCACCATAAAGCAAAGACATCAGGAAATAAAATACACATCACAGATGTTTCATATTTTATAGATGCTTATTAGCCAAAAAAATATATATTTGTATAAAGAGCGAGTTCACAGCTCTTGCAGCACTACAAACTGTCCTAAGCCCTGTGTCTCCCACTAGCACAGGTAAAAGCGAACGTTGCTTTCACCTGACCACTACTAGGAGAAAAGTTTCATTCTTCCATGCAACTTTCACAACAATTTCTTTCTTATCTCTGAAACAGATCTTGCTCTTGCTTCAGCTTTCTCTGAGCAATGTTGGTTGCTACTGGCACTCGTTCACATGCAGCAACGCAGCAGCTCTGGCAGAGCCCACCTCCAGTGCTTCATCCAAGGTAGCCGCTCTGTGGTGGGGTCGTGCAGACTTTCTCCCCTAGAGTTCAAGGGGCTGTTTTGTTTATAAAGCAGAGCTTGTGCTAAGAAAATCTGGAATAAACTACTTTGTATGTACAACTGAGAACAACTTCACCCACTGTAACAAGCTACTACTAATATTTTTATTAATTATTAAACTTTAGCTTCTACTCTTATTTTAAAAGCCATTTTTTATTTGAATGTTTTTATTCAGAAGATCTTGGGTGCTATTTTGAGCTCCTAACAGATAATGTTGACACCACTGAAGCTTTGATTCAGTGAAAAATGAAAAAACAGCTCAGCGTCAGACATTAAATCAGGGCGGTACACATTCACAAGCATTAGAGCAGTGACACTTTGTCTTCTGTGTGAGAAACACCACCTTGCCACTACGCAGAAAGTGCGCGTTCTTTTTAATTTCTGGTGTATCTGTAGATTTTTAAGTTTAATTTGTAAGGTGCCTTGTTTGCACACACAAATACGCAAACATAAACATTTCAAAGCTTTATTTAAGGGGAAAAGAAAAAAAAAACCAAACCTCTTTCTCAGACTACGCAACACCCACATACAACGTACTCCCAGGCCTAAGTCAGTGCCAGGCTCTAACAAAAACCCGCGCTCCGTCACCAGAGAAGTCTGCCACTGCTCTGTGCTCACTGCTGGAGCGATGCTCCTCCTCTGCCTGACCCTCTTCTGACTCAGGCTTCGCTCCGAGCCCTGCACCTGCACCTACAGCAAGACCCTGTCCCCCAGAGCATGAGCAAACGAAGTGCTCCCTGAAAAAAAATCCTCCATGGAGGGTGCTCCGTGGATAAACGGAGATATATTAGGCAAATGTACTGCACGCCTCAATCAGATCAGTTATAGCATTGACATTCAGTGGCTGCCAGTGACTTCAAAATGTGTTCAAGAAACATTGCACTTATCTGGCTGAAATGGTAAAACCTGCGAGCACATAACTTTCTGAGCAGCCTGGCAGTGACACCGCCAAAGGGAGACATCAGGGCAACACACGTTCAGTGCAGAACACAGTAACTAACTGTGGTAGGAAAGTACGGATGTATTTAGACGCCGGCAGCGTTGGAGTACCTAGTGTACTCTACCAGAGGTACCACAGCCATAAAAACACACTGGTAACAGCTCTCCCTGGCAGAGTAGAGATACACAGGCATAGGAGGAGCTTAATCTGTCAGAAAAAGGAGTATAAGGCTTATTTGCTGACAGACCACAAGAAGAGAAGCAATAAAATAAGGAAACATCTAATAAGTTGCAGACCTAGCAGAGCTGCTTGTTTGCTTGCTTGAATTCGGGACTTCTTTGCTTTGATTTTACTTTGGCTGATTCGGTTTCTAGTTCTCATCTGCTCATTCTGAAAAAGCACTTGATGTATTTTGCTTTTCCCCAGAGACTGAAACACCACTGGAAAAAAAAAGCGTTTTCAAGTGACAAGAGATTGTTTTTAATGGTCATTTGCTATCAGTCATTTCACTCCTGTAAAGGGTTTTCAGGAAAAATGTCTTCAGACAATTATCCTTTAAATTTTTTAGTCAAACGCATAAAATCATAGAATCACAGAACAACCAGGTTGGAAGGGACCCATCGGATCTTCTAGTCCAACCATCCCACATCAGCAGAAACTAACACTTTTACAAGCTTTTAGATAAAAATGAGTTTAAGAGTAAGCTGCGTTTCCTTTCTCAGGAAGTTGCCTGCCTCTAAAAAAAAAAAAAAAAAAGTAAATATACAAAATTCTACCAAACATTACAAAAATGTAACGAGCACTCCTAGCCAAGCAATTAAAAATACGTAAGTACAGGGTGAGAGTTGACACTTAAAAAGAAGAAAAAAGGGGCAAACTAATAGAGATACTAGAAAGTGAAACGAAGAGTTTGGCTGGCCCCAACTGGCCACTTAGTGGCCAGTTGGGGCCAGTCAAACTCTTCGTTTCACTAGCAGCCCAGGACGCTCTGGGGAGGCGGAGAGAGGCCTCTCCTGGAGGGGGGGGGGGGGTGGGGGGGAGGGGGGGCAAACCCGCTTTTTTTTCTTTTTTTTCCCTTTCCTCGCTTTAGTTAGGACGAGAATAGTAAAACCGCGGAGCCCCGACGGGGGGGAACCGGCCGCCCCTCACCTTCCATCCGGCCGAACTGTTGCTGTCGCCCTTATCCTTGAAGTAGGGGACGCTCTTGACCATCCACTCGTAGATCTGCGAGAGGGTGAGCCGCTTCTCGGGGGAGCTCTCGATGGCTTTGGTGATGAGGTCGGCGTAGGACAGGTTGCCCCAGGCGTTGCGGCGGGACGAGCTGCTCTTGCGGGGCTGCCCGGCCACGGGCCCCGGCGACAGACCGGCCACGGGCGGCGGCACCGGCGGCCCCGGCGGGTGGAGGCGGCAGCCGGGCTCGGGCGCCGAGAAGTCCCCGCAGCGGCAGGCGGGCGGCTCCGGGACGGCGGCGCTGGGGGGCAGCGACGCGAAGTCCTCGCTCTCCTCGAGGAGGCTGAGGTTGCTGATGAAGTCGGCGCCCAGCCCTCCCGAAGCGGCGGCGGCGGCGGCGGCGGCGGCGCCGGCTCCGGCCGCCCCGTCGGGCTGCCCCCCGCAGGACGGCGCCGGGCTGGAGGTGGCCGAGCTGGGGGGGTTGAACTCGGGCCGCGGCAGGGGCCAGGTGCACGAGCGGGGCCGCGGCAGCGGCTCGAAGTCGGGGTCGATGTCCACCAGCTGCGGCGCCTCGGCCATGGCGGGGCCGGTGCGGGGGCGCGGCGGCTGGGGCTCAGCGCCGCCGCCCCATGCGGCGCTCCGGGCGCGGCCCCGACGGCGCGGCCGCCCGATCCCCTCCCTCCCTCCCTCCCTCCCTCCCTCGCGGCTCCGCGGCGGCGGCAGCGGCAGCAGCGACCCGGCCGCCCGGCGCGCACCGACTGAAGCGACCGCCCCGCGCGGTCCCGCCTCCAGCCTTCCTCCTCCTCCTCCTCCCGGCGGGGAGGGCCGGGCCGCGCCGCGCCAATGGCAGCGCCGCCCGCCGCGGGGCCGCTTCGGCGGGAGGGGCGCCCGGGCCCCCCCCAGGGCCGGGCAGGGGCGGGGAGCGCTTCCCGGCGGCCGACACCCCCGGGAGGGACCCAGGCGCCCTTCGTCCCCGCGGGGCGGCTCTCCCCCGGGCTCTGCCGCCGCCCAGGAGCCCGAGCCGGGAGTCTGCCTCCGGCGGAGCCTGTGCTCCTGCCGGGAGCCGCTGTTGCAGCCGGTGGGCAGCATAGTCACACGTGAAGTCAACTGTTAAAGGTGTTTTATATTGTCCCCGAAGCAGCGCGAGTTATTAAAACTTGTGTTAACCCCTTGCGAAGGGGCAGCACTTGGAGCACACGCCACCTCTGCCTTCCCAGCCCATAAATGTACAGACACACGTACTCATAGAATCATAGAACAACCAGGTTGGAAGGGACCCCTCGGATCTTCTAGTCCAACCATTCCTATCAAACACTAAACCAAGTCCCTCAAGACCTCATCCACCCGTGCCTTAAACACCTCCAGGGAAGGTGAATCAACCACCTCCCTGGGCAGCCTGTTCCAATGTCCAATGACCCTCTGTGTGAAAAACTTCCTCCTAATCTCCAGCACCAGAACTGTGGTTCTAGCTCAGATTAAGAGGAAGATGTTTGCTTAAGCTAGAGGATCAATCACAGGGGCCAGGCACTCGCTCAAACTGGTAAACCTCGCTTTTTAGAAAATCTGTGGTGTTTTCAGTAGTTAGAGTGTTTTAGAATCATAGAATCATAGAACAACCAGGTTGGAAGGGACCCATCGGATTTGAACAGCATATTTCAGACATGGCTTAGTAAATCACGACATCTGCTACTCTCTACAACTACCTGAAAGGAGGTTGTAGAGAGGAGGGAGCTGGCCTCTTCTCCCAAGTGACAGGGGACAGGACAAGAGGGAATGGCCTCAAGCTCCGCCAGGGGAGATTTAGGCTAGAGATTAGGAGGAAGTTTTTCACAGAAAGGGTCATTGGGCATTGGAACAGGCTGCCCAGGGAGGTGGTTGATTCCCCTTCTCTGGAGGTGTTTAAGGGACGGGTGGATGAGGTCTTGAGGGACTTGGTTTAGCGTTTGATAGGAATGGTTGGACTAGAAGATCCGATGGGTCCCTTCCAACCTGGTTGTTCTGTGATTCTATGATTCCATGATCTGCAAGTGGCCGTGGCTCTTGGTGTTGCCTGTCGAAGAGTCACCTGAGCAGGCTAACTGTCCCCGTCCAGCCAGCAAACCTGCTTGTCTTCCCTCCTCTCTGAGTTAAGGCAGAGAGTGTTAATGTCATTTAAATATGTGGTTTGTTGTTTCTATAAAAATGTTTTCTGAATATGAGTAATGATAATGAAGGAGAGAAAGCGTTAGGACTGCATTTAGGCCCACAGCGTATAATTTAGTGACAGATCGTACCTCTGCATACACACACTGGCTATTATGAAAACACTTTTTAAGACACTCAGTGACACCTAACTGTACAGTTAGTGCAACATTTGCACAACTGCATAGTAACTGATCAAATTTTAAAGCACTGGGTTTGTCATGTTTATTCACCCAAATGCCAAAGGTGTTTATGCCTCTTACAGGTTGGCTGCTTGTCAGATTCCAGAGTTGACTTGTCTTTAAGTCATTTTTTATGTTTTTCAAGCCCTGTAAAGGATTCATCCCACAAATCTATATTATTTAGCCCATGTAACCCTTTTTTTTCTTTTTCTTTTTCTTTTTTTTTTTAAATAAAGGAGTCCCAGTTCAACCTAATAACTTGCATGCCACGTTTCAGCTTGGAACAGTTTTATCCAGCAGTATTATGCAACTCAGCTACAGTAGTTGCCCTGCAGTAAGGGAGAGCACCCTGCCTTGGAGAAGCAGAGATTATATAATGGTGAGAAGCAGCCAGGGACATGCGGCGAATGGACATGTTGAAATGGGAGCCAAAACAAAAGAAGGGCCCGAGAACACTGAAACATATTCTTTCTCTTTCCTTGGCATCTGAAAAAAAAAAAATTCTAGGAGCCAAACTGGCACCTATCCTGCTGAAGGAAATGGATTTGTTATCCAGGCTTTCTTCTATGGACTCTGCTTTTTTATTTTGTCAAAAGTAGAGTTGTTGTTCCCTGACCTCTATTGGTATACACGGATGCTGAAAGAAAAAAAAAAAAATTAAAAAAGCTTTCCTTTGTTAGATCCTAACTGTGAAAACTGAAAAGAAAGTGACTGCATTTTAGAAAGCACTGGTGTGTTTATAGTTCAGCCCAGATTGTTCTGTAGGACGAACATTGCATTGCCCTTTCTTCGCCCCTCGTGGCATTCTCCCCACTCCTCTTACCTACCTGGTGGGGCTCTGCCACATTTGTGCCCCATGTCACTGATGTTACAGCTCAAAACTTTGCAGTGAATACAGACAGCAGTTTGCAGTGAGGGCTGAGGGATGTGGAGGGAGAGAGCAGTAAAAACAGAGCCTTTAAAATGCTGCATCTGCTCAGCAAGTAGGGCCTTGTGACTCACAACGCAACAGGCAGATCTTAGCTCCATTGCGGAGATTTTGACTATTGCATGCTATCAGCCAGGCCGTCTGCTGAGGGTTGGAGGAAGGATGAAGGCCGATGAGATGATGCTGAGCACTTTTCTGGGATGAGTAATCCAGACAGTCTGCTCAGACTTCAGCGTAACTGCCTGGGTGAGTGAGTCCTTCTTTAAAGCCCCAGTCCATGCATCTGCGATCTTATGCTTTCCTCACAAAGGATTTTCTTTCTCCATCGAGTACCTCGGTGTTGAACCCTTCATGTCAGCCAATTTTAGAGTCAAAGCAACAAAGTGACACGCATGCTACACACAATACAAGGGCCACATAAGCTGTGTGCTGCCACCTCACCTGCACCGCATGCCCAATGCACTGCTGACCCTCCTTCAAACACACTGCTGTGAATAAGAACACCCATTCAGCTGCTGAAGGGGGGCTTCCCCCTCCTAAAACAGCTCAGTACAGCAATGTGTTAGTACAAAAAATTTTACTGCATCTACAAATGACAGCGTTAAGTTTATCTCATCTCCCACAATGCCGAAATGCTGATGGATGCACCACAATTCATTCTCTACTCCCACAGTCCTCCTCCTACACTCCACCTTTTCATTTCTCTACTCCTACTCCTGCTCCCATTTTCCACTCCTCTGCAATACAATATCTCCTATCATCCTTGACATCAAGTTATATTTTTTTTCAAATTAAAGACCTAAAGATTGCCTTTTGTCACCACCAGAATAAAGCACAGCCTTCTGTTCATATTCTGGTTTCAAGGCAGCCAAAATAGAGGATCTATACTTTTTTTTTATTATTATTGCTGTCTGTATAATTCACTCTCTGAAGTTTTGATCAAATTCAGCAGATCACATGAACTTCAAAGTACTCATACTCTATGTACAGCTCTTTTTCCAACATGTATGTACGCGGTGAGTGGGTACAAACATTTTAACAGAACAAAAAGCAACTATGAAATATCAGTGTGTGCCTGGTACCATAAGAGCTGGAAGAATGCTTCTTTTCTGCGAAAGGATGGGGGAGTTCAACACCTCCAGTTTCCTCCCACATCTCTCGGATGTGGCCAGCCTAGGTTTGTAGTATGCATTTCCAAGGAGGTTGGGTATCGGAAGGGTGATAGGGCACTTCAATCACATCCTCTCTCAGCCCAGGATGACTGAAGGTCTCCCTGACACAACAGGGTTTGGTCACGTCACAGGTGGATAGGGCATTTGTGCTCTGCCAAGCAAAGGGAGTTCCACCAAAGTGAGGCTTCTTAAACTGTGAGAGAAAGGCAGCCCCTCTGCAGCATGTTTTGGAGCAGGAGCTCAACTTCATAGCTGTGAGTTACCTCCTGGGAGCGCACATCTCTCCTGGTCAACCACATGAACCACAGAAGGAACTTAAGGATCTGCTAATCCTTCACCATGATTTGGTGGTGCTAATGCTCCCACTCCCTTTCCATCCTACCCTTCATTTCGCGCCTCACACAGCAGCACACACAGGCAGGGCAGGGCCCAGCTGGCCCAGGAGGAGGTGGGTGTCACATATAGGGTCACTCCATGGTCAATGGAAGGAGACACATCCCCCCCATAGGTGATTCACCACCCCAGCTGGTGGAGAAGACCATGGGGATGGTCATGCCACAACCATGAGGATGCCATGCTTTCCCTCCCCCAAGAAGCTTGTGCTCATTTTCAGCCTTCAGGTCAGCAAATCCTATTCATTGCATTTGTAGTATATGGAAAATGTGTGATCATTTCTTATTGTGCCATTGCGTCTCCAGGATTTTCCAGGCTCTGGATATTCCAGTGGCTCAGTACAAGTCAGAAGTGATGGGCAGGATGATGCTGAATCCAAGAACCAATGTGCTCAAGTGTAGAAAGTGGGACTCAGCCTTTCCTGGCACAAACTTTGACATAACTTCTTGTTACCTGCCTGTTTTATGCCAGCACCTGTACAACCCAGATGGGATGCAGCCCTCCTGAGCTCAACAGGAAGAAAGAGGCCGTGTCACACAGCGTGAGGCTAACAGGCTAACTGGGCACTGTGGAAAGACGGCAAAAGAAAGGCAAAATAATTAGTCTTACTTTGCAGGAGGGAAACTAATGAGGTCAGTAACTGAAAAAATGGCAACATTCTATGAAGATGAAAATGGCAACTAATTCTATGAAGATAATAGGCAACTGGAAGGCTGTTGTGGACAAATCAGTGCTCTGCATGGTATTTTAAAGACCTGTCGGAGACTAAATTGGGGAAACAATTGGGGAAACCACAAAATTGTTGTTGCCTGATCTACTGGGATGTCCCTGCCCATGGCAGGGTGGTTGGAACTAGATGATCTTTAGGGTCCCTTCCAACCCTAACTATTCTATGATTCTCCACCACCAGCAATCAGCAGAGTCTTCAAACTCAACAGCAACAATCCACAGACAATTTCTTCCTCCTTCCTCCATTTGTCTCTAGAAGCTTCAGTAGCAACAAGTGGCCGGAGGGCTGAGAAGGAGATGAAGCCAAGAGGAAGGGTGAAAGGGAGCCATTAAGGTTGAAAGTGGGGTTGTGTTACCCATACTGGGAGATGGAGTTGATGAGCATTAGGCTCCCAGAAGTCTCATTGCAGACCCAGTGGCTGCTGAAGTTGGACCCCCGTAGTTTAAAAGAAATGCCGCAATAAATATTTAGTTACATAAATTAAAAGATAATTTAGTATTAAAAATGTTTTTATTAAATACAGCTAGTAGAAACATTTGCTAGCTATTTTTGACAATTTTCTTTGACATTGTTCATACTTCATTTGTTCTCAACATCTGCAAAAATGTAAACAATTCAAATTAGAGGGCAAGTTTTCATGGAAATCATTTCTATGTTGCACCATTTGAAGAAATCAGAATTTAATTTTAAATTTTCTTGTGCAAGAGCTCGTGTCAAAAGCACTCGTATGTTTTTCCAGTCAAAGAAAAGAAATAATAATACAACTTTACAGGCTACAGTGATTAATGCCGCTCAAATTCCTTCTACATGTGGCTCTTACTTAGCATTTGGGCAAAAACATACTCACTGAATGAACTCAAATGAGGCACATGTTACCGAGTACCACTGTCTGCTGCCTTATTTTGTAAACAGAAGAACCTAAACAAAATAATATACTTGACATGAACTCATCTCTCGACTCTCTTACAATATACTCTCAAGACCTCCCATTTAAACATACATCATCTCACACCCACATGTACACATCCCTAAGTGAAAGACGTAAGTACAATATGCCTGAGAAATGATCCTTGCCAGGATCAATACAATAAATACCAAAGGCAGTGTCCACGTAGCGGTATCTGGTTTTAATGTGTCATGTGCAATCACTGGCTGTGATGTAAAAACAGAAGGCAAGGGTTTATCAGGTTTCAGATTCAGCTGAATCACCCGACCCACCCCTATGCAAAGGCCAATGTGCCTGGAAGTAAACACAGTTCAAGTGGTGTGTATGTTTTCCAGGGTGTTGAGTTTCTGTTTTGTCATAAATATGTTCTATTACAATATTCTCTCACATCCTACGGTCAAAGTTTCAACATTTTCAGGTGCGTTTCTCATTTCTTGTTTTCCTTGATATACTGCTGGAGGAAAAACTGACTGGCTTCACATGATAGCTTTTGTATATTAAATAATTTTATTGTGTTTGAGCAACAAACTGAAAACAGGATGCTTGACAGTTATGGTATAATTCAGTGGTTTCTCTTCAGCCTGTAGAAAGGAAAATTCATGGCATGGTACAATGCAATGCTTGACAACTATTTCATCTTCTTTTGCTTTGTTTCACTAGAAAACTGATAGTTACCTTTCATCAACGAGAAAAATAATTTATGGCCAGAATTATCATGGAGGCTGCGGCATAATAAAGGCTTATTTTTAAAAACAAATATTTTTTTTTCCATTGTCGAATTCATACTTGAAAAGCATATTTATGTATGTATACAACTACATTTGCATACAAATGAGTGCATTACATCCATGCTACACAAATGCATATGCATGGTATCATTATATACATTTTTGTACTAGATTTGTAAAGATGCAAACATGGTTAGACGATAATAGTAAAACAGTATTTTGACATATGTGCTTATATGCCTACGCTGCCGGTAACACAGAAGGCAGCATTTGGACAGGATTCTCAATAAGTAAGGTTTGTAGTGTACAAATTCTCCACAGCATAACTGTCCACAGCAGAAGGATAACAACCTCAGGCAGCTACACTCTCTTTCTTCTCGTGAAACACACTAACTCTGTGCTTTCTTTTACATCTCTGTAAAATGGGTGTAAAAAAAATGTCTGCCCATTGCAATCCTGCTAGTTCACAGTTCAAGTGCTTTGAGATCTGCTGTTGCAAATGCAAACCTTGCTTACGCCTGGCCTGCTAGGACAATATGCCGATGAAACTGAAACCAGAAAGGTTCCAGCAGCAGGTTCTGCCTAAAGACAGAGGCACAACACGTACTCACCTCAAATGAGATAAGAGCAACAAGCAGTTTCAATTTTGCATTTGCTTCTGCCAAGCCTTGAGCAGTGAACCTCAACCAGGATCAGACCAGCTCATACCTTATGATCTGTAATATGGAGACACATGGCAGGTGGCAGATTGGTGGCTTCTCTTTTTATCCGAGAAGGAGATGGGGATCTCTGATGAGATTTAGGAGGGGAACTTGAAGCAAAGAAAAGCATTGGGTATGAAGGGGTAAATGATGGGGCTCTTCAGATCTGTCCACCCACTTGTTACAGAAATGCTGCTGCAGCTGCGAAGAAATCGGCAGTGGCTCCCTGAAAACCACCCACTTTCACTCTTTTCTCCAGTTGTGGCTACCAGCCTTGCTGGCTGATGAAGCAGCTTGCAGCCAAAAATCTGAAAAAAAGCCCCAAGCAGACAAAAACCAGAGTCTCAAACAGTAAATTGGCTCTATGGTAACCCCTCTTTGCTGGGGTGGGCATCAGTTTGTTCAGGAACAGAGTCACAGGGACGCCTCATCCCCTCCAGTGGGTGCCAGAGCTGCTGGAGAATGGCAAACACCATGAAGGGCAGAAGAGAAAAAGTAAGCAGAGATAAAAAAATAGAACAAGGAAAGGTGAACCAGAAGAGAGATAAGGAATCACAAAAAGAAGACACAACAAGGGAAAAAACGGTAAGAAAGGAAAGGAAAAAGAATAGAAAGGAGTAAAATGAGCACAAATCAAGAAGAGAAATAAAATTTGGCCAATGTATGAAGAAAGAGAACATATATCAAAGTACCCTGAATTAGAGCTTTTGCAAAAGAATCCATGAAAATCCTTAAAAGGCACTGGAGGACTGTCATACCAGAGCTGAGCCTCCAAGAGACAATGGGAAACTTCAGCAAGTTGGGAAGTTCTACGTGGGTGTCTCCCAGAAGGTGGACCCTGGCCACGTTCATGTCCTCAGCACAGTGTTTCTTGAGGAGATTTAGTGGGAGAACAGGTCCAGAGTTCCTGCTCCTGATGCAGTCAGAAGTAAGTTTGCATTTCCAAAGTTTATGCTACAGTGAAGTTCACCTGGAAAGCTGATCCGGTGCTTCAGTGCCACGCGTCCGCCAGTTAACCTTGCTTTTCCCCTTAATCCCGGGGCACAGCTGATGTTGCTCTGCACCACCAACAGATCTAGAGTAAGGATACCAGGCTGCACTTCCCTGCAGTGTTTCCAGCAAAGCCAGACGATGCCGCAAAAAGACACAAGATCTGGAGTAGGCAAAGGAACCCTCTCCGAGTAGCACCCTATCTGAAACGTCCAGGCTCAGAGATGTCAGGGAATGACAGGTCTTGATGAAGTGGTGTATCAGGCAACCGGCTGCTCTCCGGTGACAGATGTGTCATGCTCCTTGACCCCCTGAATAAATGCCAAGGCAATCTCAGCATTTCTTGTTAATGTTCTGCCCAGGAGGACTTGGCAGTGATGGCCACTGAGTGTTTGAATATGTATTTAAAGAAGGACTCAAGAGTCAAAATAAAATGGACAAGGGACAAAAATGAATTTCAAAAACCTCCTTAACATACTTTGGTTTGTTAAAAACTTGAGACTTGTCTAGTTTTGTTACAAAAATGCATTTTTACATAACAGGAAATTCAGTGCAGAAAAGCAGGATTGCTTGTTACTTTTCCAGATCTGTCAAATGTGACTTCCTTTCAGTTGATATTTTCCTGTATTTTTTTCAGTGAAACCTTTTCTTACACCTTTTTTTTTTCCTCTTCTATGTATACATCTAATCTTACTCTTTGTAAAATAACCTTGTCTGGTGAAAAAGTCCCTGTACAAATAAGGAAGGAGTACACTTTTCTCATCAAAAAGCATTGCCCCCTCTGCACATGAAACTTCCTGCAAAATAAGATTTTTACCATGAAAGACATAAAATGCAATTCCAGATGATGAAAATGTTGTGATAAGACTTTGGAACAGCCAGGCTGAGCTGCCTTCTCTGTTGTTCCTGAATAAGACTTTCCAGCCACTCGTGATATCAGGAGGCGCCATTCAGAGAAATAACAGCAACCCACATCTCTATGGATTCTCCTCAGCCTCCATAAATAGGCACTTTCTTTGCTGATCCATCATGTGAATCTAATGAGTGTGTTTGGTTTTGGTTTTTTTTTTTTTTATATATTGGAACTAAATTAGGAACACAAACGTAGGCTCTGGTCTGATCCTATTTAGACCCTTCCTCCTTTATCCCCTGTTATCAGAGGGACACCCAGGGTGCGAGGCAGATGTACAGCCTCCTCCAGAGCAACACTTAAAATCCAGCACAGCAGAGTGAACCTGGGCAAAGTCAGTTCCCCAAGTCAGGCTGGCTCCACACCTCAGCCTGCCAAAAAAGCAGGGAGATGGGGAAAGGATTTATTTCACCCAGAGTCCCAAGACTGTGGAGATGACTTGGTTTGTCATCAACAGTCTCCAACTTTGTCACCCTGCAGACTGACCAAAGGACATCAACTGCATTTTACACTTCTTATCTTACAGTGTTGGCATCTACCTCATCCATATCTCTCCAGGGCACTAACTTTAAATGGTGATGAACATCTGACAGCTTGAAGAGGGAGAGAGTGTGAAGAAGGCAATGTTCAGTCATCTTATGGAGGTCTCTGTGAAGGGTGGAAAGGTAGCTCAAGAGTGGACTCTTGAGTATTCTTGAGTTACTCTTGACTAACTGCTGAGATAAGAAAAGAGAAGACAACAAAGAGAGAACAAGGGCAACAAAGCCTATAAAGATGTCATCATGTTCCTAAAAATCTGTCAATACCTGGTAGCTGAGATAATAATCAATACCTGGAGCTGATAATAATAAAACTCAATGTTGAGCACATCAAATTTCTTACATAAAATTTCTTGGTAGCTGACTGGTTATCGAAAGTTGTAGTTTGCAGAAAGTGATGGCCAAATATTTCTGTCTCACCAGAATAGCTCTCATTTTTGTTTGCTTTTCTGACAGATATGTAGGAATATGTCTTTTCTACTGCACTTTGCAGCTTTATGGGTTTGAATTATAATCTTTTCCCTCTACTCTTGTTTCTCCAGGGACAAGTCAGTGCCCTGTGGTCTAACATAGATCAGAGGAAAGTCCCTGCAGAAGCAGTTGCCCATATCAGCTGTGTGCACTCCTTGGTTTTCAGCTTGATCCAGCCACAGGTGAGAAAGGAAACTCAGCAGTAGCTGGTGCTGTGAAATCAGAAGCCAGACTAACTCAGCAGGCAGATGGGTGGTTTGCAAAGCATCAGCTGTGGAGCACTGGCATATCAATTACACAACTCTTCATTCCCAAGCACTACTGTTACGGCATGGGTAGCGACTCCTCCTCCATCATCAAACACAAGATTTTCTTATGGTGATCTGAAAATCCCTCTATTTGAGTAACGTCTGTGAAGTTGTGCAAACAGGTCTTAAAAAACACCTACGTCAATGGATTCTTTCTTTGATATTTTAATCAAATTCATGTGCCAATGTCAGATGAAATCAGCACATCTCTTCCTCTCAGTAGGGTTACTGTCTAGCTGACAGATTGTTGCATGTGCAGCGATGTCTGAGCCAGCCAACAAGATCTGCAGCTGAGCAAGGAAGTGGGTGAGCACCGTGGAGGTAAATTCAAGGTCAAGAAAAAGGCTATAGTGCAAAGGTAAATGCTAATCAGAGCAGTGACAGGCATCCAGAAGGAATTTTTCACAAGCATGCTGTCATGCTGTGTTGCACAGCTTACTCTGCTCCTGTAGATTTTGAGCAAAAGCAGTCTGTGACAAATGTTTTGAGAGTGCTTCTCAGGAATTGAAGCTGTGAGATGTTGGATCTGCACTGGCAGAGCCAAGCACAAAAAACAGCAAGTGATTTTTTTCCAGTAACAACAGCATCACTGAAGAAGATTCCCTATTTGTAGATGCGGTGGGTTGACCCTGTCTAGATATCAGGTGCCCACCAAAGCTGTTCTATCTACCCCTCCTCAGCTGGATGTGGGAAAGAAAATATAACTAAAGTCTTGTGGGCTGAGATAAAGGTGGAGAGATTCACTCGCTGATTACTGTCACAGGCAAAACAGGCTTGGGGAAAACTGATTTGATTTACTTCCAATCAAATCAGAGTAGGGTAATGAAATAATAAAGGCTAAATCTTAAAATACCTTCCTCCCAACCCTCCCTTCTTCATAAGCTCAAATTTACTCCCAACTTCTCTATGACACCTCTCACAGTGGCACAGAAGGACAAGGAATGGGGGTTGCGATGAATTCACACATTGTCCCTGTCACTCCTTCCTCCTCAGGGGTAGGACTCCTTACCCTCTTCCCTTGCCCCATCGTGGGGTCCCTCCCGTGGGAAATAGTTCTGTACAACTTCTCCAATGTACTTCAGTTCTTCACAAACTGCTCCAGCCTGGGTCCTTTTCACAGGGTGCAGTCCTTCAGGATGCAGGTGGATGGCTGCTCCACCGTTAACCTCCATAGGGTGCAAGGGGACAGTTTGCCTCAGCGTGGTGTTCACCACAGGCTGCAAGGGAATCCCTCCTTCAGTGCCGGGAACACCTCCACCCCCTCCTTCACTGACCTTTGTGTCTGTAGAGTTGTTTTTCATGCATGTTCTCACACCTGTCTTTGTCTGGAGTTTGGGATTATTTTTTTTTCTTTTCCTCTTCTTAAGCACATTATCCTGGAGGTGTTACCACCATTACTGATGGGTTCAAACCTTCACCAGCAGTGGGTCCATCTTGGAGCCAGATGGAACTGGCTCTATCTAGGAGCTTCTC
The DNA here is from genome assembly GCA_033558105.1 of Coccyzus lansbergi. Lineage (NCBI taxonomy): Eukaryota > Metazoa > Chordata > Aves > Cuculiformes > Coccyzidae > Coccyzus > Coccyzus lansbergi. The sequence goes on from JAUMJK010000567.1 coordinate 688,982, forward strand.
TCAGAAGACCCCAGCTACTAAATCCTTGCCATGCAAACCCGGTACAACAGAGGCTTTTTACACTTCTTGTCACTGGCAACCCTGCTATGAAAAAGTATATGGAAGCCTCTTTTGCAAAACTGTGGCGGTATAGCTTGGTTGAATCAACTAGGGGGGGAAAAAGCCAAAAACTTTGAAAGACGTGTGAACAACCTGCAGAATTGAATGCTCATGTTGGACATCATCTTGCAGCAGACAAGGGAAACAGCCTGACAGCTGCTGCACTCAGCACGGTAGCAGCACCACGTTATTCCCTCATGGATGATTCACAAGGGTTTGGTGAGGGAAGCAGTTCACAACAGGGATTTCGTCTAATGCAGTGAGTTTAATTAGAAACCAAAAGAGCAACTCAGGCTGTTGGAAATAACTCAGAAGTATGATTTTTCCTTTTGAGAAGACAACAGCTTTTGTTAGCCATATCACTGCAGGCACAGTAAGAACGTGGGAGAAAATCCTTATTTCTCAATATAGTGCATGTGGTTTGCACAAAACCTTTGCTCAGCTTAGTTGGGGGAAAATGGAGTTAATTAACTTGTTATGGCGGTAAAACAGGCCTCTGCTGCCCTCTAACAATATCTCCAGGCAAAGGGGAAAGTACCTGCAATCTTCCCACTCATAAGGTGGATAAGCAGCTTTCAAGTCATTTTTGCATTGGCCAAGGCTTCTGGGGAGATGGGTGTTTAAAAGCCTGCGTGCAGCTTCATTCAGCATTTCAATGTGCGGATAAGATTCCCCTGCTGTGACTCAGGCATCTAAAACTTAATATTTTGGTCTTTACCAACCACCTTCAGTTACATTTGTAGTTGAGGAAGAACAACAGGCAGAGAAAATTCACTTCTCCAGAACCTGGTCTGAAAGCCAAGAGAACTGAGCAGTCCTCTGTTTTGACTTAATGAGAAGAACATAGAGGAGACAGGCACTAACCTGGACATGAGTCACTTCTACACATCTACAGCTGGGTGCAAAGGCCACTCTTCCCATGGGTCACTAGAAATACATGTAGCTTCTTCAATAGCTTGTGCTCATTCTCCAAAGTTAATCCCAAATCTCACAAAATCAGACATCAGAGCAAGTCAATGAGCAAAAGAATTGGTAAACTCTGTCTCTAGCTCAGACTTTACAGTCACACCACTGACAGGACCTCTGTCAAAGCAGTACTGAAAAAAAAGGCAATCTGCCTTCGCCACTGAGATTCAACAAGGCTACATGCTGGGTTCTGCACTTGGATCACAACAACCACATGCAAGGTTTGGGGAACAGTGGCTGGAAGTTTGCCTGACAGAAAAGGACCTGGGGATGTTGGTTGACAGCCAGCTGAACATGAGCCTGCAGAACGTGAGCCAGCAGTGTGCTCAGGAGGCCAAGAAGGCCAAGAGTATCCTGGCTTGTATCATAAATAGTATGGCCAGCAGGAGTAGGGAAGCGATCATCTGCCTGTGCTGGTAAGGCTGCACTTCAAATATTGTGTTCTGGTTTGGGCCCCTCACAACAAGAAGGACATTGAGCTGCTGGAGCATGTACAGAGAAGGGCAATGAAGCTGGTGAAGGATCTGGAGCCTTATGAGGAGGGGATGAGGGAACTGGGATTGTTTAGCATGGAGAAAAGGAGTCTGAGGGGAGAACCTATCACTCTACAACTACCTGTAAGGAATTTGTAGCAAGGTGGGTGTTGGTTTCTTCTCCAAAGTAAGAAATGATGTGACAAGAGGAAATGGCCTCGAAGTGCACCCGAGGAGGTTTAGATTCAATATGAGAAAAAGTTCTTCACCAAAAGGGTTATCAGGCATTGGAACAGGCTTTCCAGGGAAGTGGTGGACTCCCCATCCCTGGAGGCTGGAGGTTTTTAAAAGATGGATAGATGTGGTGCTTAGGGGCATGGTTTATTAGCAGACTTGGCAGCCTCAGGTTTATCATAGAATGCTGTGGGTTGGAAGGGACCTTAAAGATCATCCAGTTCCACGTCTCCTCCCATGGGCAGAGACACCTCCCACTAGATCAGGCTGCTCAAGGCCCCATCCAACCTGGCCTTGAACACCTCCAGGGATGGGGCATCCAGAACTTCCCTGGGCAACCTCTTCAGTGTAATTAATGGAAGACTATTATTTGAAACCATGTTTGTACTTTGCTTTGATAAAAGCTGCATAAATGAGTAGCCTCTGAGTGTTGTTCAACGTCTGCTACTGAATTTATTTCAAAGTGCCATGGCAGTCTTGTAGACCTAGTGGCAACTTAAAAATCAATACGTTGACCTGAAATTAGGCTGGTGTCAGTGGAAAGGGAGAGAAGACTGACAAGAACTTTAAAGTCTGATTCCTTTGCATGGTCAATAGTCAAAATTACTAACAGGAGACCAGAATGTTCTTGTTCAGAATTGCTGCAGATGGAGTTAGCTGGTACAACCATCTCTACGCGATAAGGTAGAATTCCCCCTCTCAGATTGCTCCCTTCAGTTGTTAACCTGGTATTGTAACAAAGACTCAGCTTTGTTAGCCACTCTGCCGCAGGGCTCACCTTATCTTCTAGCAGAGAACATTGATTTCATATCAGAAGTGGAGGCAGGGCAAAAAGCAATGGGGAGGAAGGGCAACCAGCAGAGCAGGAACCTCACAGCAACAACCAGGGATTCCAGGATGCCAAAGCATCCCAAGAATGCACTGATGATGGCAAGATGATTTTTTGCCTTTTTGTGAGGGCAAGAAGAACTGCTTCAAAGCAATATGCCCAGAAAGGGGATACAAAAGTGAGGCTCCAGAGAGACGTCAGCAAGAAGTACCAAGAATGGACAGTAAAATATTGTCTAAAGCATGGAAAGAAACACACACACACACTAACAGTATCTGACTCTCCAAAGATCTATTTCACTTTTAAAAAGCAAGACCTTTTTGCAAGACTCTTTAGAAAAGGTCTTCTAGAACCTACTGAGAAGCAAATCATCCATGGTCTGCACAGTTAAAAAGAGAAAGATTAGGTAGTTGTAGAACATACTTTTGAAAAGTCAGCTGTCTTCAGTGCCGGAAACATCGTCTTGACTATTAATGGGACTCTACTGTTAGAAGTGAGACACTGATTCACAAAGTGATGCTGCACCAAGAAGCAGTGTGAAAAGTTTTGAAGAGCAAACCTGCTTTTGCTAAACACAGCAAGTTGTGGTCAGCCTAGAGTTAGACGATAATTTCAGTGGTGAGTATCTGTGAACTAAGACAGGCAGAAAGGCAAAACACACCCTTGAACATGCAAACCATAAAACTGTTCACAGGAACAGAGGAGCAATGCTAGAGTCAGATGCCAGGTCTCTCCAAGAGAAGCTGTATCATGGGACGAGGGCTTGTGAAGACAGGAACAAACATGTACATGAGGGGTCTTAAGTGGTCACCCACATCACCTGAGATGAATGCCAGGGATGAATATCCTTTGTATGTGCATCCATCTAGCCGCATAAGTAACAGCTGAGAGCAAAAATAGGCAATTCTTAGAAACACTATGCAAAAATGAAGCATACAGTGCTCTGTGGTACCCCATGAGCTGAAACTGGTACACGCATAACCATGTGCATGTTTGTAGCCATGAATTGTAGGCTCTCAAAGCATTACCTTCTTGTGGAGGCACTCCTGATTCATTTCAGGGGAATATTAAATCTGAGCAGACAGCCCTTCGCTAAAGGAGGAGGGTGATCAGCCTTCAAGACCAGCTTGGCCTTTTGTTGTGTTAAAACACTGGCTTGAAATGGCCTCAGCTCACATCAGCCTGTTAATCAAGCACTAGTATCCTGATACTGTAAGAAATACAGGTTCTTCTTCTCCCCTTGCTTACAATGTTTGCTTATCTATTGTTTCAAAGAAGATGCAATTATCTATCCAGCTCCTTTCCTCCTTCACCAATACAGGCACCACCAGCAAAGAGAGATTTCAGCTGACTCCTGGCCAGAGCGGTGATCCTGCAGTGCCTGGGGCCAGTGGTTGTGTGTAGGAGATGGGTGAACCACCCACAGCGCTGACCCACAGCAGAGCAATCCTCCCACATGGGGACTCACAGTGAAGCTAAAGCTGCTCTTCATTAAAACACACCTACCTCATTCCTGTTGCTAAGAAGCAATTGCGTCAAGAATCACTGCTTTGAAGCAACACCCTTTGGGAGATATGTTGCACTGGATCTGGGTCACTACTCTCAGCCTTTGATGGACATCCATGCTATACTGGGATGTGGGAGCATCCTAAAGCAGGTGCTGACAGCTTTCCCCAGCAGCTGCAAACTAGCTGATGGTGTTCTCAGTGCTGCCGCTGTTGTGTGGACACAGTTTATCACAGTCAGAGGAGATGGCCTCTAAAGGGCACCCAGCAGCAGAGCTGCCTGGAGGACAGGTCTTGTGGTACACGGTTTTCCTTATGTCAGGTGTCCTCGCCATTACTTCTCCTGTGCAGAAGAGAATTGCACAAAGCTATCTTGCTACAGGAGTGTTTATGGGCTGAGATAATCTCCCCTCTAAATAGGAAAGGAGTATGTAAACTGGGTGTGCATTGAGAAGGATGCCAGAACACGATGAACTGGCGTTCACCACTCAGCAATTATGCTATGGCTCTCCCAGGTCCATGTGCTGATATTTGTAGTCACATCATCTGTCTTCCAGAGGGCATGGGCAGGCAGATACTGGGAAATTTGGGACTTTTAATATTATTTTTTGATGGTTTGGGTGAGGATTACACACAGGAACATTACAAAAGGTTTCTATTTCACAGGCCAAATTCACACGAGCATGGAGGGAAGATAATCCTGTTTTGTCTTTGAAGGGCTCAAATGCATCCACATCCCATTAATTACATCAGCCTTTCTGGGCTTCTGAGGAGATAGATTAGGGATTATTCTTTACAGGACCTTCCTCAGATGCTGTCAGGCATTAATACTCCCCAGGGACGTCCATCACCCTGCATTCCCAGCCAGAACTGGCTATGGTAACCTTCTGGCACAACTGCATCTTGTCACCTTGCTCTGCAGCCCCAGGACAGCAGGATCCATCACCTGTCAAGGAAGCATCCTCTGACATGTGATCAGTTTCACCTCTGTGCCTGGCAAGATCATGGAGTAGATCCTCCAGGAAACTGTTGAGACTCTACTCTGTTCTCATGAGACCTCACCTGGAGTATTGAGCAGCCTGACCTAGTGGAAGGTGTCCCTGCCCATGACAGGGGTGTTAGAACTGGATGATCTTTAAGGTCCCTTCCAACCCAAACCATTCTAAGATTCCTTGTTTTCTCCCAGCAAAGACAGCGAGCATCCTCTGAAAATGATGCATTTCAGTGCCATGATTTTATGGCCCTGATGAACATCATGAAGCAAACATTGAGTTGGAGGAATAAGTAAATTATCGTGGACCAGAAAGAATAACCCTTTGCAAGCACTTTTCACAGGAGGTTATTGCAACGTCGAACAAATATCATCTGAGAAACTTCTTAAGCTTCAAAACACTTCTGTGATGCATGCAAGAAAAAACTAAAAATATATGCTGGAGCACTCTGTTCACATCTTGAGAGGGAAAGCATAGCTTCTTGGCCATGTATAGCAACCATAGCACTAGCAGTTAGGCACAGGAAGTTCAGAAGAATACCACAGGCAAATAACATGTTAAGAGATAAGTTAGCTAGTGTGGAAATATTTCACCTGAGTAAGGGTACGACTGGTCTGTAGGGCTGAACTTCTTTTAGGGTGTAAAAATCAACAGCATTTGTTTTTTCTCTGGGATAGATGTCCTCCCATGGAGATTTCATCTAGGATGGAAAAGCTGTTTATAAGGACACCAGATCAAGGGAAATACTTCCAGTTCGCTGGGCAGGAGGCACAACATCTGGCTGGGACCATGAACTGCAGTGCCATTTGCATGCAATTTCTAATTCATTAATGCAAGTTCAGAAGAAATTTCAGAGCTTTAATCACTCCAATTGATTGTGATGAGTGATAACTCGTTACAGTGGGTTGCAATGTATTTTCTTATAATCCAGTTTAAACATAAAACTGCCTTGGTAGTTCCTGGATTATTCAGATAGCTTGTAAGAATTGTTCCTGGGGAAGCAAAAACCTAGATCTTGTAAAATCTATTTCCATCATAAGATGCTTTTTAAATAAATCAAAACAATTGTTTTCACTCAGGTCTTCAAACTGAAGTGGGAACTGTTTCTTGCCCAGTTGCTGCAAAACTCTGACCCCGTTTTTTAGAAAGCCAATTGTGACAAGATAATTGCTACATAAGCTTTAAAGGAATGAGTGTCGACCAGCTTGTCATACCACAATATTCATAACACCTTCAGGGAGCAGAACAAACGGTTAAAAGGAAAGATAGCTGACTCATTTCATGAGTAGCTGGTGTTAGCTGTAGCAGCTTGGAAGTTAACAGATAAAAATGTTATCACAGCCAGCAGCAATATAGCCCTAACGACGACAGACAGACCTATGTATAAAATAAGTCCAATTAACTGTCTTAAACACGGATGACATTTGGATTTGGTATTAATATTCCAGTAGTGTACTGGAGATCAACTGACTGCCATAGTATTCTTTGGAGGAAAAGTCTTGCATTTCCACATCTTCCACTAGAGAATAATTTTATTAAAAGATGTACAGAGACTTCAAAGTGCTGCTCCTTTTGGGTAACTAGGACAAATTTTGCATTCAGTCACACTAGTAGAACTTGAGTTTACAGTAATTCCATTGACTTCATCAGGATAATTAATCCCTGGAACAACTTATCCAGTGATGTTGCAACACTTGTTAAGTCCCAATTTTTATTTGCTTGTTTGTTCTGAAAAAATAAAGATGCCCTAGTTGAAATTAATAAGCCACCTGGCTTGTGCTGCACATGATATCAGATTAGAAGCTTATACTGCCTCACTTTGACTTCGTGATCTGTGAACAAAGGACATTGTTCACACAGTGAACTTAGGAGATCTAGGGTGGCAAGAGATGTGTGGACTGCCTTATGCTCCAAGTCAGAGCAACTTGGTGCAGCATAGATGTCTCTGTGTTGGATTGTTTTAATAGGGAGTGAAGCACAATCCTCCCATAAACAAACCCTTTTCAGGGACCTTTGAACTGACTCAGCCCTAGATGTCCTGGACTCAAATCTTTATCTCCATTCCTACAAAAAGCAAAAGCATGCAACCTGATACTCACAGTTCAGTTGTGACCATCAAAAAAGGAAAAAAAAAATCCCAGCATTCAAGTGTCTTCCTGTAATTTTCTAGGCAGTTATTCACCTGTGTCACCTGGATTATCAGATACCACATGTTATTTGTTGATTTGTTTTGTTTGGCTTCTGTGCTATAAAATCATGTGTCACCTTTTGTGGGGGTAAGCAGGTCTAGCAAATGCTTCAGTAGAGGGTAATGTCATTCCATATTCAAATTAAAATCAGGAATTGATGCTGCAGAGGGTATCTGAGGGGAACCACAGAATCTATTCAGATTAGTAGCTGCTCCATCTGGCCTAATTATCAGAATCAGAGTGAGGAGAGGTGTGTTAACAGCAACAGTTAATTTTTATTGTAGTTACTTGACAGTCGCTGCAGTCCTGGGCAGGATCACACTGCCAGGGTGGAGGAGGGACTGCTCATCCCACAGCATACTGTTACACCCAGCCACAGAAAAGTAGGGGGTTTATGCTCAAAAATAGTAGCTTTGGAGTTGACAGACCAAGGTAAATGCTTGTGGAAGATCCCAAGCCACCGAGCTTCTCTTCTTTAAGTACAAGGAGAGCAAAAAAACATATAAAAAACTTGCTATGGGATTTTAATTTCTCCCCGTATTTCACATTTTCTACCTGATTCTGCCTCCTTTTGCAGGAGTAACAACAACACCTCCTGACTCAGGTACACAATGCCAGCAACTGCAGGCCACACAAGCTGGACGCGTAGGATGCTCTTTCAGTGCCCATGACCATTCCCACTCACCGCAGAGGCAAGCCACAGCCATAACCCTAGAGCTGCTTCCAGACCTGCTGCCACAAGCAACCCACCCCAGGACCAGCATGTCCTCACCAGTACCTAGACCCACCCCATCTGAGTGGAAGGGTTGTTTTTCCTTCTCCAAGAGTTTTTCACACCAGTCCAGGCATCACACAGAAACAGGCAAGGGCAGGCAGAGGCTGTTTTACTTCTCAAAACTTCCCCCTTGCCTGACTGCCTGCCCCATCCCACAACCCCAGTTCCCACCACTCTGGCACATGGCCCTGGTGCTTGTCGCAAAGAAACTGTTGTGGGTTTGTTTTGTTTTGTTTTTTTTAATTTGGCAAGAATTAATATAGCCTCACCTCTGCATCTCATTGTTCTCTACAACTACCAAAAAGGAAGTTGTGAAGAACAGGGAGCTGGCCTCTTCTCCCAAGTGACAGGGGACAAGACGAGAGGGAATGGCCTCAAGCTCCACCAGGGGAGGTTCAGGCTGGGCATTAGGAAAAAAAAAATTCATGGAAAGGGTCATTTGGCACTGGAACAGCCTGCCCAGAGAGGTGGTTGAGTCACCTTTCCTGGAGGTGTTTAAGGCATGAGTGGACAGGGTGCTGAGGGACATGGTTTAGTGATTGATACGAATGGTTGGACTCAATGATCCAATGGGTCTCTTCCAACCTGGTGATCCTATGATTCTATGATCTCTGTGCTCTACCCTTCCTTGTCTGTTTAATCACTACATTCAGCTGTCAATCAGGCCAGGTACATCAGAAGTCTCAGCACCCACCAAACTGAGAATGGCAAAATTCTGAAAAGAAAAGAAAACCAAGAGTGTCACTCTTTTCTACCAGTTTAATGCTGCTTTCTTTCCTGAGCAGTGGCTTGAGCAGCTTTCTCTGGCTGGGAAGAACTGGGACAAGTAAAAATAATAATAATTAAATGTTATAAATAATATTCAGCACCACCTCTGACAACAACCACAGATCGGACAGATTTTTCTTTGGATCAGTTTGCCTTGTACTGTCACTGTGCAACTGAGTAAATGTTTTCTCTACAAGCAGCAGTGCCACACAGCAGATTGCTCACCTTGTGTGCCCATCTCATGTTTTTGCAGCCCACACTGCAGTCCTTGATGGGAACTCCCTCAGAACTCAAGATTCTCCTTTCTCCCTTTTCTCCACATCCTCTTTTCTCCTCCTCCTTCCAGTTATGAGGCAGTGGAGAATAAAAACAGCTTGTCTTTCCGATCCTGGCTGGGAGACAAGGAAAGCAGGTTTTCCCTTCCCCATTTCTTATTGGGGAAAGGAGATGGAAGATCTGATTAATGCACCTCTCCAGTTTTCCCAGGGCTGGGAGAGCAGGAATGCTGCAGCACTCATCCCCTAAGCCCCAACTGATGGCCGTAGGGAGGTGATGATGCTGGGTCTCAAGGCACAGGAGATACTGGAGAGGAGCACGGTCATTCCCCATAGCCCTCCTGACTAGGCACTGCCTCCAGTTTTGGCCTCCTTGGTCATGTTCAAGCCTTCTGTTACCAAAATGGTGCATTGGTAACCGAAGGAGACCCAGGGACAGCTCATGGACAGATGCAGAATGCTCCCCACACTGCAGCACGGTTGAAATACCTGAGCGGTGGTGATAAGACTGGTGAAAGCGGTCTGCTTCCTACATTGGCATCTGATTAAACACCCATTAGCAGGATGTGCTGCAGAAGAAGAAGAGACAAAGAAAAAGTTATTGCCAACAGCCATGGAGGGTTGGGAATGAGCCTTGCACAGCCCCCTCCAAGCTCCAAATAACACCACTTCCAAGACAGAAATCCAGATACATTTTAAAATTTGAGGGGCTTGAGCAACCATGAGAGCTAGAGCACTGAAATGATGGGCATGCAACAGGGACCAGGGAGTTGTGGGCTGGGCATCAGCCCACCCAATCCCACCTCACTTGCTGCCAAACTAAAATGCAGCTCTTCAAAAGCACAAGTCCCACTCCCCTCCGCTCTTTACCATCACTTTTCCATGCAGAAAATGAACCACCATGCAACCCAGTGCAGGGTGAGGCATTGTGAGGCAGCCATTCCCAGTCCCTTGGTTCACAGCAGCAAAAGTCAGGGTATCCTAGTTACAGTTTTGGTCGGTCCTATTATCATCACACTGCAGAAAAACTGCCTCGGGTGGCAGTTATGCTCAGACTAAACCTACATAGTCTATGATACACACATACCCAGGGGGTCGATGTAGCCTGGAAGAAGACACACCCCCTCCAACATCTCTTCTTGGTAGATACACAGCCATGAAGACACCTCCAGCAGGATCCTGGCAAGGAAGACAGCCCAGCCTGATATCCCGAACAAGGATACTGGTCTCATCTGTCACAAGGATTAATGGTAGGAACAATACAATGAGGAAGCTCCTGTGGAAGTCAATGCACAGGGTCAGGCCTCTGTGGCTTCTGTAAGAGAGTGACAACCAGCAGCATCGGGCTCTGAGCAGGCAGGAGAGACACAGTAGGCACTTGGAAAGACTACCAAGCTTGCTTCACCAAATTTTTAAATATTATTAGGGAGGGAAAGGAGCCTTAGCTTCATTTTTCACCCTTGTAAATGCCCCTCAGATTAGGGCATTCTCCAAATGCTTCTTGAATATTGTTAGGCTTGGCACCATGACTACTTCCTGTTCCAGGGCTTCACCACCCTCCAAATGAAAATCCTTTTCCTAATATTGAATCTAAACCTCCCCTGGCACGTCGTCCTGCCATTCCCTTGGGTCCTATCATTGGTCACCAGAGGGAAGAGATCAGCACCTCCTCTTCTTTCTTCCCTTGTGAGGATGCAGTAAACTGCTATGAGGTCCCCCCTCAGACTCCTCCAGGCTGAACAAAGCGACTTCAGATGTTCCTCATGCAACTTCCCCTCTAGACCCTTCACCAGCTTTGTGGTCTCCTCTGGACGCTCTCTAGTATCTTGAGATCCGTTTTATACTGCAGCGCCCAAAACTGCACAGAGCGCTCGAGGTGGGGCTGCACCAGTGCAGAGCAGACCAATCACCTCCCTCGACCGACCAGTCAGCAACACTGTGCTTGATGCACCCCAGGACCTATAGGGTCACATTCAATTTACCGTCAACCAGAACCCCCAAATCCCTTTCCTCAGGGTTGCTCGTCAGTCTCTCATTCGCTAGTCTGTATGCAAAATCCCACATTTACCCTTGTTAAACTTCATGTGGTTGGTGATTGCCAAGCTCTCCAATTTGTCTAGATCCCCCTGAAAGGCCTCTTTACCCTTGTGAGTGTCATCAGTGAATTTTTCAGTGCCGCATCCAGGTCATTTTTGAAGATATAATGACTCTGACAGGGAAGTTTGCCGTTCACTTTTAAATCTGCAGAAGATGCTTACAGAAGAGCACGAGATGTTTCAGGTGTGGGAGAGGGGAAGGAAGAAATTGAATATCAAGTGGGATGGTTCGCCTCTGTGGAGCACTGGGAAGGTCTTCTCCTCCCCACTGCATCCCAGCAGGATCCACAGCAACCCCATCAGCCATGGGGGTACCTTGAGTAGCTTCAGGCAGCCTTCATCCCTTTCCACTGCTCTGGTTAGTAAATCACATGATTTGCAAAGACAGAGAAACTGATTTGACTGCAGCCCTGAATTCAGGCAACCAACCTTCCATGTGCCTGGTAGCTGCTTGTGACTTTACAGCAATCAGAATCTCAAATTCACACCCTAGTGATACCAACACGATCCAAGTCTCAATATTGGCACTCAGGATCGCTGCCAACCTGATATAGCACTGCCACGCTCAGGCTTGTATATCTTGTGACTGTCCTAAAACAACCCTTTTCAAAAAACTGCAATATTAAGTTACTTTCAGGAGAAAAGAGGTGGGGGGAAGTAACTTCCAATAATTTGATTAGACCAATGTTTCCCAGGATTTTAAAGTCAACGATCAAATGGTCTTTATGGACAAAACACAGCCACTGATCACATTTAGAACAACTCTGCTGAAACATTAATTTTCAGCTTAAAATTATGCTAAACTTGAAGTATTCCTTATATTTTCTTTTATTTTCTCCCTTTTTGTCTTACAGTTTATGGGTTTATAAATCCAGATTTATAGAATCCAGTTTTATAAAACAATTTTGCATTTGCTGCAATGTTATGGTTATGGTATCTAATATATAATGGAGTAAAACCTGGTGAAAGGGTCTAGGAGATTTTTAGGAGCAGCTATTTGTAGGTGCCCCCAGTTCCATTTTTCCCCATAGAAGTCACTAAGCAAACATCCCCTCACCAGGGAGGCTTAGGGCGAGTTCAGAGTAAAGTCTTTTTGTATCCAAAACAGCAAATGGCTTGAGCAATTCCATTGATTTCAGAGGGTAATCGCTAACCTGAGGAACAAGCTTACAGCTTTGCCCTTAAATGCAGGTGGCTGGTTTATTTGCACCTTTTCCCTTATCAAATGTGGCTGTAGAGTGCTGAGCATCAGGATCCATTCTATTTAAAAATCAGCCCTGAAGATAAGATTATCCCTTATCTTTGAAAACTGCTCAATTTGCAGAGCATCCTCTATTCCAGACAGTCCAGGAGTGCATCTCACCCCGTACCCCATGTCCTGCATGAGTGGCAGGCAGATGGGCAGAGTCCGGCCACTGAACTGGAAAAATCACTTTGCCAGCAGCAATAAAAAATAAGAATAACTCTTCAGCGTGGCTATCACTCAAGTGTAGCCCAGTGGCTGCTGTAGTGTGAATGGCAGGCAAACAAACGTACCTCCTTGGAAGCCCCTTGACTTCAGAAAGTCACCACGATTGTCCCCAGAGTAAACTGGTACATAACACACAGAGGGGAGATTCATCCCTATCTCCAGCTGATCTGTGCAATGCAAACACTGAGGAGTTTCTCTCTAAAAAAAATTTAGGTGTGCACATGCTTGCCTAGAAGGAAAAGGGGTCACTACTTTTCCTTCCCAGCTACTGGGACAGTGTGGGGACAGGGCTGATCACCATATTGGTCTTGATCTCCCTCCCTTCCACCCCACTTCCAGAGTGAAATCTAAACTGTGGCTATTTCTGCTACTGCTGACAAATACTGTCACCTTTCGCTCCCTCCCCTCCCTTGCGGGTGAGAGGGTGCAGTGCTGGGGACCATAAATGAATCATCACTTGGCGGCTCCCATGACTTTGGGGTAAGGCCACCCACGCCAGGGCAGAGCCACAGGGCAGGTAGCTCCCAGCTCCAGCTGCCAGGAGAGGTCAGGGAGCAGGGGGCTGCTTTGCATGGGGCTCCTGTGGGGAAAATGGGAGTAAGCACCAGGGGCTGGAAGACAGAAGAGACTGGAAGGTGGCTCTGAAATGTCCCCATGGCTGCCAGCCGTGCTGCCTCTTCTCCTTGCTGTAGCTGCAGCAGGCAGGAGCTGACAGTCCAGGGGAACCTCAGGGATGCTCAGGGCAGAGTATTCCCAGGAGAGGCTGGGCAGCACAGAGCATGGAGAAGCCCAGTCTGGCTGGGGAAACTCTCTGCCACGTGGAGAAGGACTGGTCTTGGGTTTGCATCTCCACCACTGCCAGTGCTTCAGAAAATCTTCCTCCATGGAAAAACTCATCTGTTGCTCACATCCATCTGAATTCACCTTGACAGCCATTAAGATGTTCCTCTGACAAGCAGAGACTGCTGTGCAGAAGAGTTAAAAGGCAAAGCGTAAGTCCCTTCTCCTTCCCTTGGATGCTACATCCTGGTTTCTTTGCAGCATCCCAGCTCATAGTTTAATGTTGCAAAACCACTTTTTGCATGTGGACAAAACAAAGCAAGCTTTGGATACCACATACCAGCAGTTAAGTTTCTCCAGTACATGATTTGACCCAGACACCCTTGGATCCTTCCTGCCACTGAGGCTGGCTCTTTTATTTCAGGTCTCCAGCTTTTCTCAGAGTAAAACGTAGAGCACTTATTACACAAGCACAATATTGCATCTTATGCATACACAACTCATTCCCAAAATGATATGAGAAATGTGCTGCCCTTTTTTGCCAGGAGCTCTGCTCCCGTTTTGGGGTGTCATTCGCATCCCCTCCCCAGGCACCAGTACTCACCATGTCACTGCTCTGTGGGCGACACATTCCAGAGCACAATCAAACCTATTGTCCAGCTCTGAAACAGTTTTCTCTTTAATCTGCCGAAGAGAACAGCACAAGGATTTTATATCTAATCCAATAAATCTACACTGACATCTTGTGGAGATCATGAGACCACAGCGTCGCGGCCACTTGGCAGGATGGGATCTCTACTGTCACCATACAGAATCACAAAACAACCAGGTTGGAAGGGACCCATCGGATCTTCTAGTCCAACCATTCCTATCTAACACTAAACCAAGTCCCTCAAGACCTCATCCACCCGTGTCTTAAACACCTCCAGGGAAGGTGACTCAACCACCTCCCTGGGCAGCCTATTCCAATGCCCAATCACCCTCTGCGTGAAAAACCTCCTCCTAATCTCCAGTCTAAATCTACCCTGGCGGAGCTTGAGGCCATTCCCTCTACCCTGCTGGACACCAGCACAGCAGCAGCCAGACTTCCCAAAGTACTCACAGGTGTGTCCACAGTAAAAACTGTGCAAAACTGCCATCTCAGAAGTCATTGCTGTCCACTATCATCATTTTGCTAAGTGGTCCTCACAAACCAAATCAAAATTAGCTTATTTGCTTTGAAATCCTCACTGGAAGTAATGCCATGGCCCCTCTTGCATGAATGATGTGATGCTTCAGGCTTCTTAGCAAAGCCAAGTTTCTGATGAGGCTCTATTTTCATGCTGGAATTTTATTATCTCTGCAAGCGCTGAAATGAAATGGACCTGAGCAGTACTCCAGGACTCTTTTCATGCTCCTCTTTGTCTTAGATATACATGGTTTAAGCAAAAACTGCCTCTGGTTTGGGAACACGCACAAGATTTTCCTCCCTACTCACCCCATTCAGAAGGTTGAATCAAGCTACTGCCATTTGTCTTCCAGTGCTCAGGTCAACTGCTTAAGGAGTACATCCCCCCAAGCCCCATCATAAAATTAGGAGTTAATGCCAAGAGACAAAGCTCCAGCACAGCTAATCTTGCAACCAAACCATATGATCATTTCTCCAGCTTCTTCCTAATAACACACTGGGGAGTAAACGCTCACACTTGTTCCATCACAGGGTGAAAAAGTGCTTCATCAAGTCTTATTTCTAGCAACCCATTCATATTGTCTAGGTCTGAGAAGATCGAAGGTGCCATCGGATGTCAAGAGACAAAGTTGGGGCTAGCATACAATCCAAAGGGCTGGCATTGACACCCAAGAGCCCCTGCATTAATACAATAAATTATTCAGTTCTTCATGGGGTTTTTACCCTACTCATTTCCTGTCCCTCCCTTTGGGCAAGGGACAATCCTGAGAAGTTTTTTCCAGACCTTTTTCCAACCTGTCCAGTTAGGGGAGGAGACAGAGATGGATTCAAACCAGGTTCTGAGCAAGTGCTTTGGATTTAACTTAACTTACATCAATCACTGGTGGGGTAGGGCAAGATTAGCCCCTAGGAAGCAGAAATAAAGAAGCGACAGGGTCAGAGAAAGGCAGGTAACAAACACATCTTGAACTTCTCAATTACATCTTTACAAACCATATGGACCATATTCCCTCCTTTTCTTCCCTCACTCTGCCAATGCAGGGTCGCTGCCCTCTGCCAAGTCTTCTACCCACATCAGCATCTCCATCTCTTCTGAGATGGCCAGATCCTCTGAAACTACTGTGCTAGCACCCAACAGGTGGGAGGTGAAAACCACCTATGTGTGATGGAAAGGGGAGGAAAAGGAGCCTAGACTTCCTCATGGTGTAGCAACCAACCTGGAAAAGGCATGACCATCATTCACCGTGAAACCAATAGCTAGCACTGCTGCTAGCAGCAAGTCTCGGCACCTTTGCAGTAGCTCAGCCATTTCCACTCAGCAAGATGTTCTCCTTCTGCTACATGCCAGTTGTACCCTTTCAGAAAAAAAACTGTCAACTAGAGACTGAACATGGAAAACGTTCCCTGCAATTATGGCTCCAGCTCAGTCTGCTCCATCTCCTTGCTCTTCTCGAGGCAGCATTAACTGCCCCAGTCCTTTCTGAAGACAGACAGCTTTCCAATGTGGGTATCGTGGAGGTATAGAGCATTAACAGTGTATTAAAAAGACCTCAGTTTCACACATAAATGTAACAAACACTGTATTGCCTTGTACAGATCCTAATGTTGAGCCCATTAAGTTACACCTTAGGCCACCTAACCAGTTACAAGTAGGAGGAAACCAACCATAGTAAGAAAAGCCCAAACGACGCAACGCACAGCACTGACTCCACTCTGAATAGCAGCAGAGATAGCTTTTATCCTTTGGGTTGGAAAAAAAAAAAAAAGATTTTTATGCTTCTAACTGACTAATATCTACGTAGTGCTTTAAATTCCTGCAAGCCTATTCCTTTGGGACTATGGAGCAGTGTACACCCAAGGAAAAAAAAACCACAATACACAAAGAAGCCCTGCCACTTGGGCTCTGTTAACGTACTTCAAGCAGTCTCGGTAAGCAACCACACGTATGCACAGCTAGGTCTGATTATTCAAATCCTGTTGCCTAGTATTAACTCACAAATCTATATTTAAGCACCTAAGCAGGAATTACTACAGCTTTCTAAAGATGCTAAGCACCAAGAGCTCTTGTTAAGAGCTTGTCAAAATACTGACCTTACTAATGAAATTGAGAAGAATGGTATTTTTGAAGTAAAACTCAATCTGGAAAGTGAAACAAAAAAGAAAACTTAGTACTAAACAGAGATACTTTGGTATAATTTTCACTCTCTCCATTCCAAAGCCAGGAAGCCTCTGAAAATTTCTGCAGAACTTGAACCTCGCTGTTCTTACAGCTAAAGCCAAAAAGCTGCTTTTCCCTTCCACAGCCTGTCTTGGCCTTTTCCCGGCAGGCAAATTCATATCCTACAGATGAGCAGAACACAACAACAATATTTTAACTCAAAGGCCAACTCTTTATTTTTCATTTGTTTTCATGTAATTCTGATTCAAAATCAGTTTTCATAGGAAGCCAGTGTTTTATCATTCCACAATCTCCTCTCCTGCATCACCCTGTATTAATTAAAAAAAAAAAAAAAAGGAAGAAAAAGATAGAAGCATATTTATAGGGCCAGAATGGGAAAGACAATCAAACTCATCAAGATATACACCAAGTGCAATGGGTGTAGCAAGTGGAATTAGATCTAATATTTTGTATGGTCAAAAGATTAGCTTCAAATCTAAAAGACAACATAAATTTCGATAAACTAAATTTTAAATGCGCATTCTCCAGAAGCTGTACTTCTTGGTTTCTTCTTTTGTTGTCAAAAAATATTCACATATACATGGACACACGAAATTTGACCTTTCTGTTTATTACTTAAAATACAACTTTGAGGTCATGTGACTACTATCCACTGACAGTACTTCCATTATTAGAAATCATCAATTTTGACGTAATGATTCTTCATTGCAAGATTAAACACTTTTCCAAGTCTCACAGCTCTTGAAGTAGTTCCTTCTTTTCCTCAAAATACGTGTGAAACCACTCAATATGCTCCATCTTCTGTTTAACAGTGAGGTATGGGTTTTTCGAAAGCCCACAGATGACTAGTTCCATGAAATGGCGAATAGGTCCTTGCTTAGGAAAGTTTTCAAGGTGTTTTTCCAGAAAGATATGTTCATGAAATTCAGCATCATCCTCCATCCCTGACAGGAGGGACAAAAAAAAAAGACAAAATTATTATCATACAACAGCAAATTTAACAAAGTAAAAAAAGATATAGTTTCCAAATAATCTTAACTTAGTAAAATTAATGGTTCTCTGTGTGCTTTTTAATTCTTTTGTACAGTTCAACCAAACAGAAGTGGAACAAACTACAGAATTTCAAGACATTACTTTCTCCCTCTACACAGAATACGTCAGCATATATCACACTCCCATTCACATATTTACTTCCTTTTTATGCACTCAGTTATGAGAAGATCTAACATTTAAATCAACTTTCCAGCTGCTAACATCACTGAAAGCTTATGTCAGGACAGGTGCAGGGGGAATAATTAAAAAAATAAATAAATCTTGCTAAAAACTTGTTTATTTAATACATGAACATTTTGATACATCATCGGTACCGCCTTTTGGACTGTGGACACTTCTTAAAGAATTTATTAAAATACTGATTACCTAAATTCTGCAGAGGATTAAAGAATGCAAGTTAGTCTTGAACAAGTGGGCAATTTCATAAAATATCTAACACAGCTGGAATTGCAAGACATGGCTTTAAAATCCCATTACTACCAAATGGGCATAGTAAACTGCTTTTCTAACGCTTTCTGAACCTGTGAGCGTATGCTGATGTAAAAGTGTTTCATATCTCACGAGCTGTTACTCTTAAGTTATAATCTGCACAAAAGAGAATGCTTTCCAAAACATCCAGGAACACAGGACAAGGAATTTATTGTAGAGCTCTAATCAAACACAGCTCAGGTCCTGTAGTAAATTTTTGTTATCCAATCTATGGATTTCTTTTCCTGCTGCTCATACAGTGATGCCAGCATGCACAAGTCAAAGACTCAGAACACAAATTCCTATGCAGAAAATGAAAGGCTGCTTTTGCAATTCCCAATTCAGAGATAAAAAAAAAAACACAAGGCAAACTGGATTTGCAATTGACAGATTTTTCTTCAGTTAGAGAGAGGTGAAAAGTTTTCATTTGAACCCAATCTGCTACAGATTTGTAAATGAAATCTGCTACTTGTACTTTAAGGTTTTTTTGGGAAAAAAAAAAAAAAGATTGCGTGTGAACACTA
Organism: Coccyzus lansbergi; assembly: GCA_033558105.1. Classification (NCBI taxonomy): domain Eukaryota; kingdom Metazoa; phylum Chordata; class Aves; order Cuculiformes; family Coccyzidae; genus Coccyzus; species Coccyzus lansbergi. The sequence goes on from JAUMJK010000567.1 coordinate 707,826, forward strand.
CCAAATGACAAGAATGGGAAGTCTGTGCCATATACATAAGAGTAAATGTTTTCCTGTACTAGTTGTGATACCTATAGTATTTGGTAACATTATTTAGAGTATGAAAATAGACATTAAGCCATATCAGTCCTAGGCTGCCTCCTATGTCAGAGCTTTGTCCATTTCACAGAAGTATCACTGGGATGAGGAAATCTACATCCTATTCGCAGTACATCTTATTCGTTCAAGCAAACATTATTTCTTAACTGTTTTAAACTTTAGGTACCGCAAATGCCCAAAAGAGTTAGGATATACTTCTAGTTTTCCCATGGATTTTCACCCAGAAATCTGTGTCTATCAATGCCAGCTACATGTCATTTATCTCCCTTGTCCTTAAAAAAGAAAGCGTGTGTCCTTCTCCAGAAGCTCTCTTTGGTTTTCACTATACTAAAAGGAATACAGCAAGAATAGCTCTGCTGTGCTTAGAAACCTAGGTCCACTTAGAGAAGCAAAGAGACGATCCTACCATGTCACCCACACTGCCCTTCCCCTACCAAGGTAAGGCAGAATCTCACTGTACCTAGACCTGTTGGTGGTTGCTTTCACAAGCTAACATCCCATCTAGATTTCCATACTTCTGTTCGTCACAAAAATCCAAGCAAAATAAACCAATGAACCCACTACTGAAAGAATCTGAGTAACATTGACAGTAAAATTTGGCCTTTTGGATGCTCTTATTTTGGGAATAGCAGGTATCAGGAAAGATTATGGATAATTAGCAAATTCTCCAATTTTCATCTCTCTAATCTGACAGCAATTAAACCTTTTATAGTCTCACACAAAAATTCAGGTTAGAAGGAACCATTACATCATGCATTTTCATCTCCCATTTGTCAAAGACATTATATGTTGCTTGGGGATGAAGTGTTAAGTCCAAACATTTCAGTTAGATCATATATTTCAGTCCTCGAAAACGTAAATTGTGCATCACGAAAAGAGACCACAATTGCCCAAAGCATCAGATGCTGAGACCTCTGCTGGGAACTGATTAGATGAGATATGCTCGCATGACTCCCCCCGTGCCAGCAAGCCGTAATTTCTGCTGCGCAGGAAGAACAAGCCTGTCCCTCACCCTCTCTTGCACTGTCCTTAAAAATCTAATTTGAAAGAATATTTCGGGTGGGAGTCTAAAGTAGAAGTAAGAAGTCACTCACTCTCAATACCCTCTTTCCAATCCCCTATGTACTACAAAACAGAAGGTCTGAGGAATTTCTCTAGCTAAAACACTAACCTTCCCACAAGAGTTAAACAGAACATCTCAAGTGCAATGTCAGCCCTCACAGGGAGTTGTACTGACATGCTGATAGTAAATAAAAAAGATCAAGTATCTTGATCTAGTGAAAGATGACCCTGCTCATGGCAGAAGGGCAGAACGAGATGGCCTTTAAAGGTCCCTTGTATCCCAAACCATACTACGATTCTAGGATTTTTAGAATGAGATTAATTGTGCCTTTACAGTAGGTCCCTAGAACAGACCCAGAACTAGTAAAACAAACTCAATCTAAACCGATTTGTAACATTTGTCACCTCTCTTGGCAAATCAAATGCTTCCCTGCTGGCAACAGCTTCGCAGCAAAACAGCCAGAAGAGGACTTGATGAACTTTTGCCTACGGAAGCCATGAGGGGCAATTGAGGCACTACTTTTTTGAGACTTCCATTAAACCTATCTCTTCAGCTCTAACAGTCTCTGTCCCACCAGAAGTATTTGTTCCTCACAATGAGGTGCTACAGCAAAGTAGCACCAATAATCTGCACTATTCTTTTTAACCACTGCATTCCTAAGGATTTAATTCATCAAGGCATAAACGCACAGAAATCATTTTACGAAGGGACAAAAATCAATGTTTTTCCCAACTTTTTGCCACAGCAAGTCATGAAGCAGAACTAAAGCTACTCTAAGTAGAAAAGGCAAGCAGAGTACAGGAGGAGTGAGACTGATGTTACGCAAGCTGCACTATTGGTTTGCCAATCTGGTAAAAATTAATCAGAGGGCAGAGAGATGAAGAGGAAAAAATGGTATTTTTCTGCCTAATGGTGACTTTCAGCTGCATCAGAGAACAGAAAGTGCACACAGGCAGAAGCGGGTAAGAGGGCAGCAGGATCAGGGAGGGAGACTTCTACTGGGCACTGCAGCAAGTGAATATGTCTGGCCACATCTTCAGGTGTTCACATCAAGGCCAGAGCAGTTCTACAAATCATGACCCTCCCCTGAAGCGTGAAAGCATAGCACAGTGACTTGGTAACACATTAACAAGAACACTGCAGATGCTCTGGACCAAAGAAAACCAGTTATAAGCAGTCTTCTTTCTTTTTTATATTTCGTTTAAAACTTTAAGTGTTCATAATACCAAAAGTAGTGCATAATACTAAAATACGTGCTTCCCCAATAGAAAATTTAATTACACTTCTGTTTTTAAAGCCACATGCCTGTGGGATGACAGCAAAACCACACACATTTCTTGATACAGAACAAGCCGAGGTAACATCCTATTGATGGAGACAGCTGTCACAAAACTGCAAAATTAACATTGGGAAGGAGAATCATTTTTGCAGAGCCACTGAAATTACAGTGTGCTGATATAATTGGAGAAAAGTTCTTTTAACTGTGCTTTGACATATCTGATCTTATTAACAGCCTGCGGCTGGCAGTTAGACAGGACAGAATTTACTGTCTTGGTATCTCAGCCTGAGAGGTGATAGATTTTGGAATGCTCCACTGGAATTTTCCACGTGACTAGTCTTTGTGGACAAATCAATAAAGATTCTTGTTTAAGTATATGTAAAGACTCTTTGTCCATTTGCCACCCCATCCCAGACAGCACGGTTCCGGCCACACTGCTGCAACAGAAAAACCATTGGCCGCCTAAGACGCCTGGTCCACTTACAGCCCCAGACAGCAGGGTTCCAGCCACATTACAACAACAGAAAAACCATTGGTTGCAGTGGTTTTAAGCCTGCAAAAACATGACTAGAATATACTCAGTTTTCTACATGATGGAACAAATCAATCCTGGGAGCAGCGATTAAGTTCTGTGAAGAAACTGCCAAAATAGGATGAGAATAAACATTAAGAAACAATGAACCACATTATGCAATTTGCAGCTCAGTATAGGGTAGATTTTAATAGATTCCCAGATTCAGATACTAACCAATTTTGCTTTCAGTCATTGAATCATTATAAAGTAGTTCCGTTTGATGTCTTTAAAAAAAAAAAAAAAAAAAAAAAAACCATAGCCAAGCTCTCCCTGAAGTTATGAAGTCCCCATTCCTGAAATGCACACTTGCCTTCTGCAGTTTTTATTCCATTCCTTAACATTCTCTCTCTCTCTTTCTCTGCTGACTTAACTTCACACAGAGATCCTTTTTAACTTTTAATGGTATTAAAAGTAAATACAATGCACCAAGATGTCTAGTTAAGATAGATGCTCGGAGTACGTGAAAATTGTGACTGTTTTCTTAGGAAACAGACAGAACAAAGTGAATTAACAACTGTTTAACACTGCGCCACTGCAGATATGGAACTGGCAGACAGCTGATTAGGATCCAGTAAGCCACTTGGTCTGAGAACCACACCAAAGACTAGAATCAGTGTTATAAAACATGCGGCAGTTTTAAGATTCCCCGTCCTCTAGCTTTAAAGAAGCTAGAAGCTTCTTTAAAGGAGGTACACAGTAAAAAGTATTATGTAATAGACTTGAAAGGCCTTTTGGTATTGAAAGCATCAGGGCTGAGCAAGAAAGGGAGGGAGGAGGAGGGAGTTCTCCCTTTTTTGGCAGAAGCCAGCCCTGCGATCAGCCAAACCACCTGCAACACTTCACCTGAGAAGTGCCAGAATGAGTTCATCCAAAGCATCTCTGACTTGGGACAGCTGGAAAGTTTTATTTGTTTACTATCAAATGCATGACTCACAGCTGAAACACTATGTTACAACAGTTAAAGGTCATAACATGCTCTAATTCTCAAAAAAGATAGACAGATATTAAAAGTTAACAGTGCACGTACCAACTTCATTGTCAATTGGGAACTCCCACAGTATTCCTTCTTTCGTCCACTGGATCATCTCCTCAAAACCATTTCGGGGAGGCTGTGCAGTTATTGCTGCAATGGCCTTTGCAAATTCCAGATCCCAAATTGTTGGTGAAGATACTAAAAGAGAAATTTTATAAAGATCTGTCAGCATGCCAGAATTCTCACAGGCTAAAACAAAGCTTTATTAACATTAATCTTTATGGAGAATTGTACTTTCAGCTCTGCAAATTTTTCTACCTTAGATGCCAGCATTACCTTCCTCAAATGAGAATTCTCTGTTGAAATAAAAGTCCATTAAATTCTCAAATGTCTGGTGAAAACATATTCTGAAATCCTATGGGACAATTTCTTCTTAAGCCTTTCACACAGAGCAAGAATTTAGCTTTCCACAATATTTTCTAATTTTTTTTCTTTTTTTGTCTTTCACAAATTATACATACAACAAACCCTTAACTTAGAATCATAGAATCCACAGTTTCGAAGAGACCCACCGGATCATCGAGTCCAACCATTCCTATCAAACACTAAACCATGTCCCTCAGGACCTCGTCTACCCGTGCCTTAAACACTTCCAGGGAAGGTGAATCAACCACCTCCCTGGGCAGCCTGTTCCAATGCCCAATGACCCTTTCTGTGAAAAACTTTTTCCTAATGTCCAGCCTAAATCTCCCCTGGCGGAGCTTGAAGCCATTCACTCTTGTCCTGTCCCCTGTCATTCAGGAAGAGAGGCCAGATCCCTCCTCCCTACAACCTCCCTTCAGGTAGTTATAGAAAGCAATGAGGTCTCCTCATTGCTTACTACACAGTTTTCAGGTACTTCACAACTATATTTCAGGGAGACAAGTCAATCAACAAACAATAGTAATTCCTTCCCCAACACTCCTAAGTGTTCCAGTTTTTGTTTCTCAGGCTTAAGAAATCCTGATTTCGTATTCTTCTCCAAAAGTCCAACAGTCCCTTTAGGGATGCATCTTTCCTGATGCACATATACCTATATATATATGTGTTTATTTAATATTCAGTCAAAGCGTACTCAAAATGCAGTGGAGTTACCCTAATGGAGTTCCTGCCCCTCCACCCAGGAGGACTGGTCATGAGACCAGTCTGAACAGCATCAGTGAAGCGAACAAGCTGTTACTATAGGACAGGGAGGAACCCCTGGGAGTGCCTTGGGCTACTGTCTCATGACCTGGTCTAAGTCACGCTCCCCCTTGTTTTCTTGTCTCCCCCAGTTATCAATTCACCCTAAGCTCCTTGGAACATAGATCCTGATGTCAATTCCGATGTAACAGTCCATTTGAAGTGGATCATGGCAAATCAGCTATTATTTCACTACTCATAAGTGTAAGCATCTGGAACTAAGATGTAATTTCATCTTTGACTCACTGGGTCACAATTCAGCTGGATTTTAAAAAACCTCTGCTCTCCTTAAAGAAAAAAAAAACAAAAAAAAACAGAAGAAGAAGAAAGGGCAAGCAGGGTAAGAAGTATTCAGTATTACATATTGAAAAGTGTCTTTCATTTTTCATGTTGAATTGGAAGATACTTTTTCAAATTATTTCTTACTTAGCAAGGAAGTTTCCAGGACTACATTCCCTAGCTGCCTACTCTGATTTGAGAGCTGGCAACAAGAATAAAATACAGATAAAAGACAACGTGAGAAATCATATTAGAATGAAATTACTGTCCACATCTTAAAAAAGACCACCTTTTAATAATTCGCTACTAATAAATTTTCTAACTGAAGATATCAGAAACTCACTTTGCCAAGCCTGCAGTAAAAGTGATAAACATTTTATTTTCATCTCTGTGAAACAGAAAATACTACTATTTTAGGTTAACAGTTATTAATTATTTTTTCAGGATGCCAATTTAATTCCCAGTTAGCATTCAAGTTTTCAAAATAAACGTTCAATACGTAACAGAGAACTTGCCCTTCTACAATGTATAGACAACGTTTTAACTCATTGTCTCCACTAATATGAGCCAAGAAAGTGAAAGCAAATGAATCAATCACTGTGTTGATATTTCCCAAGATTAACACAAACAAATTTTTTGTTATGAGGCTTAGTCAGTTAGGCAAGCAATAAGCTCCCTGGATCAGAATACACTGTAGAATTCCTTGAGGGTACCTGGAATGAAACAAGGCAACACCGCATAAAAAACTAAACACAGCTTATTTCTTAATATCTAATTACAAATCAAATAAATTCCACTTGCTCTCTTACACAAATTGTGCACATTCCAGTTTTGGATTAAAAAAAGTACCTCTCAACCTTTTAACTAGCACAACCACTATGTGCCATTGTGTCTACCTTGGGCTAAAGCAAATAAAAGAAAGGTTAAAGTCTCATTATTTTTACCTAGGTAAATTTTATTCAACGCCAGTTACTTGAAGATCACATTTGTTAAGATAGCTAAGAACAAACACCGCACTATTCACTACGTTTTATGTGCAAAATGGACTAACTGTAAGGAAACTTGGCAATCTTAAAACCCAGCAAATAGAATTTCATTCTTATAAGCAACTTGCATAGTCCACCACAGAGATGACTGCATTCAGAAAGCTCATAGTCACATGAAAATATGCACTGTCTGACAGTTTAATAAAGAAATTCAGAAACTACCTATCATTTCCTAACATATGAGAGGAATACTATTTCTTCTGCAGGTGTTGGCTTTACATATAGTTCTAAGTCAATGGAGTATCAAGACTTTTTTCCAAAGGACCTCAGAATAGCTTGGAGAAAACAGCTTATTAAAGGCCAGTGCTAACTATGCACAGTTTCACTGTTCAGAAAGAAAAGCAGGGGAGGGAGTTCTTTAAGTGGCTTGTCCATATACACATACTCTTAGTTTTACTACAGACAGGGTTTTAGCTAATTCATGTGTGAAAGCCATCCCCCTTACACAGTATTAACACTGTTCCTGCAGAGCTGTGCCATTCAGTCAGCATAAAGGTGGGACATACCTGTTCTGTCACTGGTTTTTTGTTTCTATCTTACATGCGTTTCGGCATGTATATTCGGTGGATAAGGAACTGGTTGGATGGACATATCTAGAGGGTAGCAGTCAACAGATGTCCAGATGGTGATCAGAGACAAGCTGTGTTCCTCTTGGGTCCATACTGGGACAACTACTGTTTATTATCTTCATCAATGACACACAGCAACATTAAGTAGTTCTTCCACTCTACTCTGGGGAGACCCCATCTGGAGTACTGCATTCAGCTCTGGAGCCCTCAGCACAAGAAAGACATGGACCTGTTAGAGACAGTCCAGAGGAGGGCCACCAGAATAATCAGAGGGATGGAACATCTCCCCTGTGAAGAGAGGCTGAGAGAATTGGGGTTGTTCACCATGGAGAAGAGGAGGCTCCACCAAGACCTTATTGTGGCCTTTCAATACCTAAAGGGAGCCTACAGGAATAATGGAGACAGATCTGTCAGCAACAGGCCTGCAGTAACAGAACAAAAGGTGACGGTTTTAAACTAAAATGGGAGATTCTGACGAGGTAAAATGAAGAAATTTTTTATGATGAGGGTGGTGAAACACTGGAAGAGACTGCCTAGAGAGCTGGTAGTTGCCTCAACCCTGGAGACATTCGAGATTAAGTTCAATGGGTCTCTGAGCAACCTGATTCAGTTGAAAATGTGTCTGCTAACTGCAAGGAGGTTGGACTAGATAACTTTTAAAGGTCCCATTCAACTCAAAGTATTCTATGATTCTAAACATATATGAAACCCTTTGCATTAGGTAAAGCAAGCTGTCACTTGTCCACCACTTACAGAATCTTTCAAGCTACATATAAAATATTAAAGAAGAGAAGACCACAAATCAATCACAAGTATGGTCTTGGCGTTTTTCTAACCTGCTTATGCTTAGCTACTCATAGAGCACATTTGATTCCCTAGAATTTCAGCCTTGTGTTTCTTCACCATAAAAAGAACATAGCAGGTTTGCAACCAAATAAGCTATTGGAGCCAAAATACTCATTCTCAAGACTGGTTTTACACTCATAGAAGTAAGACTGGCCTTAGTGACAAAAAAGCCAATTTTACCATTCACAGTAGAATGTCCTGATTAGTACAGAAAACACTGATCTATGACACTGCATAGTAGTTTTGCTTACTAAAAATCAGCTACATTAAAGGATTTTTTTTTTTAGAGGCCTAAAAAGGGGGAAGTTAACAGGTTATAAGTCTCCTTCACAGCAGTGGATCTCCTGATATTCTAAAAATTCAGAATTTGGCTTTACTGGGTTTTTCATTATCGAATTTCCACTAACCTGTTTCCAATGCGGTTTCTGTTTCTTTAGAAGCCTTAGTGAATATATTAAGCCTCTTTCCTCCTTTGAGACTTCTATAAACAAAAAAGAAAAACAATATTTAGTATTTCACAACACTTCACAACATTGCCAGATAACAACTTTAAAAGCACAAAATATTCTCATGAACTAACAAATCTCTGGAGAAAAAAAAAATGAGATAGCAACTTGCACTAAAGCCTCAAGCTTTTAACCAGAGAAAGTGTTTCCGACTTTATTATTTGCCTGTAACAGAGCTTTCCAAAACATTTCCATGTGAAAGAATGAACATAAATCAAACATAATATTTGCAATAATATTTTATGGAAATATTTAGGAATCTGAACAAAGCTAAACAATATCAGACCACAATTTTAAAGCTGCAACTAAAAAGTTAATCTAGTCATTTAGAGTTTTTCCTCGTAAAAACATTGCGCAATTCAGGAACCCTTTCTGGAAGATTATAGTCACCTTCCTTGCCATATGCCAATCACTAAAATATATCTGTATGATATATTTTAAACAGCATCACCTTGCTGCTCTCTTCTGAATATAAACACTAAACATGTATTTTTAATCATATTTATCTTTAGCATAAGCCTATAACAAAAAAAAAAAAAAAAAAAACAACGCACAACCAAAATTAATTTTTTATAAACGGAAACAAAGAAAAACTAATGCCTTTACTGTAGAACTCAATGAACTTTAGAACAAATTATTCTTTTAAATATTCCAGGTTTCAAACAACGTGCAGGCACATAATAACTCCTTTATTAGTCTATACTTCTAGATCATATTATTTCTATTCTTTTTAAGTTTGAAAAACTTTTGAACCAGCACCTTAAATACAGTATTTCTCACAGTTAGTCAAGAATCACAGCCTACTAACAAAATTACTTTCATGTGACTACCAAGTGTCTGATAATGATCCCCAGATTAAAAATATCTATGCAGTGATTCAGCAATTGGTAATTAAGTCAGTTCCCTTGCTCCTCAATTTGGCAGCTTACAGCTAAATGGAAATCCTAGGACAGAAATATTTAAGTTTGGAGGGCTTGATCTACAATCTTGTTCCACTTCTTCCCTTCAGCTTCCATTTTAAGAAGCCCCCTCCTGCACTTTCTACAATCTTTGCATCAGGGAAAGAAAAAACTGCCTGCTGGCCTTAAAATGTTGAAGAGGGTCATGACCCACACCTCCCTAACACACTTTAACAGTTTGGTAGTTCAAGAACCTGGAAAAATTTCCACAAGCAGGCTAAGTTCTGCTAATGACAGGCTACAAGCCACTTTTTTGCATAGTCTGTGTGGCTCAATGTCTATGTTCCACTTTCTTCCGTATGGGGCATCACAATTCTCTGTTTATGATAAACTGAAACAGACTTCTTGATCAGAGAATGCTGAATACTCTAAGTTTACTCACTCATAAATTTAAGCTTTTTTTTACCCCTCAGTTAGCTAGAGTCTGTCTTTCACATTATCTACATAAACACAAATGACTCCCTCCACTTCCAGTCCCTAACCCCAAGAAAAGGGGATTCATTTGCAAATTAAATTAACGATTAGAGAAGTTAATCCTGTTAAAACAGAAACTGCTTAGAGAAAGGATATATACTGAGAACGAATGTGAAGATGAGCTACCATGGGAAAAATCAAAATACCACAGACAAGAAAGCATACCTTACAAGAGTTAAAAAAAAGGACATTCCTTAATTCATTAAGAAATAAACTGGCCACATAAGCCTGCAGCAAGATAAATTAAAGGAACAGCTGGAAATCACGTTAATTATGAAGTTAATTTCATAATATCACAGACAATATGATTATATGATTCTATGTTTCAAATCCAGAAATCAATTACAGAATGAGTTATCAGTTGCAACAAAGAGGTTAAAAAAACCTAAAAACCCAATTTTAAAATCCAACAAAAGGGATAAAACTTATCGAAACGAGGAACATTTACCAAAGTTTTCCACTAGATGAAAGTAAGCCTTTAAAGCTTCCACTTCCAAAAAAGCTGAGAAAGTGCAGTAAAATTGAATTATCCATAAATTAGAGTAATTTAAACTACTTAAAACAAAAACAACTACATTTCAGTACCGAGTATTTTTAATTACCTTAAAGTTAATATTAATAGAGTTTGCATTACTTGATTAGCTGGCTAACATTAACTAATGTGTTCTCACAGTTGTGTTTATTTCAATCCTAACAGCACTTTTCTTGAAAAATACTTAAGTAACTTCTTTGAGCTCTGAAGTATCACGGTAACACGAGTATGTACAACAATTTAAAATATTTTACACTGGTCATTTTTTTGCACAGTCCTTCTACTAGATGAGAACACAACAAAATTACCTTCTGGAGTCAGAAGACTGAACTGACGATCTTCCACGCCTGAGCCCCTGACCATCTTCATCCAAGTCCATGGAAATGCGATTGGATATCATCACACCTCTCTGAGCCTGCGGCTGCCTTTTAACTGCCATTTCCGAAATAACATTACTGAAATTAAAAATATGAATGTAAAAACTCAACGAATTGACAAAGCAAGGAATTTTGTCACATGTACTAACCAAACTCAATTGGTTTCATAAGCTTCTATAAGAAAGAATTAATTCTAGATTCCTCACAAAATTTCATACACTTTCAGGTTATCAAACATTCAAGTCTTACTTTGTAAACTATCTCAGTTGTTACATTTGATATGGATTAAATTAAAAGTTCCATTTTAGCCTACTGAATCTACAATGAACACTTTCTTTGAATTTATTTAGTTTCCAACTAAAAGACAAGTTTCATGTATCTGCATACCAACGTTCAAAGAGCATGTTTGGCATATTTTGCTTAAGTAAATGAGGAATTTCCCTGGATACAGGGAATACACTGAAATAAGGAGGTAAAAATGACCACTTTTTGGACAGGAATCAACACTACCCAGCGAAAGGGCTGTGCAGCTGCAGACCAAAAGGAAGCTTGCCCTTCACACATCAGCTGACACGGGTCAATCAGCCTCCCTAATAAGTAGGTCACCTTTCCTGATCCACTGCAAGCTGTTGCATTGCGTAACCATATTACAGCATTAGTGGACCACATCTTCCTTTGTAATTGTGTAGCCAAAATCACACTGGAAAAGCTCTGATCTCTTCTGTAGCGGTCTGCAGTTCATTCTGAACACAAAGGGCAAAATAAACCACCTTTCTGCCTCTGCTGATTAGGCCCCTTAACAGGTAAGTCTGTTGATTGGTGAAGACCAAGCTGATAATTCTCCCTTGCAGCTACCCTTCCCTACCAACCACTTCCAGTAACATGCAGTCATCCAAAATTGCAGTGCTCAAGTTTTAAGAGAAAAACATGGTCTAAACAAAATAACCAACCCCAAAAATAGGCCAAGTCAAAATTACTGCATGTCCGTCTTAAAAAATTCTGAATGAAGCTCAAGCTATGGCTTTGGCAGGTTAAGTCAAAAGAGATACTCTTATTAACAAGAAATACTTCTGAAAAATTGTATAAGCTAATTGCCACATCAACATAGTAAGATTTTTGTCTTTGGTCCTAGATATGACTTCAAATGCCAGAAAAGAACAGCATATCACTTCAAGTGCTTACTCTGAAGGCAAGGCATCTGAAAACAAGTTTTAAATCATTTCATTATAATTTTAAAAGAAAAAGCTATCTCAGGTTATCCAGAAATTACTCAATTAAGCGCCTACTGGAATTAGCGAGCTGGTGTTGGGCAAGAAGCTTGACAAACTTGTAAGGGTCAAAGGGACACAATTCCCAAAGTCAGTCACACACGGCCCAGTCCAACTGCTTGGTTGGTTGTGACCTGCAAGGCTGGAGTGTTCCCCTGCTGCAGTGCTATCAGGCTTGCTCAGCAAAGCTCTTCTCACAGCCAAGCTTCATTTATTTGTGGTTTAGCCCAGTAGATCTGGACAGAGTATGCTACTAAGCTATCAGAACATACAGTTGATGGTATCATATTCTCATGAGGAAATCCTAATGCCACCCCGTCACTGGTATGCAAACACTTCTGGCAGCAACATTCACCACTCCATCATTAAAAGTGTCCCTGTGTTATCTAAAAATAAATCTACAAAGGTGTTTTTAGCATCTTTGCTAATGAAAACTATCAGATTACAAACTCATATTCCAACCTCTGTGTACCTGCAGTGGTTGAGATATATAATATTACCTCACGTCACAATGCCTAGATAACTTTGCCTTCCACAAATGAGAAGAGGTAATGCTTTTGTAACCAGCACAGATTTTTTTTGTCCTTCCTGATCACCAATCAATAATTATAACTCAAAAAAGAGAGGTCCAAGGAGCTCTGGATATGTTTTAGTATAAGCTCTGAATTACTTTATTTCTTCTTCACCCAAACCAGGAGCTGAAATTTCAACTCGGCCACTGTTTCTATTTTGGTATAGTGCTGTTGTAATTTCCATTGAATGAAACTTCATCCCACACTAAGAAAAATAAATTTCTGCATCGTTAATATTTTCCCTTCCTAGTGAACATGCTGTCCTCGCTCTGTCTACAAAACAAGGTGATGAGACGACTGCATACAACAGTGACCTCTGGAGGCCACAACACAATCCTGGAAACAAAAACGTTAGCGAGAACCAAGAGGTGCAGACAGCATACAATTTATTTCATACCCTCACAAATGTTAATAGGAGCATCCCAAATTTTTTGGAGTTGAGCATTATATGGCCCTCCAGCATGTGAAGGTATTTAATTTGTAAATAGTTTTATATATATATATATTTATCTAATATTTATTAGCTTTGAAAATTTGTTGGCATATTACATGCAAAACTATTATGGCAAAAACCAGAGTTAATTTGCCCATAATCTCTTGCTGTCAAATAAAAATCAACACAAAATAATCACATATGAATAAAATTAATTGCTTTCTAATACATGAAAAGCATTTTAGTGCCTTCAGTTGGGCTTTTTAAAATCAACAGTTTTAACACTGATCAGAAAGCTGAAAGCGTCAAATTAACCTCAAGGTCTAACTGTGAAAGGTTACTATTAATCAAGTTTTCAGTCACAAAAATCAGCAAGAGTGGTTGGCCTTTCTGAAAAATTCACTCATTGATAGTTTCAAACTTTCACCTACCTATTAAGGGAGAAAAGCAAACTTTTACTGTTTATCTTCTTCAATGACAGACAGTAGGATCAACTGCAACCTCAGCAAGTCTGCAGATGAAACCAAGCTGAGTGGTGCAGCTGACACACCTGAAGGAATGGATGCCATCCACAAGGACCTGGAAAAGCCTGAGAAGTGGGCCTGTGGGAACCCACTTCTCATGAGGTTCCACAAGGCCGAGTTCAAGGTCCTGCATCTGGGTCAGGGCAATCCCTGTTATTAATAGAGGCTGGGGGATGAAGGGACTGAGGGCAGCCCTGCAGAGAAGGACTTGAGAGTACTGGTGGATGAGAAGCTGGACATGAGCCAGCAACGTGCACTCGCAGCCCAGAAAGCCAACTGTATCCTGCCTGCATCAAATGAAGCGTGACAAGTAGATCCAAGGAGGTGATTCTGCCCCTCCACTCTACTCTGGTGAGACCCCACCTAGAGTACTTGCATCCAGCTCTGGAGCCCTCAGCACAGGAAAGACATGGAACTGTTAGAGACAGTCCAGAGGAGGTCACCAGAATGACCAGAGGGATGGAACATCTCCCCTGCGAAGAGAGGCTGAAAGGGTTGGATTGTTCATCCAGGTGAAGAGGAGGCTCCAGAGAGACCTTACTGTGGCCTTTCAATGCCTAAAGGGAGCTGGTAAGAAAGATGAGCACAAACTTTTTAGTAGGGCCTTCTGTGATAGGACAAGGGGTGATGATTTTAAACTAAAGGAGGGGAGACTGAGACTGGATACAAGGAAGAATTTTTTTTTTTTTTTTTTACAATGAGGGTGGTGGAACACTGGTAACAGGTTGCACAGAGAAGTGGTAGATGCCCCATCCCTGGAAACATTCAAGGTCAGGATAGATAGGAGTCTGAGCAACCAGATCCAGTTGAAAACGTCTCTGCTCACTGCAGGGCACTTGGACTAGATGACCTCTAAAGATCCCTTCCAACCCAAACTATACTATGATTCTTTTAAGCATATAATATACAGCATTAATATCTATTCCCAGGGACGAGTAAGTTAGTTTACAAGGCCGCCTCAGGGAGTAGAACTTGCCAACTCAAATCAGAGCAAGCCAGCCATGACATTCCAAGCCAACCAAAAATGTTCTGTTTGGTTGAGGGAAATGCATTTTCCTAACCATAGTGATTCATCTACAACCACGTTCTAAAATATTGTAACAATACATCTTAACCCAATGACCAACCACAAAGTGGCACTATATAGTTGCAGGGACTTCAACTTTTAAATTCCTGAAGAGCTTAAACTTGCTTTCAGGTCAAAAAAAGACCTTTTGCTTAAGACTACAACTTGTTTAGACATCTGCCTCCTTCCAGAGCAGCCACAGCCAGGTAAGTGCTTCAGGAAGTGCAACAGGTGCTGAGGAGAGTGAGCCCTTGTTGCCAGTAGGTAGACCAACCACATTTAGAGAAGAGTACATGTACCTCAAGAAATAGATACAGCCCATACGAGGTTAGCCACGGCATGTATTAGCTCCATCTGAATCAGTACGGTCCTCCAACGTCTCAACAGGAACTGAAATAGGTTCTAGTTACATTGAAGTTGGTCACCCACGGCCAGCACCATTATTAAGACATTTGTGTGTTCTGCCCTTCTGAAAACCCCACTGACAGAGGCGGAACAACCTCACTGGTAATTAACAGCTTAATGAACATACTGTTTATATAAAATATTCCTTTTTTCTGCTCCTTACATTAGTGTCTCTTAGTTTTTTGGTGATATTGCACACAAAATCAAAGAAAAATGCAGATGCACATGGATTTTACATTAAACAGCCAGACCTCTAACCTTTAAAGTGATTCATTCTAGCTCCACAAGCCTATGGAGAGATGAGCTCCTGTGGAGTTCTCCAGATGTCCTCTATTCAGGCTGAGAGGACATTATGAAAATGGAGCACTCACACAGCCTTTGGAGATGCTTGCATGCACTACCATTCTTCCTTCTAAAACACACATCATGTCTGGAGAGAATTTCATTTTATTCTCCACAACCCCTATTAGTGCTCTCAGTAGAATCATGAGGGCTAAAAAGGAAACTTGCACAGTTTCTCCCCTTTACCTTCACAACCTCTGAGAAACAAAAAAATTCTTTAACAAAGTTATTCACCAAATACTGTGCTTCGCAATCTATTTGCAAACATATAACTTGACCTATTTACAAGTGTCTGTTATATTCTTCCTTAGTTTTCACTCACATAAAGGGCAGATACCAGCCACAAACATCATTAGTTTCTTGGCTTCTCTTTGCACCTCATTGATAGAAATACAAAGCAGATCCTTTACTGATCTCTAAAGCAACCTAAAAACAATAATTCACTGGTAAAAGTTAAACCCTGGTCTGGGACCAAGTCATTTTCACAGAACAAACTAAAATTGAGATAAGCAGCTTGCAGTTCGCAATGCAAACAATGATAATAAAAGGTTTCACATTCCTATTTTGCTGAAGATAAAACTTTCTGTTTATTTCAGTCTTTCACCTAGACTTAATGACTTACTTTCTGAGTAGTCATCTGAATGCTAGCAAGAAAGAAAAAAAAAGGGAACGAGAAGATCTGTCTTTAGCCATCATCCAAAAAAGCAGTATGCACAACTGTTTCAGTTTCCAAACAAATGTTTCTCATCTGTTTGAAAGCCGCACTGGAAACGGAGCTAAGCCAAGAGATGAGTTCCTTGGGTTGACTGGAAAGTTTTGAAAGGAAGGGTGGGGCTATAAACAGCGCTGCTCTAGTTCAGTTCTGCAGAGTCGTCATGAAAATTCACCAGTCCAGACAGAATGTCTGAAACACTTACAAATCCCTCCATTGTGCAAGAACTTTGGAAGCTTGGGGGGGAGGGGGAAACAAAAACAAAAACAAACAAACCTGTTATTTTGCTAGCCTGTCAAAGAAAGTAATGCTCTTGGGCAGGAAAACAATTCCATTTCTGCAAAACCATTTTAGAATGAGGACAGCAAAATTTAGGGAGTTTGCTAGAACCAAACCAATGAAGCTTCCATTATTCATTACTTTCAAGTATAACCTGTCCAAATGCGTCTTTCAGGGCCACCTTTCCAACACTGAATCCAGTTGCCTTCAAGACAACATTGCAATACCAGAATTTTTAATATTTCCGAGAATAACATTTAATATACGAACCGTAGGTTAACAGTTCCCCCCTTTCGCTGTTTATCTGTGGTTTCTTCATGTCGTCTTAGTTGTGCAAGTAGTTCTGATTCTGTCTGTTTCTTGTTGAGTGGTAGGGAAGATGCAACTGCAGCAACTGCCTCCACCAGTTCTGGATTTAAAGGTTTGCCTCTGTAAGAGACACAATAGATAAGGACACATGAAAAAATAAAAGCCTTAATATATTTAAACTGTCATTTCTGTACTGTCATTTTGTCTTAATAACTCAGAAGTTATAGCTACGTGTTATGCCAAATAAGGGTGCAGGTGGCCAGCAGGAAGGCTAGGTTGGCCTGATGTTGCACTAATTATCAGCTGATGAATGACACTGACAAAATGTTGTACTCAAGTGGCCAAAGTGCACAGGCAGCACAGACCTGCAAGACTATAAATGAGACACGGTGGGGAACCATCACTGAGTCTTGATATATGTGATGTCATTTCTAATTTTGGGTTTGGCTTTTTTTTTTTTATTTTCCTGAGCTTCAGCATATTTTATCTGAACATTATTTCTCCTCTACCACTACGATAACTTCCCAGAGACAGCGACTAGTGCTACCTTTTGAGAGCCTCAGTGTACAAAAAGTAACATGTTGTAGAAAGCACACATCTTTTATCCAGATTTTCTCCCATGACTTACTGCAATCTACATGTATACTATATGCCCTTACAAGACTCTTTTCCACACTTGGAAATGGCTTTTGATGCTTTATTTTGTTGTAGATAATGGGAAAAAAAAAAAAACCAAACAAATAGTTTGTAAAAAAGGAAAAAAAAAAACAGGCTAAGAAATGGTTCTTATACTTTACCGCTGGGTGTCTTCTGTAGTTTTCTGAAGCATAGTACCTTCACTGTCCAGGCTGTTCAGCTTGTTTGTGGCTTGCTTTTTGTTCTCACGTGTTTTTAACTCTTGGAGTTTCTTCCTGTAGCTCACTTCTACTTTCATATTCCCAATAATGTCTAATAATTTTTGCTTCGGTGTTTCTGCTGTACTCTCCTGATTCTTTGATGCCACTTCAGTGGTGCTTTTTTTGGAAGCAGTAGGTTCATCCTTTTCATCAGAAAGCACACTGCTTGTGCTGAAGAGTTTCTGTATTTTGCTAGATGACATACAAAAATTTAAAAAAAATACATACATAAAAAGTCAGAAGGTACCAACAGGGCCCAAGGCTAAGTTTTGTAAGCCTACAAAAAAACCCATCAGTTACAACTCTCCAGGCCAAAATGAGTATATTAAGGACATGACCAACATCTACCTTTTGACTCTTGAGAAGAACTAGGACGTTGTTTAAAACTCTTGATTTTTTATGATTTCTTTATCACAAGACACAACTAAACAATTTAATTTCCTCCACAAACAAAATGGTTTTAACCTAGGAAGTTAAAATTTTCAAGTATCCCTGCATTAGGTGGCAGACTGAGTTTGACTCTACTGGTACTTGATATTTAAATTTACCAGTATTACAAAAAACAATATAACTCAAAATGAGGCAAAGCGATCATTTCTAGCCACATGAAAAAAAAGACACTGCACATACATTTAGCTTTATATCGGTGTACCCTTGTGGGACTACTATGGACCACATTTCCCCACCTTACGTCCTGCAAGAAAGCAGACAAACATTTGTGCAGCTTTATGAGGAAGCATATCCTGCTGCAAGATAACCCAGTAACAAACAAAAAAGTTATTCTGGTTATTTTTCCATCCAGAACAGCTCCTCTACCTAGTTGACTACATCACTGCAAAAGCTAAAACTGGCACGGTGCAGACAAGGATGTGAAGCCAAGGACAGCAGGGAGCTGCTTAGGATATAGCTGCAACACAAACACAACGGCATTCTCTGGAAAAACTACCATAGGATTCAAAGAACCATTCTCTTTAATGCTCTAAAATGAAAAGCTTAAATTTTGAAATTTCTAACTATGTTTCTGTTTTAAAACCACCTCCACATTACTGAACTAAAGCAAAAAAATTACAAGTAAAAATAAATTATAACTAAAACTAAATATTTATTTTGGATCCAAATAAACCACTTCAACACATCTGAAAGAATTTTTAAATATTTCCCCACACAGCCACCCACCTCTCTTTGGCTAAACAAGAAAACACTGCTAGTATCAGCAGGTATACACTATCACTTCAGTCATTCTGCACTAAATAAAACTGCCACCATTAAATTGTCAGCATTAAAATCTTACTTTCAATGTTGAAAAGAAACAGGAATATTTACGGAAAGTTCAGAAACACATTACTGAGAAGATGGTAGGAGTCCTGCTGTTTTACACAGAGCTATTCTCCACTTTTTCAAACATGTTTTTCATTAATTCAAGCTGCACATCCTCTAAAACCATCTATCCATTTGGAGATCTTTGCTTACAGCATTGGAAAAACACAGTAAGACTGCAAACCACTAGTAAACTGCAGTATGCGTTACTGTATTTTATCTACCATCAGGTCTGTCTTCTGCTCAGAAGTCTAGTCTTAGAAAGCAAATGCAGCTATAAAAAGAAACCAAGCTCTTTTTCGTAACACAGTACTGGAGCTTGTTCAAAAATATTGAAGAGCTTTGAAACTGCTTTAGGCACATACCTGTGCCAAGGGGAAGCATCACTCTGCTGACACACACACTGTCAAATCATGTTCTGGCCACATATACCCATCAGAGCTTGACAAAGACCTTTAAGATCATCAAGTCCAACCATAAACCTGACACTATCAAGTCCACCACTAAACCATGTCCCTCAACACCATACCTACACATCTTTTATGTACCTCCAGGGATGAGGACACCACCACTTCCCTGTGAATACCGTTGTAACACTTGACAACCCTTTCAACGAAGTAATATTTCCTAATATTCAATCTAAACTTCCCCAGGCATAACTCGAGACCATGTCCTCCTGTCCTATCACTTCTTACCTGGGAAAAGAGATCAACACCCACCTCACTGCAACCTCCTTTCAGGTAGCTGTAATAAGGTCTCCCCTCAGCCTCCTTTTCTCCAGACTTAACAGCCTCCATTCTCTCAGTTGCTCCCCACATGATACATTCTTCAGATCCTTCATCAACTTTGCTGCCCTTCTTTGGACACACTCCTGTACCTCAATGTCTTTCTTGTAGCGAGGGGCCCAAAACTGAATACAGTATTCGAGGTGCGGCCATATCAGTGCAGAGTACAGTGGGAGATTCACTTCCCTGCTTCTGCTGGCCACATCATTTCTGATGCAGGCCAGGATGCGGTCGGCCTCCTGGGCCACCTGGGCTCAGTACTGGCTCCCGCTCAGGCCAGCTGCCGACCAACACGCACAGGCTCCAAGAGAAGGATGCTCCATCCCTAGAGGTGTTCAAGGGCAGGTTGGATGGGGCTTTGGGCAGCCTGATCTAGGGGAATGTCCCTGACCATGGCAGGCGGGGGTGGAACTGGATGATCTTTAAGGTCCCTTCCAACCCAACCTATTCCATGAGAAAAAAGGCAATGAAAGCGACACGGAAAACACAACCCGAACCCCTCCCGGCGCCGGCAGCACGCCAGGACAGACGGCCTCCCGGGACACCAGGCCCTGCCCCGATCACCGCAAGGAGCCGCTACAACGCGAGGCTCCCGCAAGGCGCGGCGGAGAACGGGAGCGGCTTCCCCTGAGCACGCAGCGCCCACTCTCTCCCGCCGCCCTCCCTCTTCCCCGGGGCGAAGGATTATCGGGGAGGTACCTGCGAGGCCTCCCCGCCGCCGCTTCCCTGCCGCCCGCGGCACCGGCCACGAGCCGCCCGGCCAGGCGGCAGGAGCCACCCAGGCCCCACATGGCTCCCGCGGCCCCGCCCCCCGCGCTGCCGGCCGGAAACAGCGGCTGCGCCCAGCGTTCCGCGCGCTCCGCGTTCCGGCCGCCCCGCGGTGCCGGGCACGGCTGGGTTTGTGCAGTAAGCTGGGTAACCACAAGGTTTTGGGGCACAATGCACAGAGGGCTGGAGCAGCTCTGCTGTAAGAACCTCATGAGATTCAATAATTCAGGAGGGAGCTGGCCTCTTCTCCCAAGTGACAGGGGACAGGACGAGAGGGAATGGCCTCAAGCTCCTCCAGGGTAGATTTAGGCTGGAGGTTAGGAGGAGGTTTTTCACACAGAGGGTCATTGGGCATTGGAATAGGCTGCCCAGGGAGGTGGTTACTTCACCTTCCCTGGAGGTGTTTAAGGCATGGGTGGATGAGGTCTTGAGGGACTTGGTTTAGTGTTGGATAGGAATGGTTGGACTAGAAGATCCGATGGGTCCCTTCCAACCTGGTTGTTCTGTGATTCTGTAATAAGGCCAAGTGCAAGGTCCTACCTCTGGGTTGGGGCAATTCCCGGTTTTATTACAGGATGGGGGATGATGTGATTGAGAGCTGCCCTGCAGAGAAGGACTTGGGGGTGCTTGTTGATAAGAAGCAATGTGTGCTCTCAGCCCAGAAGGCCATATGTATCTGTAAGAGTCGGTCAAAGGATCGATTTCTATCTCAACATTTCTCCTCATTTTTAGGCCTCAGAACTTGAACAGAAACACAGACCTCAGAAAACCGGTCTCAGAAACTCAGCCAGAACTGGTACAGAACGAATGCTTTGTACCTAACTACCTGTACCTGCTTCCTTATCTCAAAAATGTTTTGTACCTGTCTTCAAGCCTCCTTGCTCCTGACCATTGTGAAAGATCCATGAAGCAAGGAGGAAAAGACAGCAAGATTAATGACCACAGGCCCACAGCCAGCAGAGCATGCGCACAAGGTGACGATGACTACTGGCCTTCATCGGGAGACCCCAGGTCGACCACCGCCTCCAGAAGGAGCGCATGCACAAGGGAAGGAGACTCACGGACACTCCTCTCTTGGCATATGGGGCCTGCTAGGTGGAGACTGGCACATTCCCATGGGAAAGGCAGGTTACAGGTGCATTGACTGGCATAAAAGACAGCTCCAGAGCAGCTGAATGAGGGGGCAACAGGAAGACCAAGACAGAAGACCCCCTCCACCGTGGGATCACCTCCAAGAAAGACCGAAACAATGGAACACCTTCTGCACCGGGACTCCCAGAGACTCTGGACATCTGTGGACCCATGGCGGTAGCTATGAACCTCACCTCCTTCCCTCTTCTTCGTATCTCTTTCCTTGTTCTCTCTCTTTTTCTATTATAAGTCGTTTTATGGACATTATTAATAAAGTGCCTGTTGAGATTGAAATTTTACTCCCTTGACACTCTCTCTCTCTCTCTCTCTCTCTCTTTGAGTTATTATTTTGCAACTCTGAAATCAGAAATGAAACGAACCATCATGAGTCCGCTTACGAGTGGACCGTGACATTAAATTGGCGTCACGGACAGGATTTTAGAGTGCAAAATGGGAGTTTAATTTTGACTTGGTAACTCCTCGAGGAAGAAGAGGCACGCTCACCCTGCTTGTGAGTTACTTCCTTGAGAGTGAGACGCTCACCCTGCTTGTGAGAGTCATGAGAAAATCTTGAGAAAGTGTGGGACGCTCACCCTGCTTGTGAGTGTTGTGAGAAAATCTTGAGAAAGTGTGGGACACTCACCCTGCTTGTGAGTTACTTTCTCAAGTGATTTTAAATAGTGTTAACTCCTCGAGGAAGTGTAGGCACGCTCACCCTGCTTGTGAGAGTCGTGAGAAAATCTTGAGAAAGTGTGGGACACTCACCCTGCTTGTGAGTTACTTTCTCAAGTGATTTTTGAGTTTCTTGTTTCTTTCCTTTTCTTTCTTCGAATCTTTGGGTGAGGGAAAGATGACAGGACAACAGGAGAATGGAGGGTCTCAGTTAGGTAAAGATCAAGATACATTTTTCACTTTCTTGGCTAAATATGGTGCTCAACCTTCTCCTATTGGGGAAGACTGGGCTCGAGAAAATTGGAAAGATCTGCCGAGTGTAATAGACCGAATTTCTTTACTCCAAAATGAGGCCAAGACTAAGTTCTTTCGGTCAAGAACACCTCCAAGAAAGACCAAAAGGACGGAACACCTTTCTGCACCGGGACTCCCAGAGACTCTGGACGCCTGTGGACCCGTGGTGGTAGCTATGAACCTCACCTCCTTTTCTCTCCTTCATATCTCTTTCCTTGTTCTCTCTCTTTTTCTATCATAAGTCATTTTATGGACATTATTAATAAAGTGCCTGTCGAGATCGAAATTTGACTCCCTTGACACTCTCTCTCTCTCTCTTTGAGTTATTATTTTGCAACTCTGAAATCAGAAATTAAATGAACCATCACGAGTCTGCTTACGAGTGGACCGTGACAGTATCCTGGGCTGCATTAAAAGAATTGTGGTCAGCAGGTTGAGGAGGGAATTCTGCCCCTCTATTCCTTTCTTGTGAGACCCCACCTGGAGTACCATGTCCAGTTCTGGAATCCTCTATATAAGAAGGATATGAAACTGTTGGAACGGATCCAGAGGAGGGATACAAAGATGATCAGAGGGCTGGAGCACCTTTGCTGTGAGGACAGGCTGAGAGGGTTGGGGTTGTTCAGCCTGGAGAAGAGAAGGCTCCAAGGAGATCTTATAGCAACCTTCCAGTACCTAAAAGGGCTACAAGAAAGCTGGGGAGGGACTGTTTACAAGGGCGTAGAGTGATAGGATGACAGGGGTTGGCTTTACATTGGAAGAGGGAAGATTTAGATTAGACATTAGGAAGAAACTCTTCACAATGAGGGTGGTGAGGTGCTGGCACAGGTTGCCCAGAGAAGTTGTGGCGGCCCCATCCCTGGAGGTGTTCAAGACCAGGTTGGATGGGGCCTTGAGCAGCCTAGTCTGGTGGGAGGTGTCCTTTGCCATGGCAGGTGGGGTTGGAATTAGATCATCTTTAAGGTCCTCTCCAACCCAAACCGTTACATGATTTTATGGAGGAAACAAAAATACCTGTGTTTTGATTGAGTTTGCATGTCTACTCAGATGGTTTTAATTATTTCCCACTAAACTGGCTCTGCATTAGAATCACCTGTCTCATCCCAGTGGGAGAATGGGTCATCCATGCCAACCTCCTAAGCCTTAAAGTTCATTGATATTCATTGATATTTAAGAAATAGACGTAGTAGATTTCATAGGTTTAAGTTCCAAAACTAGTCTCTTTCTTTATAACTTGTCAGCAGTAAAGATGAGGACAAACAAAACAGGTAGCAGCATCCAGAACTCTGGTGCCATGGCATCTGTAGAATTAGGAAAGGCAAAATGGCTTTCAGGGAGCAAATGGTTTGTCTGTGGTTGACTGAAGATGGTGAGCCCAGGGCACAGGCTTGAACTGCTGGGATCCTGAAAAATGGAAGGGAATGCACACTGCAAGGAAAACCTTTCCTCCTCTGCTTCAGACAAGTTTCTGTGGCACCCCCCTGCCAGCTTTTCAGCTTGCAGAAGTTACCCATCCCACCAGTGCCAAAATACTCTGCTGAAGATGGGTTGTGCCCCTCCCAGGACACAGGGGGCCATCGTGTCCTAAAGCCAATTACCCCAAGCCTTCAGCCCCCAGAAAGCACTTACGTGTTTCTGCGAAGCACTTGCAAGCCAAGCTCTCAACATGTGTCCCCTTTCTGTCCTACCTAAATCCGTTGAGGGGAAGCCTGAAGTTAGTCTCAAACAAATTGCCCACTAGCACCTCCACACCACCATGGCACAGGTACAAAAAGTACCGCTTGGCTTAGCAGATGTGGGTGCAGGAAGCAGAAATAGCCACGTGGTGGCAATATGCTCATTGTAGTGCTAGTTTTTGTGGCTGTAAAACCTCCCAGGAAACATTTCAAGTACTCCTGCCATCTCTAAGTTTTCTACAGGGTCCAAGCAAGAGCAGACCAGGCCTGGTGGTCTGCCTGAGAAACGTGGCTGTCAAGAAGCATCCTGAAACACTCCAGGCTCGAAGTTTCAGCCAGTAAATGCCAACAGCAGGCAGTGTGTGGTTTAATGGCACTAGAGTCGCAAGGTTCATCGCATTAGGGATGTTCACCATCAGGGTTTTTCAACAGTGCTGCAGTCCTGCTAAAAAGAGGGAGGGAGGGAGGGAGGAAGGAGAGAGAGAAAGAGAGAAAGGAAAGAAAGAAAGAAAGAGAGAAAGGAAAGAAAGAAAGAAAGAGAGAAAGGAAAGAAAGAAAGAAAGAGAAAGGAAAGAAAGGAAAGAAAGGAAAGAAAGGAAAGAAAGAGAGAAAGGAAGGAAGGAAGGAAGGAAGGAAGGAAGGAAGGAAGGAAGGAAGGAAGGAAGGAAGGAAGGAAGGAAGGAAGGAAGGAAGGAAGGAAGGAAGGAAGGAAGGAAGGAAGGAAGGAAGGAAGGAAGGAAGGAAGGAAGGAAGGAAGGAAGGAAGGAAGGAAGGAAGGAAGGAAGGAAGGAAGGAAGGAAGGAAGGAAGGAAGGAAGGAAGGAAGGAAGGAAGGAAGGAAGGAAGGAAGGAAGGAAGGAAGGAAGGAAGGAAGTCAAAATTCTTTGGACTAAACAGTAATGTCTAAGTATTTCAGATTATCTGAGATGCCCAACTAAGTTATCCTCACCAAATGGTTACCACAGAGTCAGCAACTACTTCTACATGAAAGCAATCTAATCGAGTAATCTACAATTTGATGTAGCCTGCTTTTCCTTAATAATTGCCCTATTTTGAAGAATAGCCTCAAACCACTTAAAATGAATGTTTCAACAACTTACAGAAATATCAGCCGTATCTGAAGCCTACAATTGACTAAAAGTGACAGAAAAAAAAAAAAAGAATTGCATTTAACTTTCTGGTATTTATAATGCATTTTCCTTGGTCTAGCCTTTTTATTTTGGGGGAAAGACTATGGTTCTAAGCTCAGATATGCAGGTCTGTATGTCTCAATGCACACAAACACCTGTGCAGCTCAGCAGGGGCTGCAGGCATACTGCACTTCCCAGAAACACTGCCTGGTCTAGCAGAATATCTCAAGTATTCCTGATCAGTGATATACGTTCTAGATAATACTCATTTACCTTTCCACAGATTGTACAGTGACCTACCGCTTTCACCTGGGAATTGCTTCTGAAAAGCTTTTGCAGGCACTTCTGTTAATTTGTCATCCAAAGAAGTAAACAGGGTGGGGGAGAAAAATTTAAACAGAAGGAGTATTACATGGTTTCAGCTGAGTAAAATGATATTAACCCTCAGCATGGTGGTTTAAGCCATCGTATTACACTTCATAATTCTGAGAAGTTAGAACCACAAAACTGGTATCTCAACAGAAATCACTTGTTGATCTGCAGCGATTTCTTATGAAAGCCTGTCCAGGTCCGATTTGTAGTATATTCATGTGCAGGAGGTCTTCTGTGCCCAAGTAAAGCTGGAGGTTGTAGCAGATGTCTGAAGGGGAGTATCACTTCCTTGGTATCTGGATCTCCATGTTTATTTGTCTATTCAAAGGCAGAAGACAATCCTTTTTATTTTAGGAACTATCCAAGATTTCAAGTCTAACTTCATACCTTTATTTTAATTACAAAACAGCTCCAAACCTGTATGGCTTAGTCCTCGAACACATACCTGAAACTCAGTGGGGAATTTCACCTTCCCTAGAGGTGTTTAAGGCACGGGTGGATGAGGTCCTGAGGGACTTGGTTTAGTGTTTGATAGGAATGGTTGGACTCGATGATCTGACGGGTCTCTTCCAACCTGGCTGGTTTATGATTCTATGATTCTATAAATTTTGTATTTTAGGGAAGAGGGCATAGAGATTTTTGTTTGACATTAACTTTTAATACAGGTGTACAGTACAAAAAGACGGCCACAGGTTAATTTTCCTTCTCCCACATTGTTCGAGTGACACTGAAAACAATGTGCCAGATTTGACAGGACAAGAGGGAATGAATGGCCTCAAGCTCCGCCAGGGAAGGTTCAGGCTGGACATGAGATAAAAAATATTCGGGTCATTAGGCACTGGAAGAGGCTGCCCAGGGAGGTGGTTGAGTCCCCATCCCTGAAGGTGTTTAAGGGATGGGTGGATGAGGTGCTGAGGGATATGGCTTAGTGACTTATAGGAACGGTTGGACTTGATGATCCTGTGGGTCTTTTCCAACATAGTGATTCTGTGAAATACCGCAAACTTAACAGGAGCCCGGAAAAAAAACGGATAAATATCCACGTGAGGAGTTAGGGCAGCTCTCGTGCGGTTAGGCACACATAGAATCATAGAATCATAGAACAACCAGGTTAGAAGGGACCCATCAGATCTTCTAGTCCAACCATTCCTATCTAACACTAAACACTAAACCAAGTCCCTCAATACCTCATCCACCCGTGCCTTAAACACCTCCAGGGAAGGTGAATCAACCACCTCCCTGGGTAGCCTATTCCAATGCCCAATGACCCTTTCTGTGAAAAACTTCCTCCTAATCTCTAGCCTAAATCTCCCCTGGCTGAGCTTGAGGCCATTCCCTCTTGTTCTGTCCCCTATCACTTGGGAGAAGAGGCCAGCTCCCTCCTCTCCACAACCTCCTTTCAGGTACTTGTAGAGAGTAATGAGGTCTCCTCTCAGCCTCCTCTTCTCCAGACTAAACAACCCCAGCTCTCTCAGCCGCTCCTCATAGTGTCTGTTCTCCAGCCCCTTCACCAGCCTCATCGCTCTTCTCTGGACTCGCTCCAGAGCCTCAACATCCTTCTGGTAGTGAGGGGCCCAGAACTGGACACAGTATTGTCAGGGTGCTTCATTCCTACATAAATACTTCTTTTAAAACAACAACAACAACAAAAAAAAAAAGCTGTTAAATCCTTCTCGGCGCGGCTCAGCCCAGCGTCTCAACCCCAGGAACGGGGCGGGGGAAGCCGCCCATGACGCTTTTCGCCTCAGCAGCAGCCACCCCGTGCGCGGCCGCTCCGCCCCCGGCGCTTCCCGGGCCCGAGCCGCGTGTGGCCGAGCCGGCGGCCGCTGGCAGACCCGGGGGGCGGCCCGGGCGGCGCCGAGGTGGGAGACGGGCTCTGGGGCCTCGGCGGGTGGTGGGGAGGGCGACCCGGGGCTGGGAGCGGTGTGGCGGTGCAGGCTGCGGGGATGCTCGGCCACGCGGGGATTGGGGTTCGGGGTTCCTCGCTGCCCTCCCGGCCCCGCGGGCGCATCCCTGGGCCTTACCCCCAGCAGGGCCGAGCGCACCGGGCGGGCGCCGCTACTGCTCAGGGTCTGTAGCTCCTCGATTTGGGAGTTGTTTAGCCTGGAGAAGAGGAGGCTGAGGGGAGACCTCAATGCTCTCTATAACTACCTGAAAGGAGGTTGTGGAGAGGAGGGAGCTGGGCTCTCCTCCCAAGTGACAGGGGACAGGACAGGAGGGAATGGCCTCAAGCTCCACCAGGGGAGGTTTAGGTTAGACATTAGGAGGAAGTTTTTCACAGAAAGGGTCATTGGGCGCTGGATCAGGCTGCCCAGGGAGGTGGTTGATTCACCTTCCCTGGCACAGGTAGATGAGGTGCTGAGGGACACGGTTTAGTGTTTGATAGGAATGGTTGGACTCGATGATCCAATGTGTCTCTTCCAACCTGGTGATTCTATGAGTCTATGATTTCTTGGCTATTCAGAGGTAGAAGGCGCTCCTTGCCCTTTCAGCCGCTAAGATACCACGTATGACTTGATTGTTTTAGATGTAAGGTCTTAGACTGCCGTATCTTTATTTTTTAAGTATAAAACGGCGCCAGATGTGTATGGCTCAGTCCTCTAATGCACGTGTGAAACTCTGGGATATTTTATATTTGAGGGAAGGGAGTATAGTCATTTTTGTTTGATGTTAACTGTTAATTCAGGTATACAGTGCAAAAAGATGGCCACAGGTTAATTTGCCTTCTTCTCCAATGTTCAAATGACATTGAAAAAAATGTGGTAAATACCACCTGTGCATGAAGCACCAGCCCCTGAGCATGAGTGCCAAATACCGTCTGGGCATGAAGCACCAGTCCCTGGCACGAGGGGAAAGATGTGCCAAATACCACTTGGGCATGAAGCACCAGCCCCTGAGCACGAGTGGGAAAATGTGCCAAACGCCGCCCAGGCATGAAGCTCCAGTCCCTGAGTGCCAGTCCCTGAGCACAAGTCAAGCTCAGCTGGGGGAACTGGGTGAAGGACTCTCCTGGTGGGCTTCTGCAAGGAGCAGGGCTGCCTTTGGATGCTAAATATTTACTCAACGTTTGTTCTGTGTTCCATCTGGGACTGCGTGGGACTTTTTCTGCTAACCTGCACTTCTGTGTTCACAGGTTTGGGGCTTGGATTCGCTTTGAAAGTAACAGAACCGTTGCATTGCTGTATCTACAAGCAGCTTTTAAACTGCTAGTGTTACAGATAGGAAAAAAATAGGAGGGAAGGTATGTGTAATACCACCATAGTTTTGACCAAGTCTTTAATCTTCTGAAAGTACTGATCAGGTAACTAAACTTCCTTGGCTTTTAAAACTTCCATATTTTTATAGTTATCTCTGTTTTTCCTCCTGTGGCTGAACTCTTGATGGGTATCTGTGGGTGCATTGGCACGAGCTCCCTTTGGGGACTGGCACGAGAGATTAAGCACTGAGCATGGCGCAAGCAGTGTACATTTTACTGAAGGCAAGCGTCACTCTGTAGTAATTCCCTTCACTCAGAGGCTGTCTTGCTGACCTGTTGTTCTTTACTTTCCCTAAATGAAAAGGAAAACTGCAGAGTACTATGTGAACGCTAATGAGGTATAGAGGATAATGAAGTGTAACTTGGTCTTTGAGCCTCTGTTTTGAAATAATACTTAGCTTACTGTCCTGTCAGTAGCAAAACAGTTCAAATCTGTAACCAAAATTCAGAAATAGCAATGTATTTGTGTAATTTATTACGAGACTAGTAACCTTTTTTTTTTTAAACCCATTACATCATATTCCTGCAACACATCTTGAAGACACTCGACATGTGAACTTGCTGAGTGACAGTATTTGGCCTACTGGCTTTTTTATAAACTTTAGGAATGATGAATCTGTTGAGACAGGCTTTCTTGAAGCCTTTCTTACATGCAAGCGTCCATGCTTATAAAAAGCTGTAAAAATGGTGTGGTCATACAGGGTGGGGTTTTTAAATTATTTTTTAAATGTAGCCTACTGCAAGTTATTTCACATTTGTATTTCTCAAAAATATGTTTTGGGAGACAACAGGTCTCAAAAGAAGCAGTACAGTAGGTAGAATAGTGAAAAACATTGTTTACTGATGTACTGTGTTTGAAGACAGGCTTAAAAATCAATGAGGGGCTGATTCGTGTGTGTATTTGTATGATTCTATGATTCTATTCTAATGCAATTTTTTTGACAGCACTGCCAGCGAAATGTCTAGATGAACAACACAGTTCTGAAACAGTGGGAGCTCTTTGGCTCAGTGATTTTACTCTTAATAAGCAAACTTGTTTTAACTGCTTGCCCTGTAAATGTACCTTGCTGCAAACTTGAGAACTGAATTCATTTCAATGTTTTATTTGAAAGTGTCACCTTTATATTTCTGCTTTCCAGCTGCCTTCCTGAGAGGTGAGGTGTAATTTTTATTTATAATGTGCTGGTATGTGTTGGGGACTTGCACTGGGAACTTGACAGCCAAACACAGTTCTAGATGTTCGTATTCATTCATTTTCTGTTCATATCTTCAGGCAGCCATATAGAAATACCTAATGTACCTCTATCATCACGAACACTCATGAACCTTACCTGCTGCTCACCATGAGGAGCATGATTCTCTGATTTGCTTTGCAGTTGGGGAGTTGGGGTGGGGGTGAAGGGGAGTGGTGGTGAGAGAGTATTCCTACCATGTGGCCTTAGGCATCTCATGGAGACTGTGCTTCTATAATCAATAGAAAGGTAATGCTCAACATTGTTCCCTGGAGGTACCCTTTTTCTTCATTTGAGAGATCCAGGGAGATTAGAAGCTGGAAAACCCAAGTAATCTGAAGCTAAGCAGTGATACTCCAGAGAACTTGTCTAATGCAGCAAAACAAGTCAGTCAGAATATAAATGTACTGTGGCTCAGTCCTGGGGACAAGCATTTTCTGTCTCAACTATTTAGAACAAGCTAAATGGGAGAGTGTAAGTGAAAGCACTCATATGATGCTTTAACTGTCAAGAGTTACTGTTGTAAATCCTATATATGCTTCATCTTTCTCTTCCCTCAGGGGGCAAGTATCTGGACACCTGCAAGAAAACAGGATACTTTTTCTGAAGTAACTGATAAACAAGCGTGAAGCATGAGGATCAACTCTGCAATTCAGGCGGCTATTGACCTCACAGCAGGAGCTGCAGGTAACGCCTAGAGAACTAATGAGGAACAGTTTCAAGCTTTGACAAATGCAAAAGTAATTTCCCTATAAAAAGCCTTGTTTTAAGTATTTTAAGGACATGTAGCCAGTGTTGCAACTGCCTCACTGTTGCTTTTTTCTGGTGAAACCCTTGCCAAACAGTGAGCATGTAACCCTTATTTCAGCCTTTTTCCAAAAAGAGGTTTACATTTCAGTGTTAGTTCTCATGCTTATGTGAGTTTAAGAATCAGTCACAAGCAGAGTTTTGGAATGAACTTGAACAATGTATGAGTGACTCAACTACTGCTTTTGTCACAGGAACCCTGTTTAATTGAAAAGGGCCAGAGGCTATCTGAAGGGTTATTTGCTCAGAGACATGCCAGTGTGAATCTTTAAAAGCTGAGAAGCTCAGTAGCAGGACTGATGTTGATGAATTTGGTTAACTAACTTCCACTTTGGTCTAGTCTGTGCTATGACGTTTTTGCTGGACTAGTTGTGACTGTCACAAATGTTGAAAAAGTTCCATTGTCTCACCTAAATTACCTTTTTGGTAATGTCTGTGGCTGAAGGATGAATTGGTTTTTAATTCTACCAGGGAAAAGGAGTCTTTCTGACATTTCTAAGCTGACAATGTTTATACAGAAAAGATGGAAGGAAGGATTTGTCTAATATACTGTTGTAACCAGTTTAAATAATTTCATGGTTTTTTCCCCATACAATAGTTTTTACAGTCCATCCTTTTATGATGGTGCTACTGCTGTGAATGTGACAGTATGAATGGCACTAAGTGTGTTCAAGGATAGTTACTTGAGCTCATTTGTCCGAGTGGAGTTAACCTTAGTGCAGTGAGAAAGCAAAGGATGACAGATGAGACTAAAGGGGTACCTTGTAAAGCATTTTGTCTGCCTCTACATTTTTCCCACTGAATACCTGCTTTGTTAGCCTTTGCAAAATAGATCGTTGAATAGACAACATCCTCTTTCCCTGCAAGAGAAGAGAAGTGTTTCTGCTATTACTCCTTAATTACCTTAGAAATAATAGGTTTCTGTTGATCTGTTCATCCCCCTTGGTTTTGGATCTTCTATAAAGAGTAGCTATCAAATCTAATCTGTTTCCCGAAGTATCAACTTAATATCTGTACAGTTCTTGAGGGTTTTGGGGGCCTTTCCAGGTGTTTAAATGAAAGGTGTGGTTGCTTTCCTTCCTGGTACTTCAGCTCAGGAATGCTGCTGTTAGCAACTGAGGCAGTGGAGTGCTGGCTTAGGAAGTTGTCTTTTGAGTTGAAACCTGCTTTGTCTCATGGTGATTACTACTAGAGGTGGAAACTAGCATTAGTTTAGAAATCCTTTGCTTGGTGATACTATTCCATGCCCACATTTAGGCCAAAAGGGTTTGCATTTCAGGTTTGCCTGTTTTTTTTTGCAGTAAAGCTTAGAGGATCTTACAAGTAATTATGCTCTTTTGTTCTCTGGTATAGTTTTTCTTCCTTCAGATACGATGAAGGCATTCAGACATTATTTAACATGACTTCGTAACCTTAAGTCATTACTCTTTTTTTTGGCTATTTCTGTTGTAATAGGTACTGTTACATTTTCTCTACTACATGCGTTCCATATACTTTCCTCATACTTCCTTTGTATTGCCTGTGTTCATTGGTAGTGCTTGTCTCTGCGCTACGTCTCTGCGCCCTTTAGAAGAGGTATTTAGCCAGGCAGACAGCTAGTTCCTCCAGCAAATGCGTAACCTGGCTTTACCTTCCTCTCCAGATAGTCCTGACTAGCTGATAAGTAATGCCATATCGGGGCAACTAAAATTTGAACAAGTCACTTAGTTGTCTGTGGGTCATAGTCCTTTGTCTAGGATCTGAGCAACCTCTAATCACTTCCTTGATTAAGCAGGACTCTTTTCCATGCTTTTTGCCATGTTGTTATTGAGACCATGTTTATCTAAGTGTTCAAGCAGGTTGATTTTTTTTTTTTTTGTTTCTCTGGGTTTCCTTTTGTTATGGTTAATTTAGACTCCTTACCGCTTGCTGGAATAATTAGTTTTTTCATTAATAGTCTAGCTATTGACTGGGACTCTATCTTTACTTTGAGGCTTACAGATTTCATGGCTGTAGTTTACTGAGCTTCTTGCACCACCTCCAGTGCCAGCATAAGGAGAGACCTTTCTCTTTTTGGAACAACTGTTCATAGTAAACTCCCAAGTTTTCAGCTTTGCATTCCCAAGATGGTTCCTGGTTTTATTTGGCTTCTTCCAACAGACATTGTTTTACTACATTTGGATGTTTTAGCTCTACCTTTACGCAGGGACCTAGCATTTGTCCTGTAGATTAATATCTGCCTGACTTGTGTCTAAGTAGCATTGGCTGAGACTTTTCAGCTCTGCTTTTCATCTGAGGCTTACATGGATGTTATTGTTGTTAGCAAGCTGCTTCTCTCCTTGGTTGTCTCTCTCAGAGCAAGAAACTCTTCACGCTTCCTTGTATGATTTGCTCTGAAACTTTTAATTGTTAATCTAGTTGAGAAATGGGGGCTAGGACCCTTAGTTCCTCTTGAACACTGAAGTACTTCTTTGTAGAGGAGCAACAACATGTAACTAATGTGTCTAAAAAGAGTAAGTTCACTTGAAAATTATCCTGGTTAGACTAACGCTTGCTTTACCTTTTACTCCCCTCTTAGAAGAAAAATAACTAATCTTAATTGTATTCCACATTTGTCTCTATTTCAGTTTCTCTACATTATCTGCATTTACAGATAATTATTTCGGTTTCATTCCTGTCAATGCATCTAGTGAACTTGCCCTCTTTAAGGTATACATATGTCAACTGTGCTTTGGTTAAAGAACAGCTTCTGGTTTAGGATTGTCGTTCTCTCTCGCTGAAAAACCAAAACCATAACGTTTGTATAAGGTACACCTATCATATGCTTCCTGTTAGGTTTTGGCTTCTAATAGATTGCCATCAGTGCACACTGGTATTTCTTGCTGAAAAAGTGTGACGTTAGCTCTTTCTGCAAGCTACTGAATTGAGGTAGATTTGGTGGAAGAACACTGCACTGTGGACAAAGTGGTTTATTGAGGACGTCAATGGAAATATCTCACAAGTTTCCAGGGTATTGACCTTGCGGTTCAGCTGGGAAAAGATAACACATTGAGAAACTTTGCCCTTTTGCCCTTTTTGAGCTTATCCTGGACACTTTATTCCAACGTGTGGGAATAAATGTAAATAAGAATCATCTCGATTTTCAAAGTAGAGAGCTTGAGTCTTTAGTTACCATTTTATAGTGCATCATCAGTTTTAGCACTCTCTCAGCAGTGTTCCTTTTGTCCTGGGGAAATCTTTGTCTTGCTTGATTACAATTCTTTGGGTTTTTGTTATTATTCGAATGTAAAATCAGATGGCTTCTGATTAATAAGCAAGAGAAAATGTTGCTTAACTCATTAACACAAGGGACTTGATTGCAGAACAATACCTCTAATTTGGTACCTGATTCACTGAACTGATTCATTTAGGCGCTTGCTTTTAGTAAGGTAAAGAAATGTTTAATGAGAGTTATGCTCTTACTGCTCTTATGTGTTTGGTTTTTTTTTTTACAGGCAACTGAAATCACCACTGATAATTGGTGCTATTGTACTAGAATCAGTGCGGTTGTCCTTTCCTGTGGAGAATTCTTTAATCTTTGCTTTCTACGTGATTTTCCTAATAATGCTATTTGTGTATAGGCATTTCAGTTGTGATGATCTTCAGCCATCTTCTTAACTTCCCCTGCTTGCTTAGGTGGGACAGCATGTGTGGTGACTGGCCAGCCCTTTGACACCGCAAAGGTGAAGATGCAGACCTTCCCTGACATGTACAAAGGAATTGTTGACTGTTTTGTGAAAACCTACAAGCAAGTGGGATTTCGAGGCTTCTACAAGGGAACCACACCAGCGCTTGTAGCTAATATCGCAGAGAACTCCGTCCTGTTCATGTGCTATGGATTTTGCCAACAAATTGTGAGAAGAATTGTTGGACTAGACAGGAAAACAAAGCTCAGGTAAGTATTATAACATTTTCATATTTTAAAACAAATAAATAAAATTTCATGCAACTGTTACTTGAAAAGACTGTACTGTTGGCTTGCAAACAATGTCCCAGACCCATGTCTGCCAGTATGAATTGTAGTAAGTTTTGGAATGCAGACCTTTGTGCTAGGATAGGGTGTCTAACTACAACAGAGCCATCTCCTTGTCACTGAGCTGGCTTGTTTAGATAATTACAACTTAACTGGAATATTCGAGACCTGGAACATCTTACCAAAGGCGGTGAGCACTGTAACACTTGAAAGCTGGAATTGCCTTGATCTCTACATTGTTCTGATTTTGCAGGGGAGGCAATGGTTGCCCTTACAGAAAGGCATCCAAAGGAGAAAGGACACTTTTCAAATATTACCTTGTTTTTTAAATTTATTTAAGTTTCAAAAGCTTGAATGTAACAGTGGTTAGACCGAGGGTCTAATTTTATGCTGTGTATTTTTATAGTAACAATAAGTTGTTGCCTAAGGAATGAGAAAGAGTGTTTAATGTTTACTCTGAGTCCTCTGCCAGGCTGTGTTCTTAGTTCAGAGAATTTCTTGAACCTAATGTGATCCAGTCAGTAACTTTGGATCTCTTTTGAAGTGCTTGTCCAGCTTCCCCTCAAATTCTTCTAAGTTCCTTGCGTCTGCAGTACACTTTGGCAGGGAGTTCTGCAGGTGATAATGATTAATTCTATACTTGGAATAGGCAGTTGGTCCTTAGCTGCTGTCTCTGTGCCACTTGGGATTTTGTGGACTTGTATCCATTGCTCCATACCCCTTTTCCACACCTGAGACTTTTTGTAAGTGGAAGGATCCCAACTCTGCTACTCAGTGAGCACTCTGGAGCTGTTCCTTTTAACTGTCCTTTTGGCCTTTCTCCAAGGCTCCTGTAGTTCTAATGCATCTGGGTTTGAGCTCATGACACCAGAGCAGTGCAGAGTACTCAGGCTGTGAGCAAGTCACAGATTTATGCACTGGCATAATGATCATAATCTCTTTCTAGCTAAGATGGCTTTTCTCCAGGTACATCACTTCAGAGCTGTCAGTGGTCCAGCAATCACGGTGTGCCTCACTGTTATGTGTTTCTCAAGGTATGGCTTCTGTGCAGCGCTGAGAGTAGCTGCACCTTCTCCCCTCATTATGCTGCCCCACTGTGCACAAAAGACTTCTGCT
This sequence comes from Coccyzus lansbergi, assembly GCA_033558105.1. Taxonomy (NCBI): domain Eukaryota; kingdom Metazoa; phylum Chordata; class Aves; order Cuculiformes; family Coccyzidae; genus Coccyzus; species Coccyzus lansbergi. Next base: position 743,975 of record JAUMJK010000567.1, read on the forward strand.
GTCCTAACTTCATTCATTCAAAGAGTAGCACAAGGATAACCACATCCAGCTTTTATTAGTAACTTTGTTCTGCCTCTGTTATGTCTGTCTCCAAATGGAAGTAGCTGGGGAGACCATGATTCTGCATTTGAGATCTCTGATGTGACGTGGGTAGCCACCTAGTTGCAAGACAAGTACCTAGAAGTGGCATTACCTGAGATGTTCCCTTGTCACATTTCAAGATGAGCTGATTTTAAGACTGAAGCCTGCTATGAGGAATATGAAGTGACAAAGAAATGTATTATTTCCTCTCTACTTGCATAGTCTTTCAGTGTTTTCTGGTAGTTGAGACCTCTTAGCTGAGACAGAATTGTTACCGCCATTTTGATTTCTTTCTTAGATCAGGGATTTTTCTGCTTGCTCAGCTTGCAGGCCCCTTATCTCTTTCTACCTGCTAAAATGTAGACTCTACCAGCAACATGCTTCATTTCTTAAGCACCTTTTGTGATCCTCCTGGAAGGCAAACCAAAGACTTGTAGAGGTCCTAGCATCATCTCTTCAGTGACTGACACAGCATGTTTAGGGTGTGTGTAGGGTAGGTTGCATAGGAAACTTTCAAACAGTATACGCGGGTGTACTACTCCACGTCTTTGGAGTAGGATAAAGAATGGGAGCGTTGCTTGAATATATAGCAATAACAAATGCCTCTAGCATCTGACCCTTCTTTCCTTGGTCAGTTATTGGTGTTTTTCAGATCCAGGATGGCTATTTGTTTCATTATTGATTGAAGAGCAAATAGTGTGACTGCATGGCTGTACCCTATAGGACAGAATCATAGAATTACTAGGTTGAAAAGGACCCACTGGATCATCAAGTCCAACCATTCCCATCAGTCACTAAACCATACCCCTCAGCACCTCATCCACCCATCTTATAAACACCTCCAGGGTGTGGAGGACATAATAAAGGATTTAAGTTCACTTGCAAGATTTCCCTTGGTGCTACTCCCTTGTTCTTCTCGTTTGGGTCATGGTGAGGGCATCTTGTGAGATTTACCTGTGAGAGAATTGTACCGACATAGTCTGCAGTGGTGCTTTGAGTGGTCTGTCCAGGATGTGTCTACCCATTCTCTTTGTGGGAGAGATGAGATGCCTTTGTAGTGTGCTGTAGGGGAGGGAAGAAAACCTGATGAGGCATCTTTCCTTCAGGCATGACAAATAGAGAACTATAATGACCGTATTGCTTCTGCTGTTTAAAACCTGTCATGCCATATTAGCCTAAAGAAAGCAAATGTATGAAGTGGCAAACTGAGGTGAACCTGACAGATGTTCTTACCTGTACCTAAGCAATTGTGTGTCACTCTGGTTTCTCAGAACCAGCTTAAGTTACCTTTTCAGTAATACCTTTAAATGGCTTGGAACTAAATTTGCCTGCCCTGCCTGGGGTTTAGGGATACCATGGTCAGTGTGTGAAGCCTTGCAAAATAGTTACAAGGGCAGTTTCAAACACACACCTTTTCCAGTTAATGGGGTAAATGTCAATGATGCGTTAGTCATAAAGAAAACAAATGGAGAGAGAAATGTTAAATTCTGTTTAGCTTTTAACATCCATTAGTCCAACCAAACTGACTTGATTCCATGCTAAAGTCTAAACTGAAACAGCCAAATGGAAAGAGAAGTGCTAAATTCCATTTCTTTAAACGCCCATTTAGTCCAATCAAACTCATTTCTTTCTGTGCCAAAGTCTAAACTGAGAGAACTGTTGTCTTTGTTCACCTCAGTTTGACTTTCTCAGTACGTGACTAGTCATCTTCAGCGGGTTATTTTCTTTGAAAAACAAGATAATTGCCTTTTATAGATGAAGCAACTGTAAGAGTAGAGGATTCTTGATCAAAACTCTTCCACCCAGAAAAAATACTGAATTAGGTATTTTGAGTTGAGAGGGAGCTTGAACAGGATTCAAGGCTTATAATTTCTACAATGAGGTTTGCTTTATTGAAGGCCAAAGCCTAAAGAGTGGGTGTAGTTGAATTTTTGTATGTATTAAATTAAATTACACATAAATAGGCAAAAGTAGGGAAGATCTGAATTATGGCAAAATCTTGTCTTTTGTATACATGCGTTGGAATTCTTTTCAGCTCTGGTAGCATCTGAAGGCAAAGGGATCCTGTACACCCTTCGGTGTATAGTTTTAGGGCACATCTTCCATGTTTTCTTATCCTTACGTGTAACCTTACTGCCTTGCTCTATCAAGCTCATAGCTGAATGACTGCAGGGCTTCGCCACATTCTGTGTTTTTAACTTGGCCTTGCTTTGTCTTGAGCTTTATTGGCTTGCATCTTGGATCTCTAAGCCAAGCTTTGTGTGCCTAAAGAGGCTTGTGCAGTCCATGTTGCCATTTATTCATTTATGCGTATTATTCAGTTGCTGCTCTGCAGCCAGTTAATTTCTTCCATATTGACACTTGTTACATATTCAGATATGGCAGTGACAAGCTTCACTGTCACAAGTTTTAGTTCCATAACACTTGTGCAGCGTGAAAAGTTGTGGCTTTAGTCTTTTATGCTATAGGTGGATAAAATTGCTGGTCAGAGGGCAAATATCTCCCTTGTATGGAAAGAATTTCTGTGCATCAGTGAGGTCAGTCTCTGCTGTGCTGACTCCCCAGGCTCTGAAAGAAGATAAGCACAGAAGAAATGGACCTTGTGCTGTGCAGTTCCTGTCCAACACACCAGTGTCTGTAGGAGCCTGTTTAAAGTGTGTCATAAAGCAGTACAATCCTGGAGTACCAGCCTTTTGAGTTGTGGCAGTTTAGCAGCCCCAACTTTGCAATATATGGTATCACAGAAAAGTAAATCCCAGTTCTGGAATAGCACTGAGTCAATGCAGGTAATGGTGCTGTCCTCTTCAGTGGTGTGGTTTATGTTTGTGCTATCTCAGATTCACACTGTTGTGTTTATGGCAGCACATCCATAGAAAGATGATAGTGGTTCATTGTGCCTTGGTTTTAGATTTCTATCATCTTCCACTGAAAACTTGTATTAATACTAGCAAGATCAATTTGAGGACACTTAAAAGTCCCTTCCAACCCAAACCATTCTATGATTTTGACATCTATAGAAGGTGATTATTATTCCTGTTCTCTTTGAGGAAGTAAGTAGTATTCAAAAGTTGTCCAGTAAAACAAACCTGTGGAAATTTTTATAAAAGTCAAGAAAAGGAAGACTTGATAGCATTTATTCTGCAGCAATCACTAAAGGATAGCAAGAAGGGTAAAAGCTACAATTCGTCTTCTCAGGCGTCAAAAGGATGTATTTGAGTTGTATATGAAGATGGGATGAGCTAGGTCTTTCATCATCCTGGTTCAAGTAACTGCCCGTTTCCTTTGAGACTCTTTCCCCAAAGACTTATCTGTCATTTTTATTTCTCAGGAAGCTGATTGCTGGTGCAGTTACTCCACTGCACTGAAGGTCAGTGCCCAAATACCTTCTGCAGTTTCTCTCTTGCAGTGACCTGCAGAACGCTGCTGCGGGCTCCTTCGCCTCTGCCTTTGCCACCCTTGTCCTCTGCCCAACAGAGTTGGTGAAGTGCCGGCTGCAGGCCATGCATGAAATGCAGCTATCAGGAAAGATAATCCAGGGACACAAGTAAGTATACACCCTGCCCAGTGTCTCTGAAACCCTGCTATGTGTATTTATTCTTTTTAACTGGCTCAGTGTCACATTTGTAGTGTACTCTTAACCAGATAAGAGTTGTGGCTGGGAGGGTCACAGCCTGGAGATTTTTCAGGCACTGGAATTGAAGCCCTTCCTGTGAAGGGTTTTTGGCAGGATCTCGTTCTAAGTCTTACTTGAGTCCTATTGTCCACACAACAGATCTAGCCCTGAACTGTAGCTGCAGTTGCTTAATGTTCTGTAACCTCCTTACCTGGCTATTAAGTAGCACTAACTGGATCAACCTCTTTATCAGTACAGTTTGGTCAGTGGTAAAGGGTGTTATTCAAAAGGATGGTCCCCTTGGATTTTACCGTGGTCTGTCAAGCACTTTGCTGCGGGAAGTCCCAGGCTATTTCTTCTTCTTTGGAGGATATGAACTGAGCCGGACCTTCTTTGCCTCTGGGAGATCAAAAGATGAATTAGGTATGTGCCCCTTTTTTTCCAGGTGGATGCTAGCATGCTGTCACGGGGGGCACACGGGAGGGAGATACTCTAATGATGTACAGCAGTTGTAAAATACATGTAAAACCAAGGAAGCTGGAAATACAGAATATGGAGGTCTGCATCTTGTATACAAATAGTAATGAATTATCAAAGTGGCCACTTTCTCGTGGAGCAGGGTGGATTGTAGATGGAGTATTAATAGTGAGCTAACCTTAATATTACAAAACTACTTAAATACCTGGCTCTGCAGTGTAACACAACTCCAAGCTATTTCATTTCAGCAGCTTTTTAGAGTGATTTTGACATCTTGAGCTGTATTCTCTTGAACAATCTATTCAAGTATATGCTGTATGCTGCAAGTTGTCATTGCAATGATGGTGAGAGAACACTGAGGTTGAAAACTAGACATGAAAAAATGAGGAGATCCTAGAATAAAGATTGCTTATCTCCTGTTCAGAAACTGCATAATCATATGTTGTTTTGCTGGGAGCCAGGATTTCAGCAGCATGCGTTCTGGTCTTTGTTGCTGTGACATGTTTACGAACATCTCATCTGAAACACAATGAGGTTGCATAATGAAAAATGACTGATCACAAAGTAACTTATCCAAGAATGGTTTGGATTGGAAGGGACCTTTAAAGGTCACCTAGTCCACCCCCCTGCAATGAGCAGGAGAAGCTTCAATGAGATCAGGTTCACTGTACCAAATAACTCTAGAGGTGATTAGTGACAAGAAGCAATGTCACTCTAAACCATTTCACAATTAGCATTGTAAAGTGATTACAAGTGTGAAAGGAGTGGAGTTAATTTAGTTTAAACAGTCAAAACAGAATTCTGAGTTATGCTTTTTTAGCATGGCAAATAATCTGCAAGGCACTCCTTATAACCTTTGAGCTTCTGGTTAGACTTGCAACTTACCAGTAGCTTAAAATTAACTCAAAGGTTTGTTGGGGAGCAGAAACTGCTCTTTTGTCATAAGTAGGTTCCTCTGTTTTCTCTCTAACTTCTGTAGGTGGAATAATGTGACTCTTACATTGCTGAATATTTTGTGGTGTGTATAAAAACTTATTTCTTAACTGTAGGTCCCATTCCTTTGCTACTAAGCGGAGGTTTTGGAGGCAGCTGTCTGTGGATTGCTGTGTATCCTGTGGACTGTGTCAAATCTAGAATTCAGGTTCTTTCAATGGCTGGAAAACAGGCAGGCTTTATGGGAACATTTGTAACTGTTGTGAGAACTGAAGGTGAGTATGCAGTAGATCAGCTGAATCTGTAGGGTATAGGTTCGAAATCTGTACCATCCAGTACCAAAAATTGCTTAAGAAATCTAGTTCACTGATAATGTGTTAGAAACAGACAATAACTGTTTCTAACAAATATTGATGCTTTTTGTAGTCTGGAAAGCTTAGAATCTATTGCATCTGCCATGCCTCTTGGTTCAGGAGAAAACTCACTTAATGCACACTGAGCTTTTATTAGCTTTAGAAGCAGATAAAGGAATGAGCTCCATTACCCATGACCAAAACTATGCATGAAAATTGAAGAAACTGGTTACGATCAGCATGGAATTTTTCTTAGGCTCTGGAAGTTAATATATGGCTGACTGAGGGCTGTTTGGTAAATTGGTCTTATCTACCCAGCCAGCATGGGGCCTGTCTACCTCAGTCTCTCTTATCTGTAAAAGACTTGCACCAGGCACTTGAGAAGCTGGAAGAATAATATACATGGCAGCAGATGTGAATCCTGGTGCTCTTACCAGGGAAGTTACCCCTCAGAGCAGGAGTCTCTCTTAGAGCACAGCTCCATCCTACTGTTCTTTCTGCCCCCTTGCCAGTTGCAATGCTGCTGCTGTTAACATATCCTCAGGTGACAAAGGTAGCCTTCGAAAGACTCTGTCATATCTGAGAAAAGCACTTAAATGGTTAAACTCGTGTTACAATTTCATATACACCATTTCTGTCAGTATCTAACACTATCCAGTAACACTGCAGTGAGCTCATACACCAGTGAGTTCAGCTCTGTGTACATGTCCCCTTAAGCAGAAGTGTTACTTCAGTACCCTCTGAAGGCAAAAGCACAGTGATTGATGCAGAGGCTGGGCATTTTAATAAATTGCTAACTGGATCCTATTTTATTTCCAGGTGTGCTTGCCTTGTATTCTGGACTAAAGCCAACTATGATCCGAGCATTCCTGGCCAATGGGGCGCTGTTTGTTGCCTACGAGTACAGCCGGAAACTTATGATGAAACAAATAGATTCTTACTGATGCCCACTAGCAGGTGGAGAACAAAAGGTCATTTGAGGATTGCAGAAATAAATGATCAAAAACTTTAGATCACATGGCCTGAGCAGGGCCAAATCAGTGACCTAATTTTAGGAACTCAACTCCTTTAGGATTTGTAATTTTTTAAATTCAGGTGATTTTATAGAAATGTGTACATGATGCTTGAACTGGACCAGCAGAATTATCTCCATCTTCCAGATTCTGCACTATGCACACTGCATGTCATAAATGTATTTTCCTGATCTTTAATGGTGCTAAGAAGAGTTATGCTGACTCCTTAAGAGTTTAATGCAACATGCAGCAGTAGACTGATTTCTTTGAGACAAAGCACCATTTTAAAACCTGTGCTGTAGTGGTGAACTTTCCCTGTTGCTGGCAAGCGTCTGACTCAAAATAATCAGTTGTGTTTAATCTGAGTTATACATATCCCTCAGCTAGACCCCTGTCCTTCTCCAGCTCCCTTTCCAAGGTCATGGCAATGGGTGTCGGACGTGTGTACTCTGGCTCAGTGAATGGGGCTTATAAAAGTAGGAAGTACTCACCCCCTACCTCATATGACTTAGAGCTGAGATACGCCTGCATTGGAGACAAAATCAGACAGTTACTGGGTTTAAGGAGACCGTGCAGTATTTTATCATTCTCTAAATACATCTGGCAAGTGCTAGAGTGCACTAAGCACCACTGAATTAAACACTTAATGTAAAGGAGGGCGCTCAAAATAGCTGCTGGCTGCAGCGGCTTTGTGCTGGCTCCTGTTTGGGTCACCTTGACATGAATGAGTCCATGTGCTTGAAGGACAGGAAGCTGAAGAGGAGCAGAAAGCCAGGACAGAGTTCTTAAAGACAACTGACACCATGCTCCCTGGGGTGTCATATGCACCTATTGGGGCTGGAGTCCTGCCACTTGCTGTGTCTGTTCAGCTGAGTGGAAAAAGCTCATGTGACTGGATAGTTCACATCACCTTCAGGCCTGGAGGGCATGCCTGCTTGGTCATGTTACTTGATTAAATATGCAGTTAGTCAGTATTATCCAAAATGATACCATAACACCTATTTCTAGATGCCACTTGTACTTTTAAAGTAGGTGGGTTTTCATACAAGCACTCTCTGCCTTGTAAGAAGCAGCTACTGCCTATCCTGGGAGAAGGCAAAGCAGGTCTTGGTACAGACTTGGTACATGACTCAGGCCTGGATCCGTACAGAGGAATGTTGTCTACATGCTGTAAGCGACAGCCACTCACCTTTCTTGGGGGCACAGACAGGCTGTCCTCTGGGGGTTAGCAGAGCTCTTTTACCCACCATGATCATCAGAGATACACAGCAATTGGCAACTTCTCACAGCAACTACATCTTGTGAGTGACTGACGACAGAGCTAGACCATCTCAATTTTGCACGTTGCAGCTTCCATTTCAGACCCCAGACACAGGAAAATGTAAAAGAGGAGGCAGAGGTTAAAGTATCTCAATACCTGCAGCCTTTTGCAGCGTAGCCAACATGCACTTAAACTGGCTGCTCCACCACAGTGTTACGGCCACTTTGATGAAAGGTTGTTGTTGCAGTTCCACAAATTCTTCCCATACAGGAAGTGTTCATCTCCCTTTCATACACCACAAGAAAAGACAGTTAAAGCAGGGCACGGCTGAAGAGCCTTCAGCATCTGTTGCATCAGTTTACCTTCACTGACCAGCATGCTAGGGGCAGTAATACCATGCCTAGTTAGTACTGTGAAAGAAGTTTATGCCAAATGTTTCATTAATTCAGGTACAGGGGTGAGGCTTAAGAGTTGTTAGACTTCCCCTTCTTTTGAGAGTTGTCTACCCAAGAAAAACAGTGTATTTTTATTTGTTTTTAATAGTTATGAAAAGGTAAAGACTGACTCCACATCAGGGAAATAATTCAATCTATTTCTTAGATTTGTCTTTGCTTTCATTTTTTAAAGCTGATTGTTGCTGTTTTTAATACAAAAGTTGAAGCTTCAAAAGAAGCAGGATATTTAGAACTGAATCTACAGCAAGAAGCTGGTGACTGAAACCGACATGCACTTTGAGTGTACCTTCTGAAGTTGATGTAAGCAGTAATTTTTCCATTCACAACTGCTTAAGCTGTACACGTGTACAAGTTGTTCAGCTGAGAATGTTACATGTTGGTATGAGAATTCATTGGAATAAAGTCCAATTTGATTAATTTCATGCCTGACTGTTACTTATGCAAGAACATTTACAGAGCTTCTCTAACTGAGGAGCAAAGAGGTTGAAGTCACCACCCTTCCAGAAATAAAGAAGGCTTTTCACAACCCATAGATGCATAAAGCTCTCAAAGCAGAAGGGAAGGTGCCAGCTATAAGAAAGTGCTGTGAAACAATAGCAGATTTTACGTGATCTACTATAGTTTAGTAGTTTAGTTCTTGGCCTGGTGCTTTCTTAGTACCAAAGTCAGTCTTAATATTAGGACCTGAGTTCTAAATTTCTAGATTGTTGATTACTATGATACACACTATAAGGGTAAGTTTCCTGCCAGAAAAAAACCACGAATCCAGTACAGGTCACCTGACTTCCACCTGTGGAGTGTCTGCTACACCAAAGCCCGAAAAGGTCACTGCTGCAGAGGGGTTAGGAACTCATTACCATCTTCTCAGCAGTGGTGCTTGGATCTCTGAAGAGGGATGCAGTATCTCCCCCATACAATTATTTCATTATACATCTCTGCTTATACAAGAGCTTTTACTTAATGCTTCAGCTAGAAAAATCTGACTCTTGCTGTTACAGCCTTCACTGCTGCTGCAGGAGGAGATGAGCTTACTTCATAAGCAGGAAGAAGGTTCACCTTCTTTGCCCTGCGAGCGATTAGAAAGGGCATCCTAGGACAGCGGTATCCAATTGCCAGAGCTAAGCCAAAAGGAACTTAGTCATCAGCCACTTCTAGCTTCTCTGCATCCTACCCTAGCGCCTATCCTAGCACATCCTGTGCCTGCTTGGTCCATCGCCCTCTAGTGACACAGCTACGGTCTCACTGGGGCATAAACGGTCCCTCTTCCTTTTCTTAGGCTGGAGAAGCAAGGGTTGCATTAACTTCCCCGCCACCCCTTAAACTTAGTAAACTGCCCCTCGAGGTTACGTGCAATAACACGTGCAGCCTCGGAAGAAACACTACAGCCATTCCAGATGAACATGAGCTGGCAGCAAAGGCTAAGCTGCAAGACCAGGCTCTGAAGCCTGTAAATCAGACAGCCCTGATACTCCCACTCCTAATTCTCACACCTGCCAGAGATCTGGAACACCACATCCGATTTCATGTTCCCCATTACAAGCAAGGCAGTGATATACTGGAGCAAGTCAAGCAGAGGGCAACTAGAACAGATGGTGGAGAAAACGGGGGTTGTTCACCCATAACAAAAAACTCTCTAGAGATCTTACTGGTTTCAACAGTTACCTCATTCATGGGAGGACACGGGAAATATATATGCAGGGGCAGGACAGGAGTCATAGTCACAACCTGGAACATGGCAAATTCCAACAAGGAAGGAAAAGTGCCCTCCTGGACTTGCTTCTTTGTCAACAGAGAGGGGCTTGTGGGGGATGTGATAGTAGGGGGTCGCCTAGGTCTTAGTGATCACGAGATGATAGGGTTTTCTGTTGTAGGTGAAGAGGGTGCTAAGCAGGACGGTAGCACTAAATTTTCAGAGGGCAGACTTTGAACTGTTAGAAGGCTGGTTGGCAGAGTCTCCTGGGAGACAGCACTTGAGGGCAAGGGAGCCCATGAGGGCTGGGAGCTCTTCAAGAAGGAGATCCTGGCAGCTCAGGAGAAAGCCATCCCCGTGTTCTGGAAAAAAGGTCGGCAGGGGAAAAAAACAGCTTGGTTGAGTAGGGAAATCTTGAGTGAAATTAGGAATAAAAGGAATATTTATAAGCTCTGGAAGGGGGGACAGGTCTCTTGGGGGGACTACAGGAGGGAAGCGAGGCTATGTAGGGAAAAAATCAGAGGGGCTAAGGCTGAGCTACAGATCAGATTAGCTAAGTCTGTAAAAGACAATAAAAAATCTTTCTATAAGTATATAAATAGCAAAAGGAGGACAAGGGAGACCATACAGTCCCTTTTGGACTCAGAGGGAACAGCAGTGACAGGGGACGAGGAGAAGGCTGAGGTACTTAATGCCTTCTTTGCCTCAGTCTTTAATTGTAAAGAAAGCTGTTCCCTCTGTGTAGATACCCCGGAAACAGAGGAGCAATACGAGGCTCCCATAGTCCAAGAGGAGGTGGTCAGAGCCCTGCTTGGCCAACTGGACACCCACAAGTCTATGGGGCCAGATGGGGTACATCCTAGGGTTTTGAGGGAGCTGGCGGATGTATTGGCCAAATCCCTTTCCATCATCTTCCAGCAGTCCTGGAAGACTGGGGAGGTACCTCTGGACTGGAGGCTGGCTGATGTAGTTCCCATTTACAAGAAGGGTAGCAGGGAGGATCCGGGGAACTACAGGCCAGTCAGTCTGACCTCAGTGCCAGGGAAAGTCATGGAACAGGTGATCTTGAGTGCTATCATGAAGCACTTACAAGAGAACCGGGTGATCAGGCCCAGTCAACATGGGTTTACCAGAGGCAGGTCCTGCCAAACCAACCTGATCACCTTCTATGACAAAGTGACTCGGCTGCTGGATGAGGGAAAGGCTGTGGATGTGGTCTTTCTGGACTTCAGTAAAGCCTTTGACACAGTTTCTCACAGCATTCTGCTATGGAAACTGTCAGCCTCTGGCCTGGACAGACGCACACTCTCCTGGGTAGAAAACTGGCTGGATGGCCGGGCCCAGAGAGTGGTGGTAAATGGTGTTAAGTCCAGCTGGAGGCCAGTGACAAGTGGTGTTCTCCAGGGCTCAGTGCTGGGTCCAGTCCTGTTCAATGTCTTCATCAATGACCTAGATGAGGGCATTGAGGGTACCCTTAGCAAGTTTGCAGATGACACAAAGCTGTGTGCAAGTGTCGATCTGCTGGAGGGTAGGGAGGCTCTGCAAAGGGACCTGGACAGGCTGGACCGCTGGGCAGTGTCCAACGGCATGAGGTTTAACACGGCCAAATGCCGGGGACTGCACTTGGGGCACAACAACCCTATGCAGAGCTACAGATTGGGAGAAGCCTGACTGGAAAACTGCCAGGAGGAGAGGGACCTGGGGGGGTTGGTTGACAGCCGACTGAACATGAGCCAGCAGTGTGCCCAGGTGGCCAAGAAGGCCAATGGCATCATGGCTTGTATCAGAAATGGTGTGACCAGCAGGTCCAGGGAGGTGATTCTCCCCCTGTACTCAGCACTGGTGAGGCCGCTCCTTGAATGCTGTGTCCAGTTCTGGGCCCCTCAGCACAAGAAGGATGTTGAGGCTCTGGAGCAAGTCCAGAGAAGGGCAACGAGGCTGGTGAAGGGGCTGGAGAACAGACCCTATGAGGAGCGTCTGAGAGAGCTGGGGTTGTTTAGCCTGGAGAAGAGGAGGCTGAGAGGAGACCTCATTACTCTCTACAAGTACCTGAAAGGAGGTTGTAGAGAGGAGGGAACTGGCCTCTTCTCCCAAGTGACAGGGGACAGGACAAGAGGGAATGGCCTCAAGCTCTGCCAGGGGAGATTTAGGCTGGAGATTAGGAGGAGGTTTTTCACACAGAGGGTCATTGGGCATTGGAATAGGCTGCCCAGGGAGGTGGTTGATTCACCTTCCCTGGAGGTGTTTAAGGCACGGGTGGATGAGGTCTTGAGGGACTTGGTTTAGTGTTAGATAGGAATGGTTGGACTAGAAGATCCGATGGGTCCCTTCCAACCTGGCTGTTCTGTGAAGTACTCATAAGATTAAAGCTTGTGTAAAATTCCTGTCCTTGGAGATTTAGAGATCTAAGCCATGTTGTGCAAGTCTGCTCTAGGTGGGTGTCTAGTGCAGGAGCTTGAACTATATGAACTCCAGCTAATTCTCCTCACAATATTTAAGTGACCCAAGCTCCCTCGATCCTGCACCTAGACCTGCAAGCCACTAGTGGAACACTGTTCTCTAAGTGTGACTTCGACATCCACACTTTAAGTACAGTGCTAATAGAAGCAGCTTCCAACAGCCCAGCTTCTAAGTAGAATTATAGAATAGTGAGGGTTGGAAGAGACCTCAAAGATCATCTAGTTCTAAACCCCCTGCCACAGGCAGGGACATCCTACTAAATCAGGCTGCCCAAGGCCCCATCCAACCTGGCCTTGGACACCTCCGGGGATGGGGTAGCCTCAGCTTCCCAGGGCAACATGTTCCAGCGCCTCATCACTCTCATGATGAAGAAATTCTTCCTAATGTCTAGTCTAAATTTGCCCTTCCAGTTTATACCCATTGCCCCTCATCCTATCATCTCAAGCCTTTATGAATAGTCCCTCTCCAGCTTTCTTGTAGCCTCTATCAGGTACTGTAAGATCTCCTCAGAGCCTTCTCTTCTCCAGGCTGAAGCAGCCCAACTTTCTCAGCTGGTCCTCACATGGAAGGTGCTCCAGCCCCTGTACCAAGTAATTATACAGTAAAACACAAGTCTACACATACACTTCACAGTCTGCTACTACACTCAAGAAAACACCTGGAAGGAGAGATCTCTCTTGCCTACTCCATTATCCTGTTATTAGCTATGGAAAGTTATGTCACTTTCCTACTCTTGTTTACTAGCAAAAAGGCTTAAGAAGCCACAGAACTAAGAATCCTAACCTCAGCACGTTTCACATCAGGGAAGGCTTGATGGGTCTCTCTGTGGAAGAGCTGCACTGCTGAGAACAGCTGGAAGCAGAATAAGCATTGTCTGTGCATTAGATGTCTTAATCTAGCTCGGGGGGGTCAGTGAGCATTTGCAGTATTAGGTCAAAGGAGCAAGCACACAGATCAAAGCCATCACACAGAGGTATTAAGGCAAGCCTGGCTGACTGATCCCAGGCAGCCTGCATGCTCATGAGCTGCTGTGCCATCTCCGCCCTCTGCAGGGAGGCACAGTGGCAGACAAGCACTTGCACAGTCTCCAGCCCCCAAAGTCAGCTCCCAGGCAAGGTGTTGTTCAAAACTCTACATCACAGATTTCCAATGAACAGTCATTCAATACCGAGACTGCTACTCAAGAAGTATTAGTCTGCCTTTGCCAGGTTATTATTCCTCCTTCCAAATTCATATATGCTATTGACCTGTGGAAAACCCCAATACCACAGGAAGATGTACCAGATTTTTCCTGCAGTGTCTTGCAGACTGCTGCTCTCCACCCACAATCAGGTTAATGCTTTTGCTTAATGACAGACAATTGTCTTAGATTAATAAAGCAGGGATTACCTGCATACAGAGACAGCTAAGCGCCAAAGGATCCAACAGCTCATTAACGTGACAGTCATGCTAAGTAACATTGAGTATTATTGCTCTGCACAACAGAACTTCATGTAAGTTTATTTGAAAAGTTGTATCTACACAGAAATACATTAAGAACATGAAAGTGAGACTGCTTCACTTCATAGTGAGACTGCAAGGCATTCCCCAGAAAAAAGAGATTAATTTTGTGTATTTCCCTTCTTTAGGCTTTCCCTTATGGTTCAGTGAAGTTCACTTCCACAGCAAATCTATTGCTGTAGACTTTCCATGTTTTAGACTTGTGAGGGTTATCCAGCTCGTTCCTGGGAAGGTAGAGTCTGAAAGACAAGATTCAGTAGCATAACTTACTGCTTTTCCTTTTGGCCAGCCAAGGGAACTTCATGCCCAGCCATGCAATATTACACATAACCCCAGATATTTAATTCAGACAGACATCAGCCATGTCTGCACCAGGCTATAGATCTTAAGTAGTCTGAGAAGTATACAATCAACCTGATGGGTTTGTGGGTTGTGTGGGTTTACAAATGTTCAGCTCTTTACATATATTAGAAGTTAGGATCTGAAGGCAGTCGCTATGGTCACTTACCTGTTATTCTCAATGAAGGAAGTGTTGAACCAGAAGAAGAAAGGGCAGTTATCGTAGCCTTTGGGGAGATCCTAAACACAAAGACCTTGTTTAAGAATCCCATTTGACAATGTGACTCAGATTTTGCAGAGTAAGAATACCAACCTGTCCTCAGTATTTCGGTTTACAAAGCTACAGTACACTTGAGTCCAATATCAAACCCAGACCACCATTTTCACTGAAGTTGTTTCAGAACTAGGTCAACTCAAACCGAACACAATAAGAGACTCATCTTAGAAGCAGCAGGTACTCAAGTCTTGGTTGTACCATATGAACAGCCAGATGTCTCCCCAGCCTTCCAGGCTGATGTAGAAACATTTGCTGCATCACTCACTACACTGGGGTGAAAAAAAAAAAGCTGCTACAGCAGGGTCACTGCAGGGGGGAACAGATTCTGCCTCACACAGCACAGCCAGCAAGCTGCAGTTTGTGGTGCAGCCTTTCCTCATGCTCAGGTGTAGGTTTCCATGTGTTGTGACATTTGTTCGCAACAGCCTTGGCTGCAGTGACCACAATATCAAGAGTTCCAGATCATGCCAACACTAATGTCTTCATAAGTGATGTGGATAATGGGCTCAAGTGCATCCTAATAATACCAAACTGAGTGCGGAAGTGGAGATTCCCTTCAGAAGGGAGAGCCAGCTTGCAGGAAGACTTGGATAGGCTGAAAGAGTGGGATAACAAAAACCTGATGAAGCTCAAGGCCAGACTGGATGGGGCTTTGGGCAGCCTGATCTAGTGGGACACATCCCTGTGCATCACAAGGGGGCTGGAACTAGATGATCTTTAAGGTCCCTTCCAGCCCTAACTATTCTATGATTCAAAGGCAAATGTACAGTCTTGTGCCTGTGAAAACATAATCCAGGAGTGCAGCACAGTCTATGATCCTTCCGTGGAAAGGGACCCAGAAGTCTTGGCAGACAAGCTCCTTATAAGCAACAGTGTGCTGCTGCAGCAAATGAAGCCGACAGGATACTGGGTTGTGCCAGTAAGGGCATCACCAGCAGAGATGAAGCCATTATCCCACTGTACTCTGCACTTTCAGGCCATATCTGGAATACTGTTTTCCATTTTGGTCCCAGCTACAAAAACAAGACATGGACAGTCTGAAGAAGGTCCAGAGAAGGGCTACAAATATGATTAAAAGCCTGGGAAGCCTGCCGTATGAGGAAAGGCTGAGAGAACTGGGTTTGTTCAGCCTTGAAATAAGAAGGCTTAGGGGAAACATTATCACCATGTTCCAGTACTTAAAGGATGGCTACAAAAATGTTGGGAGAGCCTCTTTTTACAAAAAGTCACATGGAAAAGACAAGGAATAATGGATACAAGTTGCTCCTAGGGAGATTTCAATTGGACAGAAGAGTAAAGTTCTTCACAACTGAAACAATCAGCCATTGGAATAATATCCCCAGGGAAATGGTAGATTCCCCAACACTGGGCACAATTAAGATTCAGCTGGACAGTGCCATCTTGTCCAGACCATGCTCTTGCCAAGAAAGGTTGACCCAGATGATCATTGAGGTCCCTTCCAACCTGGCATTCTCTGCTGTTATACTTACAGAACATGACTCAAATCTGACTTTCACATCACCACTTATAACCGGGCTATCTTCCAAGCCAATGACTACACAGTCACTTTCAGAATCAAAGAAGAGCTGAATAAGAAAATAAAACATTAATTTCATGAAAAGTTGCTGCAGAAACAATGGACCAATTCATTACAATACTGAGCTACTCATTCATGGTATACAAATACAATAGCAGTGCTAGAATAACAGCCAGTAATTTAAGCTACGTAGGTCAGAGTAAGCCATTGCATTTAATTAACTTCTCTAGAAGTCTTTCACTATCTTACCACTACATTTCCTATGTTTCAGCAAACTTTTTTCATCCTCTCAGAACTTACAGCATCCTTTTAGTTAGGTAGTATTAAGTCCAGTATCCAACTTGTACAGGAATTCACTTCTGACCTGTAAGTCAACTTTCATCTTTTGTGACTCAACTGACATGATTTCATAGTACTCTCACCTTGCAGTTTCCTTGACTGGCACATACACATTCCAGTACAACTTGCTTCCTCACTATTATCTGCACCTTCAAATCAGTTCCATTGCCTTTCCCAACACCTAGGAAGAAAGGGTTGCATTATACCAGAGAACATGCATTATCTGGAAACACAAGCGGTCACAAAACCCAAGTGCAGTTCAATTTAAAAGCACCTTCTTTCTCGAATGCCTTGCAATAGGCTTTGGGGAACTCAAATTCTAAAGGGAGTTCAAGAGTCGCTGTTTAAAAGCTGTATTTTAAAATAGCAGTGAATCCTAGTAGTTGAGTATGAATAGGCTAATGTACAGCCTAGTTCCAGTGACTGAACAAGGGCAGCAGTTTGAAGTCCCCTAGAATAGTAGTGCTGAATTGAAAGGCTTTTATAAAGAAAGACTTCCAGTACATGCGTAGAGAAACTAGTGCATATATCAAGCTGAGAAACATTAGTGAATCCAGTTCCACATGTGGAGTTAATCTCACTTGAAAAGCAATTCCCCTATCAAAATGGAATAGGTTGTGCATGAGTCAACATTTGACCAGACACCCAGAAAGTGACAGAGCACAAATGGAGCAACTGCACTCCAAAACTGTCTTTATTGCATTTTAACTGTACCGTTTGAATTCTCTGTTTCCTAAAAGTCTACATTCCTACCACAGGTTCAGTAAGAGAGACAGTAGAGATGAGCTGCCTGTAGTGGGAAACCATTACCAGGTAGAGGAATGCCCAAAATCAAGAGTTCTTACCATGTATAGAGTGGATTTTGAGGTTTTTAATTTTGAGTTGTCTCTCTGGTGGGAGTTTCAAGTTATACTTGTTTTTCAGGATCTCGTAATACCCAACATACCTACTCTGTAATGCAAAAAACTCAAATACGTTATGCAGTTTCTATACAGACTAATTCTAGGCAGAAGTAGGATTAAATAGATCTTCTGCTCCAAATTCTTACCTCTAAGTCCAAAACTAAGAAGAAAGTAGCCATTTGTTCTCCCTCCCCTCCCCAGTTCCATCGATCCTCTAGACAAATTTAAGATTTACATTTTTAAGTAGTATTTAAGCTTCATGCTCCTAGAGGGATTCTGTACCTTCTATCTAGTTCAGGAAGAAGTGAGGAACTTTTATATTGTAACCACAAGGGGCAAAATGCTTAAGTGTACAAGATACTTTCATTTTACAGAAGCACATTCTGAAGGACAGCTGTACTTTCATTCTATTTTATATCAGCAACTAAAAGTACCTCCAACACCGTCATCTCACATTTCCAAATCACACAGCACAGAGTGAATCAAGATGAACAAAACACCAAACTGAGGTCTGAGCCAATAACTTAAGTATCTCCTTGTGAGCACAGCCTCTAGAGAATGCATTCCTCCACCCAAACACACATCAGTGCCATAGCCATTCCCCAGGACAGGATGCTTTCACGCATCCTTGATGGACAGCTCAGCTGTCTTATATGGTCATGTTCCTATGATGGTGCCCAGAGAGGCTATAGAGTCTCCATCTGTGGAGATATTCTAGATCTGAACAGACTCAGCCCTAGACAACCTGCTCCAGCTCACCCTACTTGAACAATGGGTTGGACTGAAGTGTCTCCTAATCTCAACAACTCTGTTATCTTAAATACTGTAACTCAGATTTCATGATATTACACAGAGAAAGGCATAAAGAATGCACTTAGACAACAGGGAGCAGAGGAAAATGCAGTGCAACCCCACCAGTTGAGAGTCTGCCAACCCTTAAAGTAAGAGTACAGAAGGTTCAGGAGTTAAGCATATAGTAGGAACCTACATCTCTGAAACAAGGTAGGGCAGGTGGGAGAGCATAAGTGCTCACAAGGTTATTGTTTGTTTAGCTACTTACTGTTACTGGACATGCTTGAGCCTACCTGGGATGGAGTTTCAACTCCTTGAAACTTGGTACTTGTGCTTCTATCAGTTCTTCTCTCCCCAAAGTAGTCCAAACTTTCCTGTGTAGAAAGGTAATTTCAAGGGTTAAGATATTCATAGTGGGATGATTCTGTGATTCTATCATTGCCTTTTCTGAACAGTGGACAGTAAATTAGAATTACACTAGCCAATTCCAATAACAGTATGTAAGTGAAAATATTCAATACTTGTTTTGGTACCTTCTAAAGGAGGCTTTTACCTAGAATAAGAAGGAACTTATTAGGAAGTAAGAAACATTAAGTTTATCATCTCTGAAAAAGTGAAGGAGAACACAACATTTTTTGAACAAGTGGTTTAGACCCATCTACTCAAGTGGTCTCTGGTTGACCAAGATGAACATTAGCTCACACGTCACAAATCAAACTCAGACCCAAAGGATTAAATGGATACACAGCCTGCCCAGACTGCCTTAAGTGAACCTTTTGCAACACAGGTCTTCAGACTGATCTATCAGACCTGGGATACTAAACCAGCACATGCATCTGTCCTGGCTGGGACTTGCTCATTGTTCTGCTTTTCCCAAGAATGGCTTCTTCCTGTAAGCTGGCAGTCAAGACAAGAAAGCTCTTGATGCCTCACACTACTTGGAGAGAGTCCAGGGAAAAGAATTTGTAAAGACGTCTTAAAAGCCAGTGACACCATGTCTAGAAGAGCACACTCAGAAGCTATTGCTCAAGATCCTATGTCTACTATGCCTCAAAAAAACAAGAGTGCTTCAGAGTTGGCAGCCTGTTAAACTCCATTTTCCCAGTTCATGCTTACAAAGGACAGTCTTCATCACAAAGGAATTTATAGTAGCAAGATTTAAAACCACTTTATTTTTTAAAAAAAGAAACACTGTTCACAGTATCCTTTTTTCCAGTACAGACTTTCTTCAGAGTATTAGTGCATTTCACCAATTAAGTAGATTCTAAAGGGACATTTTGAATACTAGAAGAATCAAAATACCACCAGTTTTCACCTTTGCACTCTCAAACTGGTCGCTGTCTATCAGCCAGGTACAGATCATCGTTCCAGTCCTACCTGTATAAGAAGTAAGAGACAGGTTGTGCTATAGGAGTTCAAAGGTATTTGGGATTATTTTAGTGAAGATGGAGTTATAACTTTTGAAATTTTAGAAGAGATAACAGGATAAAAGTGATGTTAGAGTAGTCAACTGCCTGTATTAAAGAATGAGCTAAAGATAGGATACTGCAGTATTTGTTAACTTGTTCCTTGAAAGCAGTCCTCACATTTCTTTGTGGTATTCTAGAGATACCCAGGAAGTTGACCAGTACCTGCATACTCTGGGTAGCTGGAGATATAGTCTAGTACAGACTACTAAATTAGGATAAAGACTGCTACTCGCAGTGTTCCAAGTCTCAAGAGCTGCTACTGTGCTCCAACTTTTACCTCAACCCTACTAAGAAGGCATCAAGACTGCTAGCACAAAGACTCCAATAGTCTGTTGTCAACATAAAATCTCAGAGGTCAAATCACCCACCTCTCTCCACACTCGTTCTTCAAGCTGGTTTTGGCCCATAGGTAGTCTCAATGTTCAGTTTTGCGAAACTATTTAAGCTATGGTTCCAAGCTGGTTACTTTATGCTAAGTAATAACCACCTGGTTTAAGCCAAGTATTTGCAATAGTAACAGCAGGTGGCTAAAGTCAAAGTAAAATTTTGCAGGTAAATAGGGTTTATCTGGATAGCTATTTATGCATTTCAACAGCTCTCACACTGCTACAGGTTGCAGGCAGCACTTGCAGGTGAGCTCACATGCAGCAGCTTTAACTAGCCTGTTGTCTGTTCCTTTAAGACTACATTACATTCTATCACATACTTTGTCTGTCTTGAGTTAAGGTCCAACAGTACCTGTTCCACCCCCTCCCAAGAAATTAAAACACGATATACTACAACACAGGACATTCAGTGTGGGTGTCTGGCTGCTATGGAGCCAAAGCATCAGCTTAACACTTAAGAGTTGCAGTTTCACTACCTCACAGCCTCTCCTGGGGCACTGCTGTCCCAGCAGCAAGGACTGAAGATAATTTTAAGAGACAGATTCCAGCTTAAATTAAGCAGCAATTCAGGCTACCTAGAAATGGGGTTGTGTAATACTAAAAGCACAGTAGCTATTCGTCATCAGTGTCTGCAGAATTTGTCCAGTTACATTCCAAACTCATCTCATGCTATGGCTTAAGGCTGTACTTACCTCAAAGAAACCATGATAAGAATAACATGTAGTTTGTAGAATACACAGATCACACACAAAAAGTTCTACCTTTGCCTCCTTTACAGTGAATTGCTATGATGTTCTTATCATCTTGACTCATCCATTCACGAACACTGGCAGTAAATTTCAGCATATCCCTAGATAAGGGCAAAATTAGTGGATCAATGCAAATGTTCACACAGAACCATCATGATATGCATACTTCTTGACAAGACTCACTCTAGTGCTGGGACATTGTGGTCATCAATAAAGATCCTTTCCACCCTGTAGTGAAAGTACTTGGGGTCATAGCCTTTTTCACCTACAAGGAAAGGTCTAAAGTCAGGAAATGGAATAGACTTCCAACAAAGGAAGCTGCTTGTGACACAGCTGCTGGTCTGAGCATATACTACTGCTTAAAGAACAGTAGCAAAACTAGACAGATCAAAACAGAAAAGATATGATACAATCTGGCTAAAAATATGCTTGCTTTAGTTTCACACATCTCATTTTAAAACAAAAATTAATGTCTAGTTCCAGATGATCATTCTTATCCATAGCAGTTATTGAAGATCTGAAAGTTAATGTTCTGACATACTGTCAGGGTCAACCACAGCAATGACCACCTACAAAGCAGTAACAAACTACTAATATCACACTCTTCATCTGTTGACCCTTCATCTATCCCTCTGCTAGCTAGAGGTCAGTTTTACTTTTTTCAGGACTTCAGTATCAAGGCTTCTATAACATACTTCATCTGCTTCCAGCACTTATGCCCTACTGTCATGAAAGCAGAAGTATATACTCCTGAAGTATTTTCCACTGTTTTAGCCACCTCTAAACCTCACACTTACAAGTTCCATTAGAAAAGTCACCCAATGTCACCCCACCTTTTCATCTGGGTTTAGTTTTCCCCTTCAGAAAGGGTTTTAGAACATTGAAGCAATTGTTCAGCATAAATAAGGAAGTCTAAACTGCAAGCCATCCGCCATCTCCTTTGCAAGTCAGAGACTGCTGTGTACTTTCGGCAGACTTATAATTCTTGGATATCTGGTATTACCAGCATCATAGATGTCTTGAAGAGATGTCTTTCTATTTAGCTGTATTTCATTATAGTCAGCAGCTAAACATACTTACTGCAGAGATTGTAGACTTTATAGTGGTCTGCATGTTTTGTATCCAAAAATCTTGCAACTTCCTAAGCAATAACAAGAAATTAGTTCAGAGTAGTTAGCACTCTAGCCCTTATTCCCACTGTCACCTCATCTCCCACCCAGGCAAGTGGGGTCAGCAACTGCATTCATAAACAACCCTTGGAGATCAGGCCTTTCCAGCCCAATAGATCAAGTTCTTGCCTGAAATAGAAGTACTACTACAATAATCTTCCCCGCTCTATGTTTCCACAGTATCAGGCAGCTAAAGGGCATCAATGCAGACCTTTTTAATGTCTTTACTTAGATGAATATACAGTTCTTAGCACTCATAGTATTACTAGCCTGGGACAGAACTGACTTGGTTCTCTGAAGCCAAGGTTCCCAAGGAACAGCAGCATCAGAGCATCAGTGCGTGCACACTGTGAGATACATCCCATTAGGCTTAGCTAACTGAGTACAACAAAAGCAGTGCAGCACAGTGCAGACCATTTAGTCATTCCAACCAGATAAGAAGCAGGATGAGGACTGACTTGACAATCCAGCCCAAAAGTTAGTGGGAACTGGGAAGTGAAACTGCATTCAGAAATACTAAATTTAGTAGATGAGGATTTTTACCTTTATGGGGTTCCTATAGAAAGACTGCTTCCCAGAAGATGGAAATGACATTGCAATAATGCGATCTGTGGAAAAGACAGCAATGAAGCAACATGGGGAACCCTCTTCACACATAGGAACTATGTGATTGAGAGCAACATCATTATGCAACATCTTATTTCTACCCTTATAATAAGAACCGCCTACCAACTACTGAGAGGTTTTCTTCTGCATTTAGTACAGCTAGAGCAGGAGAATAATGCTTCTTGAAGCATTAGCTACCATTAAGTGTCGGTCTCCACAGAATCATATGCAAAAATACTATGAGTTAGTCAATAGCTTTTCAACTCTGATTCCCTTAGACCTCAGAAGAATTTATGTCATTACACAGAGTGTGTATAACCTCTCTCCCAGAAAGCTAATCCTTGAGAACAGTGTCAGAGTCAAGAATCCATATTTCAAAATCCCACAAAAAAAGGAGTATGCCTGGTTTGACTTCATACTTAAGTTCCATTAATCTAAAACACTGCTTGTATTTCACATGAAGCACTTATTAACTGCGTAACTAGAGCTAGCAGGATGTAACATGCTGCAAAGTGTCATTTGCTTCTACAAACCAGTAACGTAAGTGAGATCCAGATCAAAGCCATCTTTCATATAACGCCTTTTGTTTTCAGAGACCTGCCAAAAAAAAAAAGTAGAATTAGTCAATTTTTTGGTGTTCCTTTAGAAGACAAGTGTTGCCTGTTGCGAGGAAGAAAACAACCATCTAGGCTCTGAAGTTAAGGCATGAGCAGTAGGGCCTTATTTTGCTGTAGCGAAGTTCACAGCATTAGCCAAGGACATTTATTGGGTTAGCTTGATGCAAAACTTTCACCCCAAAGCATCAAAGTATATTGCAGTGGGAAGAACACTGCAGATTCTTTGCAGACTGCAGCATGTATCCATCATTGAT
This sequence comes from Coccyzus lansbergi, assembly GCA_033558105.1. Lineage (NCBI taxonomy): Eukaryota > Metazoa > Chordata > Aves > Cuculiformes > Coccyzidae > Coccyzus > Coccyzus lansbergi. The sequence continues at coordinate 767,247 of JAUMJK010000567.1, forward strand.
GTTTGAAAGTTTAGCGGTTGAAGGAAGGAAGAAAAAAGTTAAGGGAGGCATAACCAATACTGCTCATTACTGAGCAAGAGGATGTGCTTGAAGCTTGAAGGACCACTTTAGTGCCCCTGATGAAAATAAGCAGCATTTACAACAGACAGGACTTCAATAGATGGGTTGTTTTAGATTTCATGTTAAATAAGCAGCAAAAGCATGAAAATTCCTATCCTCCCTCTATGTGACAGAAAACAGTCATACAGCAAATAGTTCCACACAAACTAGAAATTACCAATTGAGACACATCGTGGTGGTGCAATCATTTTGATATGCTGGCTTTCCAGGTCAATTTGCTGCTTACTAGAGCAAAGTTAAGAATTGTTAGCTATACTGAAGCTGAAGGCAAAGCTCGAGTACCCTGTTGGGGATACTGAACAGACATGCTGCTTAGGCAATACTATCAGTTGCAGACCATGTAGGCAGCAAGTTAACTATAAGCCAGCAGTTTTCCCTCATGGCCAAGACAGCCAATGCTATCCAGTGGTGCCTCAAGAAGCAAGTCAAGAGAGATTATCATCATCCATCTATCCATCCCACCTCCACCTACCCTGGTGAGGCCCCATCTGCAGTACTGTGTCCAGCTCTGTCAGTTCAATAAAGACATGGAATTACTGCTGACAGTCCAGCAGGGGGATTGGCCACAGAGCTGATTGGAGGACAGGAGCATCTCGCTTTAAGAAAGGCTGAGAGACCTGAGAAGACTAAGAGGGGATCTTATCAATGCTTATAAGTATCTAAAGGATGAGTGACAAGAGGATGATGCCAAATACTTTTCAGTGGTGCCTAGCGATAAGAACAACAGGCAATGAATACAAACTGGAATACAGGAAGTTCCACTTGAACATGAGATAAAACCACAGAATCACTAGGTTGGAAAAGACCCACTGGATCATAGAGTCCAACCATTCCTATCAAACACTACACCATGGCCCTCAGCACCTTGTTCACCCATGCCTTAAACACCTCCAGGGAAGGTGAATCAACCACCCCCCAGGGCAGCCTCTTCCAACGCCCAATGACCCTTTCCATGAAAAATTTTTTCCTAATGTCCAGCCTGAACCTTCTCTGGCAGATCTTCAGGCCATTCCCTCTTGTCCTGTCCCCTGGCATTTGGGAGAAGAGTCCAGTTCCCTCCTCTCTATAACCTCCTTTCAGGTCAATAAGGTCTCCCCTCAGCCTCCTCTCCTCTAGGCTAAGCAACCTCAGCTCTCTCAGCCGCTCCTCATAAGGCCTGTTCTCCAGCCCCTTCACCAGCTTTGTTGCTCCTCTCTGGACTCACTCCAGAGCCTCAACATCCTTCTTGTGGTGAGGGGTCCAGAACTGAACACAGGATTCGAGGTGCAGTCTCACCAGTGCTGAGTACAGAGGGAGAATCACCTCCCTGGACCTGATGGTCACACCGTTTTTGATACAAGCCAGGATGCCATTGGCCTTCTTGGCCACCTGGGCACACTGCTGGCTCATGTTCAGTCAGCTGTCAACCAACACCCTCACATCCTTTTCCTCCAGGCAGCTTTCTAGCCACCCTTCTCCTAGTGCATAGCACTGCATAGGGTTGTTGTGCCCCAAGTGCAGGACCCAGCATTATAATATTAAAATAACTTTACTGTGAGGGTGACAGAGCACTGAAACAGGCTGCTCAGACAAGTTGTAGAAGCTTCTCTAGAAATATTCAAAATGCACTTGGAGGCATTCCTGTTCAACCTGCTGTACTGGAGCCTACTGTAGCAGGGGGCTGGACAAGATGATCTCCAGAGGGCCATTCCAACCCTGACTACTCAGTGATTCTGTTGCAACATGCTGTGGGCAGTCTAGCTCCTCACCATGCTGCCTGGAAACAGAGGCAGAAATGGAAATAGTAATAGTAGCCTAAATTCATTAAGAGCCAACTTACCATTCTCCTGGTCACGACTTCTAGTTGCTCCTTTTGCGAAGCCAGGCGAAATATTCTTATTAAGATGACAATTCTCAGAACTCGGAGGAAAGTAACCATTCTAGACGAAAGTCACATTCACCATGAAAGAAAATGAACACAAACTCAAATACAAAGCTTAAAGCTATTTAAAAGCCATTTCAGAGACAGTTTAAAGCTTTGTTTCATATACTGACACGGGACTTTTCAGGCTGATTTTGGATAAAGAATACTATGCTTGAATGATATCATTATTTTATTGAGTATTTTTTGGAAGTACATATACTGAACAGCAAATAGAACTAGGAAACCCCCTAATTGCTCAAACAGGCTTTCACATGCATCTCTGCCTAGCAAGCAACAGATTCCCTTAATAGTACCTATGTTTTTATCCCCAAATACTCGTTCCCTGAAGTTTGTTCTCAAGTATACGTTTGAATGTAAGTAGTATTGTGAAAAAATAGCTGAAAAAATTAGTTAATCAAGGCATGATGTATACAGACTAAGAAACCTGAGATCAGATTAGTATAAACTGTGTTTAATCATTCAGCAACTGGAGCAGATTATTTGGTTTGAGGAACTTTGAACTTCTGTTGAACTTTGCAGCAGGCAAGATGCTTATGTGAGTGGTTCTGCAAGAACTGAACAAAGGCAGTGACTTGCACATACCCTCAGGGACTAGAGCAAACTAACATTTGCTCCTTAAGTGAGGTATGTGAGCATATACTTTTAAGAAGCACATCCATTTATTTGAGGTTCCGATATACTTAGATGAGAATCCTGGTGAATACCTACAGCAAGGGAAACAAACCTCCAGTTGAAGACAGTCTGCTTTCCACTGATGCAGAGCTTTAAGTCAACAAGACAAGGTTGTCCTGGACACCTTGAGGAAAGTTTCAGGGGTGGGTAGGTGACAATGTGTGTTTGGGTGTGTGTGTGTGCATGTCGCAGCCCCTTTCTAGTCCAGGATCATCCTGCTGTTTTAAATGGTTATCTTGGACATAGCAGCCAAGGAGATGAACCTACACTGGTGTGAAGACACCACAGTGCCTCTCCCCACCCTAAATCACACCTACGAGAAGCAACTCTTCAAGATAAAAGCAGTTTGCAGTCTGCCCTTTAGGAAGTTAGCCACTTAAGCATTAGCTTCCAGACTGACACTCAGCCTTCATTCCTCAAGGTCCTTCAGTAGGACTTAGGTAACAGGTAACTCATCCCAATATACTTCCAGCTAGACTGGATTAGAAGTAGAGAACACACCCCTTCACCAGGGCATGTTACCTCTATGGACTCATTAGAATTTCACTTGTCAGATCTATGCTATGATGCACATAAAAGCTGCTCAGATTCTAACTACTCGGGGATGCATCAGGTGCTGCGAGACTGTTGCTTGCTTCTTGAGGAAAGACTATGAGGAAAGAAAAGTGATAGGTAGTCTACTGGGAGTTAGATTGTGTGGACACTACTGGAGTGTTAGATGGGAAGATAATCTTCTCTAGAGATTTGATCAAGTCCAAGATACCATATAATGCCAAGCAGTAATATTTTTGTGAGATAATGACTAAAGAGCCCTTAACAAAAAGAAGCCTTACACAAGGCCTCAAGACGTGCATGGTCAAGATAGTAGGTTCCAGCTGTGTATCTCTCTTAAGAGCATCAGGGAGAACTCATGTGAGCCAAAAGTCTATTCTAAATCCCTATCAACTTCAAGTCAAAATACAAGGAACTTGCACACACCAATCTACAACAGGATGGGTCAAAGCAGGATCAGACCTACTACTAACGTAATCTACTAAAGACAGCAGTGCAGACTACCCTGTCACAGTGCTATTTCCCCTACCTTCACCTGGATGCTGCCATAAGATGAAAGCTGCTTTAGAAAAACATGGCCAGAGAGATGGAAAGTAATCATTAAATTCAGAATAACGTTTAAAAAGACCTAGCAGGAAACAGCCTTTTGTGATTCTGAAGCTGAAAAAGCTATTCCTTTGATAGCTTTACTTTTTGAAACCTGAGTTCAGCTGTCATTTGAAGAGACTACTGGCATTCGCACAAATTTGTCCAGCTCTGGATTCTTCCATAACTAGTCTTTGAGTTGGTTTCTTCTAGAAGAATGCTTCCCCTCTTATTCCTCGTAGCCAGCTAAATTGTGGGGATGATTTTCGTGGTTGGTTGGGGTTTGGGGTGTTTTGTGTTTTTTTGGTTTTGCTTTTTTTTTAAAAAAAAAAAAAATCAACTATTTTCTCTGGCCGATATAAGCAAGTTTGACTAATTCAAAACTAGTGCAGATAAACTAATCCAAGAGTTATAGTTCCACCTTCATCAGAAATGGATTCTCTCACAGGTTATCACCTAATCAAGCTACAGAACTCAAATGGAAATATGCATAAGTTAATTCAAGTCACGTTTTCGCTCCTCAGGGCACAACGGAAAAATCCAACATATGTTAGCCATGGGGCTTTTGGGAAAGTAAGGTGGCAGAAAAAACAGTATGGCACATTTTTACTATTTCAAGAGCTATTAAATGGAGATCCTCCCTCACTTGTCTGTTCCATTTTCTATTATAATCCAACTCATCCTTCTGACCTTCTTCAGATTTTTCTCTCTCAGGGCCACTGCACACCTCTCCCAAAAAATACTCGAGTCAGAGAACGACAAAATTGTTTAGGTTGAAAAAGACCTTTAAGATCATCAAGTCCAACTTTAAACACAACACTGTCAAGTCCACCACTGAATCATGTCCTTAAGTGCCACATCTACACATCTTTTAAATACCTCCAGTGATGGTAACACCACCACATCCCTGGCAAACCTGTTTCAATGCTCAATAACCCTTTCAATGAAGTAATGTTTCCTAATATCTACTTAACACCTCCCCTGGAATAACTTGTGGCCATTTCCTCTAATCTGATCAATTGTTACTTGGGAGAAGAGACCAACAATTGCCTCACCACAACCACCTTTCAGGTAGTTGTAAAGAGGATTGAGGTCTCCCCTAGGAACATTTGATGACCTCGCTATTCACTTGTTATTACCCCCAACCAATATATTCAGATCATCTCTGCCTTCAAGATAGGGACAGTCTACAGTATAACCGTAGACCGAAGTTAGGCATCTCTGTCCCCCATTAGTCTGTGCCATGAAATTCTATCACAGTTGCATTTGTAAGCTGGTACACACACATTTAGCTTAGAGGCATCCAAGAAAATTCTTACAAGACTCCCAGGAAACAAGAACTTACATTTAACAGCTATCATACCTTGGTAGCTGATCTATTGCTGTAAGGTCTGAGAAGCAGTACGTCACATTGATTAACAGAGTGCCCACCACTATGAGCGCATCCAAAATATTCAGTTTGGACCGGAAGTAGTTACTGAAGCTGAAACAAAGGAGGGAGTTTTAGACAGGTGGCCATACAGATAGCAAGGATTGAAATATATCTTAAAGAAGAATCACTTCTACAGAGCCATTGCTAGAGACAAGCTCTCCTGAAGCACTTTTTAACACTAAACACTGAGGATTCACTAAGAAAATATTACACCTGGTCATGACAAGTCACAGCAAAGCTGATGTAGTTTCTAACTGCTCACTTACACCAAAAACACTCCACAGGTTATTCTATAGAAATGTAATAGCCAACATACACAGCCAAGAAAAGATGTGGGCATTGTCCATGACCAGAAAACCAGCCTACAGGGTATCAGTGTTCATAGCCCAAGCTTGAAGCGTTGCAGACTTGCCAAGCTGACGTAGCTTTTGCTCGTGTCTTACCCTTCAACAAACACCCTCAAGAGAACATCAACGAGGAAAAACAGTGCTATTGCCAGAGAAACACCTTCAAGAATCTCTCTAACACCTCTCCTCTTTTCACCGATAGTCAGATCCACAATAAAGACTATGATGTCCACAATGATAAGTGCAACTCCAAATACTCTGCAAAAAGAAAAAAAAATACTGGTAAACTCAAGAGGTCAGAATAATTTTCTGACATTTGACTGAAGAGCACAAACCCAGATTTTTGTTTTCCTCTGTTCCAGTGAGAGTGTATTCTCCTACATACAGACTGAGGCCTGCTTGTATAAGCAGCTGCAGGATTCAAATTGCATTTCTCAAGTGACCTGCACAGAGTACATAATCTATATGGAACCGTACATTTACTTTGGACTCAGCTGTAATTATCAATCTATAATTCCACAGCTACCTAGAAATGGTGCATAAAAAGCATACAAGCATCAGAGCAGCCTTCCGGCCAGTTCCCTTTCCCTCCCACTTATGACTTAGTTATTTTTAAAGGACTACACTGTCTTGAACCATTTTTCTCGTTTCAGCATCTAGACTACGTGTAACTCACCAACTGGTTGCTCAAAAGCTGCCACAGCCTGGATTAAGCCATTGAAGATCTTTTATCCAAGTCAACAGCACATACAGTTCTGAATTCTAGGTCTCCTTAGAGAACATAGTCATATCCATTTCAGACTTCTTCCCCAACTGAAGTATTTTTCTCAAATCACCCTTTCCCAAAGGTGGTCAGAGATTCAGTACTGTCCAGTCAGAGCAGGCTGGAGCCACTAGTGTTCAATGAACTCTCCATCCTCTCTCACTAGAAATAGGGACTTTTTTTTCTACCCTGGCCACATAATTACATGCATGACCTTTTACCTGAATCCAAAGGACATCACAAATGGGGAAATTTTTCTCCTAAGTGCACTGCAAGAGAAGAGAACTGGCATCAAGACAAGTGACATTTTGCTACTGATACTAGCCACTAAAGCACGATTACAGTCTTTTATCCACACTCTCTTGGTTTTGGAATTATGTGTAGTAGTGATTTCTTTAAAAGGAGATTATTCAGTTGCATTCACAAAGTATATGGGTTAAGATAGCACTTGGAAGCAATACTTTGCAATACATGTTGTAACATGTATTAAACAGCTACAGGCCCTAAACGCACAGTATTATGTACTTCTGCATAACACTATCCAGCACCACAATTCCAGTGACAACAGAAGTGAAGCTTAATGCCCTGTTATAAGCTTTAGGAAGCAGCATTATATCAAAGTTATTGGTCAAGAGGAAGATTAAAGAATAAACATATCTTAAGGTATCTTGTTCAAAATAATAACTTATTTTATCAAAGAATTTTTTCTGTGCCTGGAAAAAGCTGCACTTGTTAATAGCTCCATTACTGCCTCTGTGCTTTTGGAACAGAGCAAGGCAAATCCCTTTTCTACCTTTAAACGGAAATAGCGGTTTGGCTTCAAGACTAAAATGCCTTTTAAGAACGTTACTGAAGCTCAGTTGTACCAACTGCAAGAGTTACCTCCAGTCCTTGCAAGGTTCCAGCTCCTGTTTTCAGTAAAGGAAAATTATTTGTTGCCTCTCCAGTAAGCTTTAAGCCTTCTGGTTTAAAGCCAGGCCTTTGTGTAACTATCTCACTAGCTGAAAGTCTTTAGGCTATACCAGAAACTAAGGTAGAAGCAATTACCTGCAAACCTCAAGTTCTGACAGTTTGCAAAACATATTGCCAATCTGTTAAGTAATCTCGGAACTACTTAACTATTGCAAGGACCCACTCTCTTTGACACATCAAAGAAAACACCTTCTCCAAGCATATCACCAAGAATAGTACCTACCAAAGGTTCTGACACACTGAAAAAAGCATGTCAGAATAAATCCCTTCTGTATTGTTGAGATATCTACCCTATGTTTTCTGTTATATACAGTTCCTACACTTCACCTTCCCACCACCATTAGAGAGAGTCTTTGTCAACTCAATAATGCATACCGCATCCCAGTGATCCTGTCTGAGCTACTTGTTTCCTCTAGAGCAACTTGAGCATTACATTTCACTTGGTGCATAGCCTTAATACATCAATAACTCAGTTTAAGAGAAGGCCAAATTATGATTGAAGTGATGAGGAAGCATCTTGCTGGGCTTACTGAATCAAGCCATGCTTCTCATTATTAGGTTCATAATTTGAACTAAGGAACAAGGTCAAACCAAACATCTGCATCCTTAAGCAAGAAGGAGGTACTTATGTTGCAGTACCAATTTTTCCCATGGAAGTCAATGATGTAATAACAGGTCTTATTTTGAAGCCAGATTAGCATATAGGGGGCTTTCCTTGGATTTATGAACATCTAACATCTAAGGAAGCACTTCAATGATTATACTAACAGTTTGTTGGTCTATGTCTTTGCGCAGTCAATTCCACAATGCAAGTATAAGAAGTACACCAAGACTTTAGTCTCCACCTTTATTAGATGTCCTAAAGGCCAAACTACATACACACCACTTGAGTTTGGCCTGCCAACTTCTTACATCAGTTGAAGCGAACATGGCACATTTTTTCCACATACTTGGCTTAAAGCCTTTGGGAAATGCATTTGTAAATGTCATCTTTTGAATTCCAGAAAGACACGCTGTTGCACAGAAGAACTGAGATAACAGACTTAATCTTACTGTCCTTGAGCTGCAGGGACAGAGAAACACTACTGATGATCTACTCATCACTGACCTGACTAAGTATGCTAGACAAGTTAGTAATCTGGTGACAAGAGCTACACCAGATGGTGTAGCTGGTGACAAGAACCACTTCAAGAATGGAGAATCACTAGCAAGTCTGACAGTATAGTTTGGATGAGAGCATGATGCTTTTCATTTGCCCCCAACACTCCTTCACCTCATTTTCTCACCAGCATTTGCTTTTCTGTACTCTCCCAAACTCATTCCTTTGGGAAAACTTAATCAATACAGCCTGTGCCACCAATTCTCCATAATATGACAGACTCGTAGCTAGTACTGGGATTGCACTTTCATCCCTAGAAGCATTAAAGAAGCCTCCTGAACTTACTTGTCTTTGTTATGTACTAGAACAAATGTCGGTATCTAGTGATCTGCTGGGCTTATCTCTACTTCAGCAAGCTATCTGTCTTCTCATTTTGGCTCAGGTTTCCACTTTTGTGGGTAATCAAGCTATTTAGTATATCATTAGCTTACTCAGAACAGCTGTCTGGTCCGTTATCCTCATCACAACCATCATCAATCTTTATTGTGGACTCTTTTGCTGTTGGAGAGCTGGCAAAGAAATAATGCAAGTCAATAGTTATACAGACGTCAGCTTTATACATTGCTACCCTCCCCTTGTTCCAGGAATTAGAACATTAACTGTCATCTGAGCAGCAAGCAGCAGCAGCCTGCATCAGAGCACAGGCATAGTACAAGGGGAAGAAATACTTCCCACATGTTGGCACAGCAGAACCCCTTGGCTTGTACTGACCTAGTTCTTGTTAGCAATCTATCTCTCAAAAGTTTCTCTTTTGGGGGAGAAAGGGAAAAGATCATAGAATCATAGAACAACCAGATTGGAAGGGACCCATCGGATCATCAAGTCCAACCATTCCTATCTAACACTAAACCAAGTCCCTCAAGACCTCATCCACCCGTGCCTTAAACACCTCCAGGGAAGGTGAATCAACCACCTCCCTGGGCAGCCTATTCCAATGCCCAGTGACCCTTTCTGTGAAAAACTTCCTCCTAATCTCTAGCCTAAATCTACCCTGGCGGAGCTTGAGGCCATTCCCTCTCATCCTGTCCCCTGTCACTTGGGAGAAGAGCCCAGCTCCCTCCTCTCTACAACCTCCTTTCAGGTACTTGTAGAGAGTAATGAGGTCTCCTCTCAGCCTCCTCTTCTCCAGGCTAAGCAACCCCAGCTCTCTCAGCCGCTCCTCATAGTGTCTGTTCTCCAGCCCCTTCACCAGCCTCGTTGCTCTTCTCTGGACTTGCTCCAGAGCCTCAACATCCTTCTTGTGCTGAGGGGCCCAGAACTGGACACAGCATTCAAGGAGCGGCCTCACCAGTGCTGAGTACAGAGGGAGAATCACCTCCCTGGACCTGCTGGTCACACCGTTTGTGATACAAGCCAGGATGCCATTGGCCCTCTTGGCCACCTGGGCACACTGCTGGCTCATGTTCAGTCGGCTGTCGACCAACACCCCCGGGTCCCTCTCCTCCTGGCAGTTTTCCAGTCAGGCTTCTCCCAGTCTGTAGCTCTGCATAGGGTTGTTGTGCCCCAAGTGCAGTCCCCGGCATTTGGCCATGTTAAACCTCATGCCATTGGACACTGCCCAGTGGTGCAGCCTGTTTAGGTCCCTTTGCAGAGCCTCCCTACCCTCCAGCAGATCGACACTTGCACACAGCTTTGTGTCATCTGCAAACTTGCTAAGGATACCCTCAATGCCCTCATCCAGGTCATTGATGAAGACATTGAACAGGACTGGACCTAGCACTGAGCCCTTGGGAACCCCACTTGTCACTGGCCTCCAGCTGGACTTAACACCATTTACCACCACTCTCTTTTTGCATATGCAAAATTGCTTCACAAAGTCCAAAGGACATCAATGTTATTACAGTGAACTACTTGTTCAGAGCATGAATATTTTCACCAGGAAAAGCCCTAGCACAGAGATGTTTTTGTGCAGAGTAGGATACCAGACCGGAAATGGGAAGACCAGAGCAGCAGCAGCTGAGCTAGTGCTAGAACAGCATTTTTGGCAGGTAGTGGCTGCTTGCCATAACTTCCTTAAAAGGGTCTCTTTAGAGCAAGTTTCTGTTCAGCCATCTGAAAGTCACATGATAACTTCAGAGAAAATAAAGAGCAACTTCCAAATCTAGGAATCTCTAATTCTCAGCTTTCTCCACAGAAATACTGTGCTAGAGGTGTGTGGGAGTGTCTGCCTCTGCCCTCATTGTTTCTTGGGAAGGAGCAACTACATAAACATGTTCACTACTGAGGCAATTTAGCAGGTTTGCAGCATTAGTGTAACATCTTGGAGAATGCTGGTATTCTCCAACCTCCAGATGCACCAGCACTGCTTCTACAGCGTGGGTTAACTCCCTTTTAAACAAAAAGTTTAATGATGCATTTCCTACAGTGTCAGCAACCAGTACTGATGGTTCACTGCCTGTACTTTGTTCCTAGAACTGAAGCAAAGCTCTGGTGGTGTATGGGCATTCAGCTTTGCTTCCCAGTTGTTCCTATGGGATATTCACTTAGGAATTTCCACTCCATGTACAGCTGAAATGCTTCACTCATTAAAAGAAGTTGCTGCTGCTGCTACAATTTTTCTGCAGGTCACTTGCTTATATTTGAAGACACATGAAGCACACCAAATGCCACTTTCTTATCCTCTACTGATTACAATAAGCCAAAGTAAGAATGGGCAACAGTGGTGTTTTGTGTTAGAAAGCTAATATTTAACACAAAAAGAAAACAGAAGCCAAGCCCAAGTATGTTGTTTCCACTGTGTTTTCACTCAAAACCCTGTTGTAGATAATTCTTTCCTCTGAGGGAGTTTGTTTTGCTGAGCACTCGATATCTACTTGTTGTGCAAGCTGGAACAAGGTCTCTGACACAAGCTACTACATCTAGTCTTGAACTGCTGGAGTGGAAGAGAAGAAAATGAGAATATTCTAGAAGAATTTATTTCCTCCCACACATATTCCTCATACAGAACATCCACTTTTCTGACTGCTTACAACTAAAGAGAACTTCACATATGAGGTTTTTAAGGAGAATAGAGCAAAAGTATCTTTTTCTACAGGTGACTTTGACAGCACTTCTGAAGGCGAAAAGAGAGTAAGCTATACTGCCATGAGCCTTTTATACCAGGGCTGGGTGCTCTGTATTTCTTAGTTAGCTCTTTACTTGAAATTAGTCAATCAACACTGTATGTCTCTCAAAGATTTCACTCCTCTCAGACAACAGCATTTGGGGGGGGGGGGGGGGGGGGAATACAAACACTATACGCTACACAGAATAATGACCGAGTGCTTTAAGTTTTTCTGTCATATTTAAAGCATCAAGAAACTCTAGACAGGGAACCACAACTTCAGTCCCAAAGCCATACACTGATGCAGTCCATTTCACTCACCAGGACTCTTCTGCCAGCTCTGCCCCTTGTTTGTACCTCACGGTTGTCATTTTGCCTGTTCTTGGTTTGCCGGCTCTGAGAGGAGGACAAGTAAGAGAGAGATCAGTGCAACAAACAGCGAATCCCGGCATCCAGCAGCCTCACAGAACAAAGCAGAATCACAGAACGGTTCGGGTTGGAAGGGACCTTCAGGGGCAGCTGGTTCCAACCCAGACAGGCAGAGTATAAGCCTAGCGACAGTCACAGAATCACCAGCTTGGAAAGGACCCACTAGATCATCGAGTCCAGCCGTTCCTATCAAACACTAAACCATATCCCTCAGCGCCTCATCCACCGCCCCTTAAACACCCCCAGGGAAGGTGACTCAACCCCCTCCCTGGGCAGCCTGTTCCAGTGCCCAACGACACTTTCTGTGAAGAATTTTTTCCTAATGTCCAGCCTGAACCTCCCCTGGCGGAGCCTGAGGCCATTCCCTCAGTCAGCGCCGCCACGGAGGATTGTTGATCAGACCTAGGATGCCGGAGAGGCAATAACGTTGAAGCAGCACCTTTACCTCCTGGCAGAAAGAACGTCCCCGCCGAGGGGTCCCGGAGCCCCCGGGGCAGGTGCCGGCGCGGCGGAGGGAGCCGAGTCCCGCCCCGCGGACGGGCGGAAAGTCGCGTTAAACTTCCTGAGGGCCGTTCTCCCGACCCCCCCTCCTCCCCGGGCCGGGAGCCGCAGCCACACTCGCCCGCCGAGCACTGCCCGAGGCAGCCCCGCGCCGGGACGCGGCTTAAATGGGGCACCTGGACCTGCCGTGGGGAGGGTGTGGTCCCCGCTCACCGGCAGCAGCGCCCCGAGCCCTCAACCCGCCCTCCGCGCTTTGCAGCGGCGCTGGGGGCTGCCAGGATGATGAGGGGCTATGAGGATCATGAGAGGGGCTGCGAGGATGATGAGGGGCTGCAAGGATGATCAGAGGGGCTGGAGCACCTCTGCTCTGAGGACAGGCTGAGAGAGCTGGGGTTGTTGCGCTGGGGGCTGCGAGGATGGTCAGAAGGGCTGCAAGGATGATGAGGGGCTATGAGGATCATGAGAGGGGCTGCGAGGATGGTCAGGGGCTGCGAGGATGGTCAGGGGCTGCAAGGATGGTCAGGGGCTGCGAGGATGGTCAGAGGGGCTGTGAGGATGATGAGGGGCTATGAGGATCATGAGAGGGGCTGCGAGGATGGTCAGGGGCTGCGAGGATGGTCAGGGGCTGCAAGGATGGTCAGAGGGGCTGTGAGGATGATGAGGGGCTGTGAGGATGATGAGGGGCTATGAGGATCATGAGAGGGGCTGCGAGGATGGTCAGGGGCTGCAAGGATGGTCAGGGGCTGCGAGGATGGTCAGAGGGGCTGTGAGGATGATGAGGGGCTATGAGGATCATGAGAGGGTCTACGAGGATGATGAGGGGCTATGAGGATCATGAGAGGGGCTGCGAGGATGGTCAGGGGTTGTGAGGATGGTCAGAGGGGCTGCGAGGATGGTCAGAGGAACCGTGAGGATCGTCAGAGGGGCTGTGAGGATGATGAGAGGGGCTGTGAGGATGGTAAGGGACTGCAAGGATGATGAGGGGCTGCGAGGACGATGAGGGGCTATGAGGATCATGGGAGGGGCTGCGAGGATGGTCAGGGGCTGCGAGGACGGTCAGAGGGGCTGCGAGGATGGTGAGGCGCTATGAGGATCCTGAGAGGGGCTGTGAGGATGATGAGGGGCTATGAGGATCATGAGAGGGTCTGCAAGGATGATGAAGGGCTATGAGGATCATGAGAGGGGCTATGAGGATGGTCAGAGGGTCTGTGAGGATGATGAGAGGGTCTGCAAGGATGATGAGGGGCTAGGGGGATCATGAGGTTTAACACGGCCAAATGCCGGGGACTGCACTTGGGGCACAACAACCCTATGCAGAACTACAGACTGGGAGAAGCCTGGCGGGAAGACTGCCAGGAGGAGAGGGACCCGGGGGTGTTGGTCGACAGCTGACTGAACATGAGCCAGCAGTGTGCCCAGGTGGCCAAGAAGACCAATGGCATTCTGGCTTGTATCAGAAATAGTGTGACCAGCAGATCCAGGGAGGTGATTCTCCCTCTGTATTCAGCACTGGTGAGGCCACTCCTTGAGTACTGTGTCCAGTTCTGGGCCCCTCAGCACAAGAAGGATGTTGAGGCTCTGGAGCAAGTCCAGAGAAGAGCGACAAGGCTGGTGAAGGGGCTGGAGAACAGACCCTATGAGGAGCGTCTGAGAGAGCTGGTGTTGTTTAGTCTGGAGAAGAAGAGGCTGAGAGGAGACCTCATTACTCTCTACAAGTACCTGAAAGGAGGTTGTAGAGAGGAGGGAGCTGGCCTCTTCTCCCAAGTGACAGGGGACAGGATGAGAGGGAATGGCCTCAAGCTCCGCCAGGGTAGATTTAGGCTGGAGATTAGGAGGAGGTTTTTCACGCAGAGGGTCATTGGGCATTGGAATAGGCTGCCCAGGGAGGTGGTTGATTCACCTTCCCTGGAGGTGTTTAAGGCACGGGTGGATGAGGTCTTGAGGGACTTGGTTTAGTGTTAGATAGGAATGGTTGGACTAGAAGATCCAATGGGTCCCTTCCAACCTGGTTGTTCTGTGATTGTGTGATTCTGTGAGAGGGGCTGCGAGGATGATGAGGGGCTATGAGGATCATGAGAGAGGCTGCAAGGATGGTCAGAGGGGCTGCGAGGATGGTCAGGGGCTGCGAGGATGGTCAGAGGGGCTGCGAGGATGGTCAGAGGCTGCGAGGATGGTCAGAGGGGCTATGAGGATCATGAGAGGGTCTACAAGGATGATGAGGGTCTATGAGGATCATGAGAGGGGCTGCAAGGAATTTCAGGGGCTGCGAGGATGTTCAGAGGGGCTGCGAGGATGATGAGGGGCTATGAGGATCATGAGAGGGGCTGCGAGGATGATGAGGGGCTATGAGGATGATGAGGGGCTATGAGGATCATGAGAGGGGCTGCGAGGATGGTCAGAGGGGCTGCGAGGATGGTCAGGGGCTGCGAGGATGGTCAGAGGGGCTGCGAGGATGATGAGGGGCTATGAGGATCCTGAGAGGGTCTACGAGGATGATGAGGGGCTATGAGGATCCTGAGAGGGTCTACGAGGATGATGAGGGGCTATGAGGATCATGAGAGGGTCTGTGAGGATGATGAGGGGCTATGAGGATCATGAGAGGGGCTGTGAGGATGGTCAGAGGGGCTGCGAGGATGATGAGAGGGGCTGTGAGGATGGTAAGGGGCTGCAAGGATGATGAGGGGCTGCGAGGATGGTCAGAGGGGCTGGAGCACCTCTGCTCTGAGGACAGGCTGAGAGAGCTGGGGTTTTTCAGCCTGGAGAAGAGAAGGCTCCAGGGAGACCTTATAGTGACCTATCAGTACCTGAAGGGGCTACAAGACAGCTAGCGAGGAACTTTTAACAAGGCCATGGAGTAATGAGATGAGGGGCAGTGGGTATAAATTGGAGAGGGACAGATTTAAACTAGACGTTAGGAAGAAATTCTTCACTATGAGGGTGGTGAGGCACTGGAACAGGTTGCCCAGGGAAGCTGTGGCTGCCCCATCCATGGAGGTGTTCAAGGCCAGATTGGATGGGCCTTGGGCAGCCTGAT
The DNA here is from genome assembly GCA_033558105.1 of Coccyzus lansbergi. NCBI lineage: Eukaryota > Metazoa > Chordata > Aves > Cuculiformes > Coccyzidae > Coccyzus > Coccyzus lansbergi. Next base: position 782,780 of record JAUMJK010000567.1, read on the forward strand.
CTGGTGGGAGGTGTCCCTGCCCATGGCAGAGGGGTGGAACTGGATGACCTTTAAAGTCCCTTCCAGCTCAAAACATTCTATAAGGATGTTTGAGGCTCTGGAGTGAGTCCAGAGAAGAGCAACAAAGCTGGTGAGGAGGCTGGAGAACTAGTCTTATGAGGAGCAGCTGAGACAGCTGCAGTTGTTTAGCCTGGAGAAGAGAAGGCTGAGGGGAGACCTCATCACTCTCTACAACTACCAGAAATAAGGTTGTAGCAAGGATGGAGTTGGCCTCTTCATGCAAGTGATGGGACGTGACAAGAGGGAATGGCCTCAAGCTCCACTAGGGGAGGTTCAGGCTTGACATCAGGAAAAACTTTTTCATGGAAAGGGTCATTGGGCTCTGGAATGGGCTGCCCAGGGAGGTGTTTGAGTCACCTTCCCTGGAGGTATGTAAAGGACAGGTGGACAAGGTACTGGCAGGCATGGTTTAGTGTTTGATAGGAATGGTTGGACTCTATGATCCTGTGGGTGTTTTCCAGCCTAGTGATTCTATGATTTCTATGATTAGCACACTTCCCATGGGATGGTGGATATTGGCTCTGAGATGGGGACATCATTGGTACAGGGGTTCACATGCAGTCAGGCCCCCACAATGTGTAATGGTGGCTGCCTCCACCCAGGGCAGGGACACAGAACACTGGGCTCTTCTGGTTTCCACGTAACATTGAGCACTGTGTTCTTTGGGTCCCTCGCTACAGGAAGGACATTGAGACTCTGGAGTGTGTCCAAAGGAGGGCAATGAAGTTGGTCTGGAGCAAAAGTCTTATGAGGAGTGGCTGAGAAAACTGAGGCTGTTTAGTCAGGAGAAAAGGAGGCTGGAGGGACACCTTATTGCTCTCTGCAACTAGCTGAAAGGAGGCTGTAGCATGGTGAGTGTTGGTCTCTTCTCCAAAGTGACAAGCAATAGGACGAGAGAAAATGGTCTCAAGTTATGCCAGGGGAGGCTTAGATTGACTACTAGGAAATATTACTTCACTGAAGGGGTTGTCAAGCACTGGAACAGGCTGGCCAGGGAAGTGGTTGAGTCACCATCCCTGGAGGTATCTAAAAGATGGGTACACAAAGGTGCTCAGAGATACGGTTTAATATCAAAGAGGTACATTGAACTTAATGATCTCAAAGGTCTTTACCAATCAAAAGATTCTATTATTCTGTGATTTTTTTCAGAATTGGAACCTGCAGGGCCAAATATGGAGTGTTACTCTGTGAGTTGCAGAGGCTTCATGCCTACCTCCCCGCTTAAGATGAGGCACAGACAAGCAGCCCCCGAGGGCCACCATCAGAAGTTGAGCAGTGCTGCTGCTGAGGGCAGGACCACCCTGGGAAAGTTTCCTCAGCCCGATCGGCAGCAGAGGGAGCTCAAAGCGAGCTTTTGGGGGCTGCTCCCAGGGCTTCTGGATGCGGTTAAGCTATGGCAGGAGCCTTTCCGTATGCGTCTTGCCCAGAAGGAATAAAATCTTTAATCTTAATGCTAATAATAGGCGGCATTTCTGGTCAGCAGTCTAAATAGAAAGTTTCCCTTTCAAATTTTTCATATATATAAATATATGGGTAAGTAGGGTGAGCTAAATAACTTTGGTATAGTCGGATAACTATGTATCTGAGAAGCAACTAAACATAGATAGAAACCAAGCTGAATGATGAGGAGAAACATTTGATTAATTTACTTTTAATTCTGAAAAAAGTTTACATGTGCAGATTATTTAGTACAGGCTTAGTCCTGTGGATAAGGGTACCTCACGAGTTACTCTCAGAAGGAACCTATACCTGTGGAGCACCTTTACAAAGGGGATCGTATGGGAGAAGAACATAGAAATAAGATTCTCCTGTACTTGGATCTGAATGCACAAGGTGTGACAGCAGCTGGGCATTGAAGTGGCCTTCTCACAGAACAACCTGTAACAATTAGTCGAAGGAGGGGCTGGAGCCCAGGAGGCTTCCAGTTTGGCGCTCAGATTGAATGTCCAGGCCGTAAATGCTTGCTAGAGGCTGCAAATGCATTTAAAAAGATAAAAATAGTTCTTCCCATTTTTCATGAGATAGGTAGGTGCCGCATTGCCAGTGATAACACCGTAACTATTCCTTTCAGTGTTACTAATTTTAGAGCACTGGTGATGCTGTAGATTTGCCAGCTCTCATGCGTCATCACGAGTTTCCTGGTGGTTGATCTATTTTCTTAAAACTTGAACTTCTGGAGTCAGATGACTAAAAGAAAAACACCACCACTTTTTTATTATTAATAATAAAATCAAATTTCTAGCTCTCAGCTGGTGGAGAAAAGTGTATAAAAAAGATCTAAGGTTAAAAAGCTAAAAAATAAAATGAAAGCATTGAAAATATTCTGGGTTTTAAATTCAAGGCTTGGGAGTAATTTTCATTATGTTTTTCTGGTTAACCCATGATACTGATTTAAAAACCCCTCAGAATCCAGTTCTGATCCCTTGACAATTATTCATCTTTGTAAAATAGCAGAATTGTCAGCAAAATGTAGAAAAGATTGAAATGTTCATTAAATAATCCAGTCACATACTGCGTAAAGAGCAGGATGGAGTATGCATATATCAGAGGGGTGATAACATACAGTGCATTCCAAAATTAACTGAGAGGGTGGTAAACAGAATCTCTTAACTTGGCAGAATTCAAAATCTGTAGATATGGTTCATTTATATGTGATACTATTAAGAGAGATGGCAAAATAAAATATTTTTATTAAGTCTTAGGATAGCAGAAATATAGAGATAAATGGGGAAAAAATTGATTCTCTGCCAATAGTAAAAGTAGGTAGATCAGTTGACCTGATAATGACAGATCTGCCAGCTTGTCTTTGCTCCCAGATGAACTAAGAGCAGAATAGATAGAGGCTTCAAATAATAAAATGTTAAAGAAGCTTAGTGATGATGATGATGATGATGAATAGTGATAGTAATAATAGTAATAATGTCAATCAACATGAGATTAGAGAAAATAATTCCTGTCAATCTAATTTTTATTCCTTAAACAAGATTACAGATTTTACTGATAAATAAAAGTATTTTGTTGCTTCTTTAAGCAATTCTTTGTCTAGAAAATCACATTTGATTAAAAAGATGAAACAATATAAACTCAAACTGGTTCACATTGGTGGAAATCCAGCACACTAATCTTGTGGCCAAGAAGGCCAGTGGCATCCTGGCTTGCATCAGAAACGATGTGACCAGCAGGTCCAGGGAGGTTATTCTCCCTCTGTACTCAGCACTGGTGAGACCACTCTTTGAATCCTTTGTTCAGTTCTGGGCCCCCACCACAAGAAGGATGTTGAGGCCCTGGAGTGAGTCCAGAGAAGATCAATGAAGCTGGTGAAGGGGTTGGAGAACAGGCCCTACGAGGAAAGGCTGAGAGAGCTGGAGTTGTTTAGCCTGGAGAAGAGGAGGCTGAGAGGAGACCTCATTACTCTCTACAAGTACCTGAAAGGAGGTTGTAGAAAGGAGGGAGCTGGCCTCTTCCCCCAAGTGACAGGGGACAGGACAAGAGGGAATGGCCTCAAGCTCTGCCAGGGGAGATTTAGGCTAGACATCAGGAGGAATTTTTTCACAGAAAGGGTCATTGGGCATTGGAACAGGCTGCCGAGGGAGGTGTTTGAGTCACCTTCCCTGGAGGTGTTTAAGGCACAGGTAGACGAGGTCCTGAGGTGCATGGTTTAGTGTTTGATAGGAATGGTTGGACTCAATGATCCAATGGGTCTCTTCCAACCTAGTGATTCTATGAAAATAACTAAAAGGAGAAACGTCCTTCAGCAATTCCTTTCCAGAGAGGTTCTACAGGGACTGGGTGTTGTCTTATGTTGTTTAACATTGTGTTGTTTTGGCTAAATAATGCTCTGGATAAAATCCTGAGTGCTGAACTTTGCATTTGACACAGAGGTTGGAAAAGTGGTCAGATAGAAGAGGAATGGCTGCCCAGTGCTGAGTAAATTGTAACATCTGGTAAGTGCAGATGAGCAAGCAATGTGCATTTCCATACATCCACTGTCAAGCTCAGATCAAAGGACCTCAAGGTGGTGTTTTTCATCCCTTGATACCTGAAGGGCCATGCAACACCTTTAAAAAAATCCTGGGTCTACTTATAGTCGCAGTGACTGTGGGGCACTGGCCACCTATATGGTGTTTGTGTGTAAATATCAGAAAGGTCGCAAACATTTCAGGACTAACTACTCATGTGCTGCAAATCACAATCATCCTAACTGCAGGGAGTCACACCATGGCAGGTTGGACTTGGAGCATTAGTAACTATATTATTAAAACATATAATTCTGAAAAATCCTAAGGCAGCAGTAGGAAAGAGCCAACCATAGGTGACTGTGGCACATGGCTCTGTGGCAAAAGAAATAATGAGTCCCTTGGATCAACAAAAATGAAAGATGCTGAGTTGGAAACATTGCTTGAGCTCTTTACTTGACCCATGTGTGCTCTCAGGTATCTAGTCCTGGTAACCACAACCCCAGAAGGAAGAGGGAAGAGCCATGATGTGAGTAAAAGTCTGTAAAGTGCATCTCATCACACCTGGGTTGAGGAGCTCAAAGTTGTTTGTCTTCTGACATATGGAAGAATTTCTAGACATAAGGAGGAATTTCTTCACCATGAGGGTGGTGAGGCACTGGCACAGGTTGTCCGTGGAAGCTGTGGATGTCCCATCCCTGGAGGTGTTCAAGGCCAGGTTGGATGGGGCCTTGGGTAACCAGATCTAGTGGGAAGTCCCTGCCCACGGTGGGTGGGTTGGAACTAGATGATCCTTAAGTTTCCTTCATCCTGAGTGGGTGGTCTAGAAAAGATTCACACCATGGTATCTGCCTTGTTGGCCTTTCTCTTGATTCTTCCCATTATATTTTGACCCTTTCATCACCATCATTAGGCTCTAGACAGTCAAAATACTCCCTAACAAGCGGGGCTACCCCGTCACTTCTCCTTTCTTGCCTGTCCTTTCTGAAGAGTTTATAGCCATCCATTGCAGCCCTCCAGTTGTGCGGTCAGCCCACTGTGTTTCCATGATGACAACTACATCAGAGTTTTCCAGCTACACAATGTTTTACAGCTACTCCTGTTTGTTGCCTGTGTTGCATGCATTGGTGTAGATGTGCACTTCAGTTGGGCTGCTCATCCCACAACCTTTTTTGGGCAGGAAGCCCTAATTCCTGCATGACTGTTCTTTGGTGTTACTATGGTTTCTAATAGATCGATAAGCCTGTGTCTGTGCTGCTGCATGGATCTCCATCCCCTGACACCACTGAGAGATTGAAGGACCTCACCAGCACGCCAATCCCTCAAACACTGCCATTTTACCCCTAGGTTCATCTCTGGGGATCCTGGTTTTACCCATTTCGTCCTTCAAATGCAGTTTATAGCTCTTCAGGAAAGGTACTTGTTTTGCAGCTGTCTAACCCTGGGGGCAATTAAATTTATTTGCTACCCATCTGTTGGGCTGCAGAGGTTCCCCCAGAACCTGTGGTTCTGCTGCTGTGTATGCCCTGGACTGTCCTGGCCATGTGTCTCCGCTGCTTGCCCCTGCCTTGGGTGAATTAGGATCCCAAAATGAGGCAGAGGGGTATTGCAGTCCCTGGAACCTCCTCAGTAACGCAAGTGAGACTACCTCCACCACACACTGCCAAATACCACCCACTGCTGTTTTCACCTCTATATATGTATTCTACATTAAACAACTCTGAATAAAATCACTCCAGGAGCAGAATTTGCTTTTGCCATCCCTCCTTCTCCATGCCAGCCAAGTGCCCTATCCACTAGTGCTTTTTTTCTCAGAATGTGCTTGTGCCTTGGTGCCCAGGCTTGCCCAGGACAAGCTCTGTGCAACCCCTCAATCTGTGACCCTGCTGGCTTTCCCCCAGCACCTACTCGGGTTGCTGAAGAAACTAACAGGGTTTGGGTTCTCAGGCAGGGGCAGGCACACAGTTTGTATGTATTTGGACCTAGCCTTAAGCAGAGAAAAAGACATATGGCAGCAGAGGGCTCTTCTTCTTCGCAGAGTAAGAGATCATGATCAAGAGATCATTAAAAGAATGCAGGATGAGACTTGGTAGATTCAGACTTGGGACAAAACCCAGTAATAGTTAACGATGTGGGAAACTAAGCAGTGGAGTAGCATGCTAAGGTCTGTAGGTATTTCTTCAACGCTGAATATTTTACGCAAAAATGTCTTTTTTTCTCAAAGGGATGCTCTAGTTCAAATGGAAGTGAATTAGGTCAGAGGAGTTCTCTGACCTGAAGTAGGTAGAAGATCACACAGATACTCCTCATACTCCCTCTGGCCTTGTGACTAATTCCCTTTGGTACAACTATTCCTAATACAAGTAAGATCCGCTTGGACCTGTGCTTGCCCTCAGGAACTTATAAACTAATTGTATTTGTTGTGTCAACCCATTAGATACTCATAGGCTGCATGCAGACTCATTAGTTAGACTGAATTGTGCCTTTGCTCTTTGAACATTATCAGAACATTCAGATCTAGCATGTTTCATGGTCTGCCTCCATTACTCCTTTGTACACAGATTCCTGTGGTTACTCCTTGCTAACAAACCACAGACTTCTAATGCACATATGCTGGTTTCGGTTGTTTCATAGATTGAAACTGTGGTGGCTGATGTCATCCTGATCTTTTAAATTTAGCTTACCTTTGATGAAATGCTTTACTGTTAGATTTTTTTTTTAAAAAAAAAATTTGTTTCATATCTCATGCTTTAAATTTGGTTTGTTTTTTTTTTTTAAATGGCAGCACAAATGCTGACAGAAGATGTATAGTAGCTCACATATCAAAGGTCTGCAGGCCCCTGGTATGTCCACACCTGCAGTGCCTGCAAAGGAGCCTGGTCCACAGCATCTCCCAGTGAGCAGGATGTTCATGGAAAGTGGCGCATGATAGAGAAGTATAAATACAATGGTAAATTGCATAAAGCACCTGCATTGAGTGCAAATGAGTTGTTCTGCTTGGAGATGGTACTACTCTCAATTTTCCCAGGGCACAATTAGGCAGTCAGACTCTTGCTGTGAAAACCTTAGATCTCTGTACCTCCTTTGTAGTCTGAAGCAGTCCATTTCTTCCTTTCCCCCTTTAAGAGCAAACACATAATAAAGAATTGGTCATGGGAAAGTTTTGAGAGGCCACCTCTATCTTCCATCAGCAGTGATATTCCACAGGCCTCTGGAGGAGTGAAGGTCCATTGGGTGTCATCTTCATGTCTTCATGACAAGCCATTCTTTCTAGAGGAGATCAGTAGCCCACGACTGCAGGAATATCAAGACCTGCCCAAGAGCCACTCTCTTCATTCAGTTTGTATTCTTACTGTGCTGTCTGTGCACTTAATGTGTGAATAATAGAGTAGATTTTTATGGCAGTTATTCAGCATCTACATACTTCTGCTGGAAGGTGGGCGGAGGAGAGTAAAGTGGGGAGGTTTTTCCTTAATGAAACTGTTATTATTTGCTGACAAGATCACTGCATATCTTAAGAAGAGGGAATTTGATCTCCTTCCAAATAACTAAACAGGAATTTGCACTGTGGAATATGTATGCAGCATGTGTATTCCAGGAAAAAACAGACTGTTTACAGTCCCATTGCCATAGAGACTTCAACATCTGTTAGGAAACAACATCAGTGATCACAGCGTCCGTGTTCTTTACAATGACTTGATTATTTTATCTGTCAGCCAGTGAAGCAGTACATGAACACACACTCCCACTAGACCCACCTCACGTGAATTCAACCTCATGGCAATCCCTCTGTCATGCTTCAAATATTCCTAATTGTGCTTCAGATATTCCTTCATCTAGCCTGAGAAAAATGTTCATTATGAAGCAGGTATGCCAGAAACATGTCCCCCCTGCCTGGGATTTTCACATGCAGACATTAACTCCAGGTGTCTTGGCTCTGAGAGGTGTTTGAGGGGTCCCTGAAGGAGAGTTGGACCTTGAGTCCTGCTCCTGCAAAGTTGCAGTCACATAGCATACATGCTTGAGTCCCTCCAGGAATGTAGCTCCACCACCCTCTCCTACCCAGGGATCAGCAGCAGTTAGACACGTGCAGTCTGATGCTTTCTTGCCCTGCAGATACCCAAGGGGACCCACTACACTGCCCACACCGTAGCTCCAATGCTACCACTACAGATCCAGGCCCATTATCAATCCCACCCAGGACTGGGAGAAACTTTTGAGTCAAGGAGGTTTTTGGCCATTAAGGCAAGAACATTAATTAGCATGCAGTATCTCAAGCACCGGCTGGCTGTCTGGCTCCTGTTAAAGAAGAGGCTGCTATGGATAAAAGACCTGGAGGATGGAGTGCAGCCCCTTTGTGCTTGGAAGTATGGCACCCGAGTGCCCTGCCATCAGCTGTAGTCACTGGCTAAAGGGGTGGAAGAAAGGGCCAATACCCACTAACGAGGAGAAGAGACATTTCACTCATTTAATTTCACAGCTTCCAAAACCAGCCTAAAACTGGAGGTAGGGAACAAGTGAGAATAAAAGCACTGTTTACATAATCCTTTGCCAGTGAAATGGGTCAGTGGTTCTTGCAGAAGAGGAACACAGTTTTTAAGAAATAAACAGCATTGCTTTACTCTTTAATAGCTGGACAGTCCTGCTTTCTTGGAGAGTAATACAGAAGTTTATGATGGGTTATATATGCCTTGACTTTTTCCCCCATGGTCTCTCCTCTGAACACAGCTCTGTAAAATGGAACATTCCTGCTGTTTTCTTTAAAGTAATCTGTAATTCCTTGGCTGTAATGCAAAGGGAGGCACCCATCTGTTTGTTTGGGTTTTTTTCCTCTCTTCCACAAATGCCTCTGTTTACATTAACTAGCAAATCCAGCTCGGAGAAGAATTACACAACTACAGACCTCCTGAGATTTCAATCTAATAGCAAATCTTGCTTAATCTTCCACGTTTGCTTCTTGCTTCACATTTGCAGCTCCTTGGCATTACATCTGTGCTGTGCTTTTACATATAAACCAGATTAAATGGCAAAAAGAACGCTGAACAGGAAAGCTGTGTTATTTCCACCTTGCAGGACTTACTGAAATGAGCCTGGCTATATTAAACGTGAGACAAAACTCCCATAGGGAGCATTAGACTGAGTGATTCATATAAACACTTAAAGAAGTCAGTCTTGGTTCAGCTTCCTAGTCAATTAAGGTGGGTAATGGCGTGCAATTAGCAGAGCCCTTCTTTGGAGAGCAACTCTGATAGAAACCTAACATTTATATTCGCTGGGAACCAGCAGGATGAGTATTGGGTAACAGCAGATAACCCGGAATTTGAGTAATTCTTTCAGGCAAGGAATTGCAATTGTCTTTTCTGTGGAACTGCCTAGTGCTGTGAAACATTCTTTGTCTCTGTCCTTTATGTGGGCCATCTGGAGAAGAAAATCTCATCAGCTTCTAGAAATGCAACCAAGTTTATGATCACTTTCTTTTGCAGTTCACTTATAAGGGAGATAATTTTAACAGGAGGAAGTTGGAAGGAAAGGCAAATTACAGGTATGTGCATTTAATATGTGTTGATATAGGTGTATATGAAGTTGCTTTATTTCCCTGTAGTTTGCACTATCTGGTTTTCAGCAGACATGGCTCAAATCCATCCTTCCTGTTAGCTTTTTGCTTCCACCCGCATGCCATGGAGCTTGATTCCAACCTTGGCACTTGTGCTGCAGACACTAGCGTGGCTGCTGTGTGGTGGTGTGAATGATCAGCACCAGTGGTCACGGGCTGTGGGGAGCCCCACCCTGTAATAATGAACGCTTCTCTCTATGAGCTGAAAAAACACTGCATGCCAGGGCACCCACCTCACAACAACTTTTATAGGCGACTTCTTCTCTTGGATTACTTTGGTCCCTGCTCAGCTTGGCAGATGGCTGGCTCCCCTGTCACAGCGGCTTTGCCAGCTCTGGAAGCAACCCAAGCATCAGCTGCTGTGGGGATGCTAATAGAGCTATAGCTGAAACAAAGCGCATTGCTGAAAGCATAGAGCTGGGTAGCCAAGTTTCAGCAGCACTTCCAGATGTGAAGCGGAGGAGTTGGTTTTAAGCTACTTTTCAGATTTTTTTAATTCTTTCTGATTTTTTTTCTGTACAGACTGCGAACAATTTGTACTCTTTGCTCTCATTCAGCTGCATGTTTCCAGCAGTGATTGCTTAGCATTTTTTTCTAGCTGAGACCCTCTGACTGATGCCTCCAAGGTAATCCTATTCTGACAGATCACCCCATTGGCCAAGGAGGGCCAATGCCTATACTCACTCAACCTCTTTACTTTGGGGAGTGAGGACTGAACAAAGACTGATTTTTGACCACCCAGTTTGTCAAGGAGTGCTCCAAGGAGGTGTTATTGCTGAGTAAGTTCCTGTCTGCGTGGGCACTGAGGAGAAGGGGCAGAGACTGCTGGAGAACCACACCAGGTATTTATTTCTCTAGTGAAGCAAGAGCTTGGATCCAAACCTCAGTCTCCATGTCAGCACTCTGCACTGGTGCTTCAGCTTCTCCCTAACACGCATCATGGGGATTAACATCACTGGCTATGTTCTGCCCGTAATTTCAAGCAAACTCCTTAACAAATTCTGCAACATTTTCTGAGGGAATCACATGATTCTGAGGAGGGATTAAATTGTGAGAGGAACTAGAGAGATCTCCAGTGCAGCCTGTCAATGCTTCTTTCCAGGTGATAAGAAATGAGTGTGATGGTTCCCTGGTTTCTGCTGCTCCTTCTCCTGGTCAGCTTTGGCTCACCTGCACCCAGGTTTTCGGTGCGTATCTCTTAGTTAGTGTCTGTACAACCTCTCAATCATTTATCATCCCCAATCATATAGAGACAGGTGCTTTCCAAGAAAACGGACATGGTCCTGCAAGAGCAAAGCAAAAATGTGTCTACCTGCAGCTAAATTAATGTCACTTTTGCTGTCTTGATAATACGTGGTTTGAATGGCATTAGCTCCCTCGATGGTTGGACTGGCATTGCCAAGAATTAAAAACAACAGAAGTCCCTTAAAGGAAAAAATAAGTCATTTTATGGCCACTGAAAAAATAATCTGCTTGATTCCCTCAGGGAAAACTGCCTTCATTTATTAATTGTGATTTTAAAAGCACAAAAGGGGAAGAGGTGGTACCATAGTCTGAGACAATCTGTGTTCTTCTGATGAACAAATTACTCTTGGGCCATCACAAGGAGGTTCAGAGATGGGCAAGGAAAGCTTGGTGAGCTCAAGGCTGTCTGCAGCAAGTCCCTGTGTACCTCCAGCCTCAAAATCCTCTGTGGAGGAAAACCAACAGGCCCAGGAGAAGAAGATGCAGCTGGGAGGCCACATTTGGGCACACTCATCAGTTTGCTGTCCTGGGCAACTGCTTCTTCTGCTTATGCCTAGAACAGGCCCTGAGGTGGTATCATTCAAATCGGCTTGCACAGAGTGAAAATAGCAACTGATTCTTATTGCGTGGGTTTGCTTTGTTGTCTTAGAAGAGAGCTTGCTCTGTTTTGTTACATTTTTAATAGAGTAACATCAGTCACAGACTAGATTGTTGCTGAAAATGTTTACACCATCCAGTATGGGCCAGATTCTGGTCTTAGTTGTGGTAATGCAGACTTGAAATTACTCCACTGATCCTAGTAAACTCATTGCTTTCCTTTAATTTGCACCAAAACAGTTCTTTTCCAGTTTTGCAAGAAGATGTTTCTGGCTGATTTGGCCTGGCTGCAGTGCAAGAAGCGTTTCCCCACCACCACCACTTCCCGGAGTAGTTTCAAAGTCTGCAGACACACTGAGTTCATTAAATGAGAGTCAAGACAAATTATTTTTGTCGAAAGTAATTTTCTGCGTATCTGATCATATTCTAGGATGCTCTGAGCAGTGGCAGGATTGTTGTAGAAAGCCCGTTTCAGCTTAGTTCAACATAGCAGCCCATGCTGTGCATAATTCGTTTATCTTAGAGACCACCATCAAATCATCTTGATCCACAGAGACAGTGTGACATGTTAGGATCAAGAGGATACAGATACTCTGCCTCTCTCTGTCTCTCTGTTCCTAACACTGACTGAAGCATGGAGGTTTTTTGTTTGATTTTCTCCATAGGATAAAGATATCTGCCTCGCAGACAACAATGAATTAAGACAAAGGTTAAAACATCTTCAAGACTTGCTTTACTTATATGAACTGCAACTGAAGGACATTCAGGCGAACATTTACCATAGAACAAAAAGTGGGCTGTTCTCAGCCAACAGGACCATGCAGCCTGAGGTGCTTTTACCCACAACCAGTGGAAATTTGATAGTCTATGACCAAGGTATGATTTGCAGTAGCATGTGTGGAAATTTCAAGTTGCCACAATATTTATTTCTCCCTGCAGTATCCCATCTATCTTACTTTATTTCTTCTAAAAGTTTTAGATTTTTTTAAAGTGGATTGTGGTTTAAAATGCAGTCAGGTAGATGGGAAGGGGAAGAGCAGACAGTTGACCCCGGTACCAGCAGGTATTCCCTGGGGCCAGAGTCAGCTGGGCCAGCTTTAGGCAGCTAATCCCTAGGCACAGGGCAGACATCTGGAGCTGGGCTTTTCATCTGACACTCTGGCATAGAGGTGAACAGGTACCTCTCATATGTTTTCCATCAGAGCTGCTTTAGACATCAGCTTTAGGAAGAGATGAGTCTTGCTCTTGAAGAACCCATCTTTCCCGAGTGACTTATGGAAGCCTATTTTGCCTGGCTCAGCTGCAGATATCTGTTTAGAGGAGCACAGCCTCCCTGTTCCTCGGTTCCTCCACCACATCTGTGGCATAGCAGCAGGAATACATACTCTGTTCCTTGGTGTCATTTTGAGAACATGGACATAACGAATTGTGGCCTATGGCCAAGGTTTTCTCCTTTGTGGGCATTACATAGGAAGAGTGAAGCCCTGAGGTCCTGAAATTCACTCTCCTCATCCAGCCCTGGTAGAGCTGGTCACAGGAACTTAGCCTCTTATTTTAGTAGTTTTGGGCCCCGATGCAGTCTGAAGTACAGCTGAGGTTACTTTCCACATGGGAATTTGCTTCTTTGCAAATGATCTTGCTGACAGAACAAGCCCTGGTCTTGCATTGCTCCTATGCTGCAGCTCCAGCCTGAGCAGCAGCCGCCCTGTATCTCACCAGAGATTTAGGAGTGACTTCCTCAGAGGGCTTGGCTCTAAAGGCTCTCTGCATCAGGCCCAGGGATTTGCAAACAAGCATTGCTACTACAATATCAAACTGATTGCTTCAGCTCTGTGGGGCTTGCAGAGCTGCTTGCTGCCCAAGTGTCCTTGTCCCATGTCTCAGCAATGTCTTCTCTTGGCTGTGCATACCTCTGCTTTCTTCCCTCCACCATTTAACAAATCAGTACTGTTTTGCCTAGATTGCTCCGCAGTGTATAATCGGAAGACGACCAAAAATGGTTACTACCGGATCAGGCCCAGAGCTGACCAAGAGCCTTTCCTAGTGTATTGTGACATGTCTGATGGGGGGGGATGGACCATCATTCAGAGGAGGAGTAACGGCAAGGAGAATTTCAACAGGTGGGTGCGTTGTTCTTGCATCAGCAGGGCTTACAGTCAGGCCTCCAGCTTACCACCAGCCATTCCAATGCCTGGACAACCCAGTGTTTGAGAAGCAGGGTAGGAAAGACTGTACTGCAGTGATGATAACTTTGCATTAGGACGATCTGGTGGTACATATTGGTAGCAGGAGGCTGTTTTCAAAATGGATCTATAAAGCTTTCTCCATGGCTTCTCTGCATTTAAGTGTGTACATGTGTGCATATTTGTTTTATCATTGTTGGAGACTGTCAAAGGCTCCAAATTGACAGGTATCTGCTGCCACTGCATAGACTGAGGCCTGTTGAATGCATTTTCTGCTCTCATATCAAGAGTTATGCTCAGCATGGTGCAACCTTTATTTCTCTATTCAGATTATCCAAAACTGTGCCAAACTACTGGTCCAGATTGTCCTTTCTCTATACAAAATCCCAGCCAGGTGTCTTTCATCTGGAAGAGTCTAGGAGGAGAGATGCTCTGGTAGCTCAATAAAGAAGAAACATCCCCGTGCAGAATAATTCATTAGCACAGTGCATACGATTTCATGGCATGTCTAGTGTCTTTTACAGTGGGTACAGTCTGTTGCAAAGCTACTTCAACTGGCTTTAAGATGGGTTGCCCAGAGAGTGGTAGCTCTCTGGCTGTGGTAGTTCAGCCCTCAGCACAGGTAACTGATAAATATCACAAAGAGGAGCATTGACTAGTATGTAGGTCAGACAGAATTAATATCCTGAATAACAACATGAGACAGGGAATAAACACAGAGTTAATAAAGCTGGAAATCATGATGAGACACAGATTTGATGGATGAACCACTCAGTGGGTAAGGAATTGGCTGGATGGTTGCACTCAAAGAGTTACGGTCAAGAGCTGAATGTTCAAGTGATGTATGGCACTCCTTAGGGGTTGGTATGGGGACCAATGTTGTTTAACTTCTTCAATGGAGACATGGACAGTGGGATTGAGGGCACCCTTGGCAAGTTTGCCAATGACACCAAACTGTGGGGCACAGTTGATACACTGGAGGAAAGGGATGCCATACAGAGTGACTTTGGGAGGTTTGAGAAGTGGGCCAGTGCAAACTTCATGAAGTTCCGGCAAGGCCAAGTGCAAGGCCCTGCACCTGGATTGAGGCAACCCCAAGAACAGTTACAGGCTGGGCAGAGGATGAATTGAGAGCAGATCTGAAGAGAGGGACTTGGGGGTGCTGGTAAATGGGAAGCTCAACATGAGCTGGCAATGTACACTTGTAGCCCAGAAAGCCAAACATATTCTGGGCTGCATCAAAAGAAGTGTAATCAGCAGGTTGAGGAAGGTGATTCTGCCTCTCTACTCTGCTCTCATGAGACCTCACCTGGAATACTGAATTCAGTTCTGGAGTCCTCAGCACAGGGAGGACATGGTTCTGTTAGAGCAAGTCCAGAGAAGAACCACTAATACTAATATACAAAACAAGTAATACATGATATAATTGCTCATCATCCACAAACCAACACCCAGCCTGTTCCCAAGCAGTGATTCCTAAGCAGTGAACCCTGGCCCTTGGCCAACTTCCCATTTACTTGTATTAAGCATGATGTTGTATGATGTTGGATACCTCCTTGGCCAGCTTGTGTCAGCTGCCTGGCTATGCTCCCTCCCAGCTTCTTGTACGCCTGTACACTAGCAAAGTACGGGGAACTGAAGAAGTCCTTGATTTTCTTAGCAGAAACTAAAAACGTAAGTGTATTATCAACATTCTTCTTATAATCACTCTAAACCACAGCAGCTTCTGGGAAGAAAATCAACTCTATCACAACTGAAACCCAGACAAATCCACAACATTAATTTCCAGCCAGGAGTATTTTTGCATTACCACTCTCTCAAGAACAATATCAGACGCATTGCTGAAGACCAATATGACAACTGCTATTTTCCCCTCCCATCTAACTGAACAACTCATTCTGTGAGCACTGCACCTGACAGTTTGAAGGTGTGATCCCAGTATATGTGTGTGCACAGGTTTAGCAGGTGAAGAAGTAAGCTGTGAGTTGTATTTACTTCTAAGGCAGAGTGATAAATCTCAGTTTGTGATGAATCTAGAAAACAATGTCTAGAAATACAGCTGAAGTTTTACTGTTACCATAGCTAAGTCTCACCAACTGTCTAATTCCCTCATGTGCTGAAATTGTTATTTGTGTCTCACTGCAGGAAATGGGATGATTACAAACTGGGATTTGGGAAATTCCAGGGCAAGAATGATGAATACTGGCTGGGCAATGACCACATCTATGATCTCCTCACTAGAGGTGCAAGTATATTCCCTCCACAGATTTCTTTTCAGTGTGTGTGAGATAGATCACTTAACAGGACACCGGTTTATGTTTAGGAGAGATGTCACTGAAGATTGATCTGATGGACTGGGATGGGGAAAGACGTTATGCAGTCTATGAAAATTTCCAGCTTGCGAATGAGCAGGTCAGAAATGGAGAGAGTGGTAATTTACTTGTTTTATCTGTGAGGGTGGGGCATCTGCATGTGCAGCATCAGACTTCAGTATCAGGGTTGTAATTAGTGCTCTGTAAAGCTTCCCTGCTTTGGTTCCATGGGACTCCTGGTTTGGCTGACTGACAAACAGCCTCTAGAGCAGGGACATAAGCTGGGAATTTCTTCCTCACAGTTGCTGAGTGACCAAGTCACTGGGTGACAGGATTTTGCATGCTCTCTTGCTAACTCTGCTGCTGCACGGACAGTAACTCTCCACCACAGAGAACAGGGGTTCCCATGCACGTTTGCCTCTGGCCTCACGGTTAAAAGAACCTTCCCTGAGGGAGGAGACAAGGGTTTGAACCTCTGCAGGAAAACTGAACCCTTGCTTCATAGGACAGTGCATTAGGCTGTCACATAAAAGAAGCCCTATTTACTTTGCTTTAAAAGAAAATAATGAACTCTAATCAAAGCTACACCAGGGGAAGTTTAGATTGGACATTAGGAAAAAATTATTTACAGAAAAGGTAAAATTATTTACAGAAAAGCACTGGAACAGGCTACCCAGGGAGGCAGTTGAGTCACCATCCATGGAAGTGTTTATAAGGTGGGTTGATTAAGTGCTTAGGAACTTGATTTAAAAGGTGGGTTGATTAAGTGCTTAGGAACTTGATTTAATAGTAGACAGGTACAGTTGGAGTTGATGATCTCAAAGGCCTTTTCCAACCTAATGGTTCTATGATTCTAAGCTTTGAAAGAGCAACCGGTAAGTTCCTGTCCTGAAGAGAGGTTTCTGTAGCACTACACTTAGGGTTACAGGCACAGAAAGCTCAAAGACAGGCACATCCCCATATTTTCATGTTTACTTTCTAGCTTCAGAAAGTGTCCTGCTCAATGCAGGTGCTGTTCTTCAAACTTGCATTTCTGAACACCACACATAAAGTAGCTAAAATACCCAAGGACATGAGTTCCATTGCATGGACCAGTGCCAGCCCCACACCACTCCAGAAATGCACATATTACATTCAGTTTGTAATTCGAGTTTTCTTATGAAAAGTTTGGACAGCTTCATTTTAATGACTCACTACTGTTTTTCATAAATAAAAGTGGTATATGATGACAGGAAAAAGCCCACATCACAGAAGTAGTCATCAATTTCATATCAAATGCTCTCAGTTCTGTTAGCTGTGTACAATGGAACTATTCTCCTAAGAATTCCTGCCAGGTCAGGAACATGTCGCTAGAAATCAGGATTCTAGATCTTCAAGGAGCAGAATTCCTGAAGAGTTATTCTTGCTGGACAACTGATGAGTTTTATGAAGGCAACTCTGTCACAGTTTCCTGCCCAGTTGTATTTGATGAGCTAGGAAGAACCTTCCAGCTTGTTGTATAGTGTATCAAGTAGCTATTGAAAGACAATGAAGCCTGAAGCCCTTTTTTAAGCAGCAACTGTAATGAGTGATCCCTTCTGGAAGTTTAAATCCCTACACTAGACTCATTAAAGCATGGGGCAAAAAGTCATCCTTTACTTCAGCAGTCATACCGTTGGCAGGGAATACAATGGCCAGGGCAAATTTGATCTAAAGAATGGGAGGAAAGGTAGAAAGAGCTGATATCAAAGACATATTTCACGTATTCTTGCAGGACAATTACAGGTTATGGTTTGGCACATACTCTGGTAATGCTGGTGACGCTCTGTCTGGTGGGAGCAATTTTGAAGTTCAGTGGTCAGCCTCTCACAGAGGGATGCAGTTCACCACATCTGACAAGGATCACGATCGATTCCTGGCAGGCAACTGTGCATCAGAGAACATGGGTGGTTGGTGGTTTAACAGGTATGGAAAACAGTTGATTTGTCTTGGATACAGAGGGTATGGGTGGATGTACAGCCTAGAGGACTTGCCCACCTTACAGCAACTGGAAGTTGTTGTGTGCCTTCACCACCCCACACAGCCAAGTCTAAGATGTTCACACCTCCAGATCCTCAAAGGAAAGCAAGCTGCTGCTTTCATTCTGAAGCAAAGTAAGTGAGTTGCACTCACTTTAAGAAACCAGGCCACAGGTAAGTTGTATTAATTTTAAGCATATGGGTCAAAATAAAGGCACGAGGGAGAATCACTTGCAAGAAAAAGGGCCCAAATAAAATTCTCTAAAGCACTTTGTGTTATATCGCAGGAAAGAAAACAATTGTAGCCACTGCAATGTGAAGTATATACAAAGGACTTTATTGCAGGGCATGTCTAGAGGGAAAGCTACATCTTAACGGTCCTGATGGTCTGTTTGCTAGTTGGACATACCCCACACATCAACAGACAGGGGCTCAGACTCACCAACCCTGAGAGCATGGACATGCTGTGCTCAGTTTTCCTGCAGGATGACCAAGCCCTCATCACACACAAACTGAAATCCGTGGGGCTGAAAAAAAATGTACATCAATAATGGGATTTACCTCAATCAAAAGACATCTGCGTTTTCAGGTGCCAGTATGTAGCTGACTACATCTGAGCTAGAGCCTACCAAATGGCACTGCACCCCTCTGTTTATGTCCCTAGTTAATACACTTGAAGGAGTCAAAAAGTTGAATTACCTGATCAGCATAGGTGTCTACTTTAGGATGACCCGCATACTTCTGCATGTTCCACTAAACGCATTAAGCAGATCTCCATAGCAGGACTTCAGTTCACCAGTTCAGTAAAGACAGATACATCTAGGTGTTTGAACCTGTCAACAAATCCCACCCTGGGGTTTCTAAATGTGTGTTGTGTGAAAATTGTACTTCACTGTAATTATGTAGTGTAATTATGCAATGTCTTCCCACACTAAACCTCATCTCCTTTTTCCCCTATTCTACACTGTTACAAGGTGCCACGCTGTAAACCTCAACGGACAATACTACAGAAGAGGAAGGTACAATGGATCCCATGACAATGGCGTGGTTTGGTCTACATGGCACGGGGTGTGGTACTCACTAAAATACTCAGCCATGAAAATCAGGGCTCCGTTCTTTGTTGATGGTGCGAGTGGAGATGATGAGAACAGTCAGGACAGCTGAAACCTGATGACTTGGAAAGAAAAAAGTACAAGCTGAAAAGAATTGTATGTTAATAGCCAGCCTGCTGCTGCTCCCAATTGCCAGACCTGCACTGTGGTTACTGGAATTGCGTATATTTCTACTAGCCGAAACTAACATCGTGAGCTGTTTGAGCACAGCCAGCCAACAATTTAATGAAAAACATATGGATGTCAGCCACAGATTAACTATGGTTTTATTTCCAGAATTATTAGAACTTCATTGGAAACAGTTTATAAAATATTCTCTGGACCCGGAATGATGAAGCATGTTCTTCAAGGGCTAAATCTTTCTTATCTTTATTTTAACTGTTGGTGCTTCAGTTGTGAGAACATAAGAGGAGAAAAAAAGATTGTGGAGAACTGGGTTTCATCTGATGTGCCTTCATTAGTGCTTTGTTCTGGATCAGGAGAATGTTTTTAAGCAACTCTCCTTATGGTCTAAAATGGCCACACTTCACTTTCAGAGCACTTATGGAGCATTTGAAACCATGGATATGCTCCAACTGCTATTGTGTGTCCAGACTAAGGCTACGTCAGAGTAAACCCCCAGGACAAAGATAGTGTGGACAACTGGGCTTCATTTGCCAACAGTTTCCCACTGCAGATCCACTTCTGTAGGACACTGCGACCCATTAATGCAGACAAAGACAACACCGTCAAACAGACTTAGGCAGCTTTTACTAAATTTAAGATGAGCATGGATATTCTTAGGGGTTCATAACATGCATTCATGACCCATTTGTACATTCTTGTGCAATTTACAGGGTGGCTTTGAGTTCATGAAGAGGAATCAGAAAATGGAGTGATTGAACCATAAAGCACACTGCTTCCATTGTCTTATTGCAGTGAAACAAAAAAGTAACACAAATGGTTGAAAGAAATGGAATACTGAAAATTTATTTTCTGCAAGTTGTTAATGACAACAGTTAAAAATGAACAATAACATCAGCTTAAAGCAAATTATTTAACTACCATGTTGTAGAATGAGCCTATTGTTTCTGCTTTACAGTAATTTTTCAAGCTGGTAGTTCTTTTACGTTTATTTGCTTTTGGATCCATACATATTGTAATTTGTATTATATATCTATAAAGTGTGAAATAAAACCACCTAAGTAGGACTTTACATTTTGTATGTGGTTTTCAATAGTGGGAACCTGGAGAGAAATATGGTCAGTCTGACCTCAGTGCCAGGGAAAGTCATGGAACAGGTGATCTTGAGTGCTATCATGAAGCACTTACAAGAGAACCGGGTGATCAGGCCCAGTCAACATGAGTTCACAAAAGGCAGGTCTTCCCATGCTAACCTGATCACCTTCTATGACAAAGTGACTCGGCTGCTGGATGAGGGAAAGGCTGTGGATGTGGTCTTCCTGGACTTCAGCAAAGCCTTTGACGCATTTTCTCACAGCATTCTGCTGGATGAAGGCATTGAATGCACCCTAAGTAAGTCTGCAGATGACACTAAACTGGGTGGAAGTGTGGATGTGCCGGAGGGCAAGGAGGCTCTGCAAAGGGACCTAAACAGGCTGCACCGCTGGGCTGAGTCCAACGGCATGAGGTTTAACATGGCCAAATGCCGGGTCCTGCACTTGGGGCACAACAACCCTACGCAGAGCTACAGACTAGAAGTCTGTCTAGAAAGCTGCCTGGAGGAGAAGGACCTGGGGCTGTTGGTTGACAGCCAACTGAACATGAGCCAGCAGTGTGCCCAGGTGGCCAAGCAGGCCAATGGCATCCTGGCTTGTATCACAAACGGTGTGACCAGCAGGTCCAGGGAGGTTATTCACCCTCTGTATTCCGCACTGGTGAGACTGCACCTTGAATACCTTCAGTTCTGGGCCCCTCACCACCAGAAGGATGTTGAGGCTCTGGAGCGAGTCCAGAGAAGAGCCACGAAGCTGGTGAAGGGGCTGGAGAACAGAACCTATGAGGAGCGGCTGAGAGAGCTGGGGTTGTTTAGCCTGGAGAAGAGGAGGCTGAGAGGAGACCTCATTATCCTCTACAAGTACCTGAAAGGAGGTTGTAGAGAGGAGGGAGCTGGCCTCTTCTCCCAAGTGACAGGGGACAGGACAAGAGGGAATGGCCTCAAGCTCCACCAGGGTAGATTTAGGCTGGAGATTAGGAGGAGGTTTTTCACACAGAGGGTCATTGGGCATTGGAATAGGCTGCCCAGGGAGGTGGTTGATTCACCTTCCCTGGAGGTGTTTAAGGCACTGGTGGACGGGGTGTTAAGGGACATGGTTTAGTGTTTGATAGGAGTGGTTGGATTCAATGATCCAGTGGGTCTCTTCCAACCTGGTTATTCTATGATTCTATAATTAAAATCTTGAGAAAGCTTGTAATAAAAGAATTTCATTCTTTTGGTGTTGGCTACCTTGGGTGGTTTAGAGGGTCTGCAAGGTTAAGTTTAATTTCCATGGCTCAGGTTACCCTGAAGACAATGCAGGGATATGCAGTTCCTCTGTTTTGTCAGGAGCTAAGCCCCGTTCTCACCATTTCCTAGACGTTCCAGTGATTGCAAATGTGACCACTGGAGTGCAATGGGCCAGCCCTCCTGGGAGTTTTGCTCCTAAAACCCGTGCCCTGGCAAGGCTGCTATTCCCAAGCATTGGCATGTACCCACCTGGCATGAAATTTGCACTGACATCTCTGAAATGAGGTTGCCCTTGTGAAGAAAGGAGTGTGAACATCCAGTAATTGTTACTGTCTTTCCGATCACTACTTCTGTCTTACAATGGTAAAAATCTTAGTGCAAGGTGCTAACTGCATGTTCGGAATGTAAGGAATCACTGTGCACACCCTGTAACCATGTGGCCACTGATGCAGTGCTGAGGGCAGAAAGGGCTATTTTTGTCTAGGCAGAAGACAGAAATCTGAGTTAGATAAGTTAATTCCTTCTGTCAGATGATGCTAAATTCCATTTTCAATACAGGGCTAGAGAAGCAGGGTGAAGATTACAGACTGCTGATACTCAACTCTGTGTGCTGGAAATCAACTACAGCACCAAAGGGACAGCATTAGTGGTTTGAAGTTCATTGAGAAGTTGACACCAGGCTGATTACTGGAGTATCAAGCAAAGACATTAAGTCAACAGGGCTTAAAGACAACATGGAGCCAGTGTCGGTATTAGAGAGACAGACGATTTAGTTGGCTTAGCTGCACCCAGCATCAATATGTTCTGGTGCTCTGCTTTTCTTTCTTGAGAGAGAAAAAGAAGCCAAGATCTGACAAGCTGGAAGAGAAGGGGATCTCCCTTGCTGTCCTAGATGTAAAACGTGCCCAAGCCCATCTCATGCATTACAGTAGCTGTTCTGAACGCAATCCAACATTGAGACGAGGTTGCTGAAAGCAGCATCTGGCTCAGAGCAAGGCTTTCCCTCCTCTGTCCTCCTGTGGCACATAGAACCCTCTCAGAGATGCAGGGGTCACAGGGATTTGTGCAGGACCCTGAAACTCCCACAGCAAACCCCAGTAAGTGTTTCAGAACCCTCTTTATCAATAAACAGAGTTAAATGCCACTAGCAGAATAGTTATTTGATCTGAGGGCTACTGCAAGGCACAAATCACTTCCACTGAAGATTAAGGGAATGCTTGCTGACTGTTGCTGTGCCGTACATTTGATCTCCCTTTTCCCCATGGTCTCCCATGCTGCGAGGCTCACAAAAGCTATGAACAGATACCGTGGCACCGTAGCTCCAAAGCTGACACATCACTCCTTCAGGGCCAATGTGCTTCACGTGGTGGAGTTTACCTTAATACATGGGTGGTGAGTAACCTGAGCAGCAATTGTTTCTGATTTCCAGCTCATTTAAGTCAATTTGAAGACTCGTTATATTTTATTAACTTTGGATCGATCTTCAAGTGTGGACATGTTCTCAAATGCTTTAAGCAGCATTTCAATCTGACAGTTTATGGCAACGTGTAGCTGGTCTGAATGCCATGCTCGGTTGAAAGGCTGAACACTGACAACACAGCATGCTGGCACAACTCCTGACAAAGATGGAGCTCACATCATACTGCAAGTTAGATCCAGTGTTCCAGCATAAGTTATGAAATGTTACACAACAGAGAGGCCATTCAGATAGTCTGGTGGCAAAATGTTAAGCATCTTACCTTTCCTAGACTGTCACAGCAAGCCCTCCCTTTGAGCGCCTGCCAAGTTACCTCTGGACAATTCAGTGGGGTGCCATCAGTAACCAGCTAACACACAGCAAAGCTTTACAACTGTTGTTGATTTGGGGGAAAAAATGATGACTGGTACATCTGGTACATGACTGGTACATTCTCACAGCACTCTGCTACGGAAACTGTCAGCCTCTGGCCTGGACAGACACACACTCTCCTGGGTAGAAAACTGGCTGGATGGCCGGGCCCAGAGAGTGGTGGTAAATGGTGTTAAGTCCAGCTGGAGGCCAGTGACAAGTGGGGTTCCCCAGGGCTCAGTGCTAGGTCCAGTCCTGTTCAATGTCTTCATCAATGACCTAGATGAGGGCATTGAGGGTACCCTTAGCAAGTTTGCAGATGACACAAAGCTGTGTGCAAGTGTCGATCTGCTGGAGGGTAGGGAGGCTCTGCAAAGGGACCTAAACAGACTGGACTGCTGGGCAGTGTCCAACGGCATGAGGTTTAACACGGCCAAATGCCGGGTCCTGCACTTGGGGCACAACAACCCTATGCAGAACTACAGACTGGGAGAAGCCTGGCTGGAAAACTGCCAGGAGGAGAGGAATCTGGGGTGTTGGTTGACAGCCAACTGAACATGAGCCAGCAGTGTGCCCAGGTGGCCAAGAGGGCCAATGGCATCCTGGCTTGTATCAGAAACAGTGTGACCAGCAGGTCCAGGGAGGTTATTCTCCCTCTGTATTCAGCACTGGTGAGGCCGCTCCTTGAATGCTGTGTCCAGTTCTGGGCCCCTCACCACAAGAAGGATGTTGAGGCTCTGGAGCAAGTCCAGAGAAGAGCAACGAGGCTGGTGAAGGGGCTGGAGAACAGACACTATGAGGAGCGGCTGAGAGAGCTGGGGTTGTTTAGCCTGGAGAAGAGGAGGCTGAGAGGAGACCTCATTATCCTCTACAAGTATCTGAAAGGAGGTTGTAGAGAGGAGGGAGCTGGGCTCTTCTCCCAAGTGACAGGGTACAGGACGAGAGGGAATGGCCTCAAGCTCCGTCAGGGTAGATTTAGGCTGAAGATTAGGAGGAGTTTTTTCACACAGAGGGTCATTGGGCATTGGAATAGGCTGCCCAGGGAGGTGGTTGATTCACCTTCCCTGGAGGTGTTTAAGGCACGGGTAGATGAGGTATTGAGGGACTTGGTTTAGTGTTTGATAGGAATGGTTGGACTAGAAGATCCGATGGGTCCCTTGCAACCTGGTTGTTCTGTGATTCTGTGATTCTGTGATTTGTGATCTCTGGCTTGAAAACACAACAAAAAAACATCAACGTTAACTTTTGTACTTCACCACAAGATTCTCTGGCACTCATGAGATGTTGTCAAGCCATTTTATTTTTCTTTTTGTTCACAAAACAGGTATTATTCAAATATTTTTTTAATTCACTTCTTTTGTTCAAAATTTCTTTTGATCTTGCGGTAGTAGTTATTGTAAATTCATTTATGTTAAAAACTATAACAAAGGCAAAAATTAGTATGGAAAGGATGGATGATTCAACAGTTCTCTCACTACCTTTTACAGGTGTTTAAATGCTGCAGTAACATTTCTATGTGGACTAAAATTTGATCATCTATTTTCTTTGCCCTCCCAGCAGCATGTCCTTTTCTACTCATTTCCTGCAAATATTTGTGCATTACTGGTTTCTTGGTATAAATATTGGCAGAAATAAAATATCAGAGTCTTGAATGACAAAGAATGCCCTCCTGTGAATTTTAATTTCATTCCAGGTATTCAGCATCAATCATTTGCACTTTCATGCCAGCTAAGAGAAACATCACTATATGACTTACCTGAGCAACTACAACAAATCAACACGGTTCAATAATGACTACTAGAAAAAATGATGAAAACTGCTCACCACTTGAGCTTTTGTTTTCTAAATGGGCAATGATTCATCAATTAGATGGTTGAGGATAGTGCACAGGGGATGCTTTAGGTTGTCATAATCTACTAGTACACAGTCAACAAGGTGAGAAAGTTTGGGTTGGTGGTATTCATTATATACAATGCACAAAATTTGTCTGCTTTACACAATAAAATCTATTGGCTATTCCTGCGACACGTCTTCACCAACACATGCTTTCCCAGGGTATTTTGTGTGTATTTTACACATATACATAGAAAAAATAATCATATGGAAGCACTTTCCAGTAATTAGAAAGGAATGTGTTCCCACAAGTCAGATGTGGAGTTTCATTCCTTCCTGCTCCATGCAGAGGTAACACGATTCCCACTGCTTCCTTCAACAGATCTCGCAGACCCTCTCCTGTGCACACCCCTCCTGCAGGGCTGCAGTGAGTCACTCAGATCACCAGCTTCTCAATGCTCAGAGTACTTGTTTCGTCCTCTTCATTTGAGCCAAAATATCCAGGGAGGTCAATCATCTGCTGCTCTGCCTCTGTTAAACCAAAAGTAGTATTATCATAAAAGGCAAACTCGGGGTCCAAGGGGAAGCTTTGGCACTTGTCCCTTCTGTGCTGGGCAGGGCTTACACTTAGGACTCTCTGCGAATTATCTTTGCCAGCCAAGCCCGTTTCCTTCCTCCACACACCTCTGGGGTTAGGTGAAGGGCCCCTCTTACTTCGGCTGGGCTCAGGCTTATCAACAACCTTCTCCTGACCAGCAGGCTGGCGGTCAGTGATCAGGTCCAGCTTCTTCACCGGGAGACCTGACCTGTGGTGGCACTTCGCACCATGGCCCTGCAGCTCACACCCTGGCACAGTGTGGGGCTGATCCAGCTTTTCACAAGCTGGATTAGTGTTTCTTGATTTGGGTCGCATCCTGTCCTCCAAACCTTGGTCCCATGTTCTGGTCCTGGAGTTGTAAAGAGGAGTCTGTCTTGGGGTGAGGGTGGACATGCTTCTCTCTCTGAAAGGCCTGGCCTTTTTAGTTTCGTGGAAACTGGCTGTTCTTCTGAACTGTGGGTTTCTGTGACACCCCCTCTCAGGCAAGTCCCCTCTATTATCCTGGTGCTTGAAATGAGCTCTTCTTATCAAGGTTTGGGAGGTTTGAGTAGGGCTCATTGCAGTATTGGCCTGAGAGAATGGAAAATCCAGCCTAGGGTGAGAGCCTTCCCCTGGGAATTTGGGCTGACTGCCTGGCTGGTCCAGAAATGGAGATTTGATCCTAAATTTATTTGCCGCTGCCTCCCCTTGGTTTTCTCCACTCATAGGAAGCATCGTGGTGGCACCAACAACAGTGTCTGTGAGGGGATTTTGAGAGACATGGTAAACCTTGGTGGTTTCAGTAAGGCCTTTCTTCTTCATTTCTTTCAGCTGCTGCTGTGCGAGGCGGTAGCTGAAAATTGGAGGGATTATTTTTTGGGCATTTGGCTGGAAGTTCTCACTACCAGAGACGTCATCTTCTTGGGCAAACTGAAGGCTTCGCCTGTAAGTCAGAGGAATGTTAACAGGGGCATCTCCTCCTTCAGCAAAACTGTCCCGCTGCTTGCTGCCTTGGCAAATGTTCTCTTCATCGGAGTTTTTCCGGAAGCCAGGGGAATGGACAGAATTTCTCCGTACGGCAGTGCTGCACTGCTGAGCTCTGCAGAGCTTCCTCCAGAGGGTGATGAGAACAGTGGCAAAGATGATGAACAAGCATAAGGAGATACCTGTGATAGTGACTATGTTATTCGCTTTCTGGTCCTCTCCTGGTTGGACAGAAGGTGGAGTGGGAGTCTTGATAGCTGTAACAAAGAGCACATATGCCCATCAGAGTTGCATTATCAGTATTTTGGTATTTTAGGATGGATATGTTACTACAAAGTAGTAACCAATGAGCACAGTAATTTGTCTGCCATTAAGATTTGCCCACAAGATGACTTGTTACTCATCACTTCAAACTGGCAGGAATGGATCTACTTACTTTAAATCAAAGGTTCCATGGACCTTTTAAATGTAATTGTTACTTCTGCCCGTTCTGTCACTTCTGTAAAGCATTCCTAAATATGTGTGAAATGAGATAACAACATTTGCCTTCCTTTATGACGTACGTGAAGATTCCCTGGTGAAAAATGCTGTTAAGGGGTAAAACCAACCCAACTCAGGATACTTCAGGTATCACTTTCAAATTACTTTTAGGATGGCTTAAGTGGGTGTGAGAATAACAGTGAGTTTGAAGAGCAGCGACCCAGCATTTTCAGGGACAGTCTGAGTTTTATAAGCAGTCCTCTGCGGGTGCTTTGTTCACTGCCACTGCCCTCACATACCTTCCCCACCATAGCAGGTTCCTAACTGAAATGGAGTTAATACCTAACTGGTATTAACAGTCATCTATCATGGACTAGAGATGTGCCTTTAAAAAGGGAAAAATACTCTGCAAGTCTGTAATGTGAACAGCTCAGAACTTTTCACAGCCCTATTGAAACCTTTCAGCTGCACATGGCACTACATTACAGATGGGCAAACCAATGAGGGATCGATAATTCTTTTTTTTGGACACAATCTGCAATGTTTCAGTGGCAGCCATAAGCAGAATAAAACATGATTGAAAGCTGATTAATTGGTCCAGCAGCTAATTTCAGTGTTAGATAGCACTCACTTCCCAGTCTCTTGTGGCCAAATTTCAGCTTCATAAGGCAATGAAAATGCTGTTGGAGGACAAGGCTGCTGAGTTATGCTTGATAAGAGCTGGTCATGAAGGTGTGAGCTTGAACTGAACCACTGAACAACCTTCCCTCATTCTCTAGTTTTATCCAGAACCAGATTTATCCAGAACTGCAATAAAACTTGCCAGGTCTGCATCACAGCAACTGCCCAACCATAGGAAATAACATCTGCAGAATAACAAGAAGCAGGTGCCATGTACTTCTCGTAATCCAGAAGAACACTCATCCAACAGAAAGCTCATAGCACAGCTGTTAGGTGCAAAGGATGCACAACTGCACTGATGAACACCAGCCAGAAGGCCTCAGGCTGCTATAACAGACACACAGGGTGCTAAGTGGGCTGGAGACTCATTTCTTTGATTTAGGGCTACCTGACAGCCCCAAGCTCTTTGAAAAACCCTACCATGGGATTAACCTGCACCTTCACAGCCCTCTGAAAACTTGACATTAGCCTAAAGAACAATACCATATCTGCTGAATCTTTTTTGGAGGATCCCTAAAACTTGCATTCAGCCCAACGCTACCATGCCCAGAGCAGAAAGCGCTGCCATTCTGAGGGCTTGAGGAGGGAGTGAACACACTAACCTTGGAGGAGAAGGCAGGACCAGCATTTGCCCTGTTTAGTACCACCACAGCAGAGCAATTCATTCATTGTTTATCCTTCTCTCAGTCTCACAGCTATTTTCTAAAGGCTCTCTTTTCTATCTGTAATTCATGCTGTGCTGCATCATTTGGAGTAGAAAGCTAACAGCTAGCAAACAGTGACATTTGAAACACACATAGACATTTAGGTTTGCTTCTCTCCACATCATCTACCTCTGCCCCTAGACTGGGTACTGTTGTCATTTATTCAGCCATTTGCTCCATCTGCTGGACTAATAGCTGGAAACATAGTTATGCTAAAAAAAAAGCTTGCCAGCTTCAGAAAGATGCTGACAGCTGGGGGATGGGGGAGGAATGACACTCCCAGCCTTAGATCAGGCAGCAGATGAACACTGTGTGAGCACAGTGTCAGGTCACGTCTTGAACAACCTAAGAATCAATGGGATTAAATCATGTGGGTAATTCTGCAAAGGAAGCCACCTGATGTGTGAGCAGTAGGATTGAAAATGATGTGCAAGAGAGAAGCAAGGTAATTCCTCCAGAAGATCCCACGACAAAGAATGCAGAGTTAGGCCTTCTGTGCACGTGTGTTTTCTATATATAAACACTTTTTACTAGCCCAGAGACCTCGATGGAATCTGAGGCTTCTCCAGACCTGCTATCATACATACTACCATGTGTCATGCACACTGCCTATCCACAGGACAGAAGAACTCTCTAGAAACTATCATATGCCTATACAGTTCCACACCTGACACCTCTGAGAGGCATCAGAGAGGCCTGCCACTTCTGTACCTGTAAAGCAAGGTGTCTAGCACATGCTCTGCAAGCATGGACCACTCTTTAGGGAGGTCTGTGCGCCGGGACTGTTCTCTGAGCTCCAGAGGAGTAGGGTGAAGTGGAAAGGAACCAAGCCAAATACTGTACTTTCAGAAATACATCTCCAAAAGGTAACAGGAGGCATGGAATAAAACAGATCAGAATCAGCCTTAGAAAAACAACATCAGAGGGCTGGAGCACTTCCCATATGAGAACAGGATGAGAAAGTTGGGGTTGTTCAGCCTGG
This sequence comes from Coccyzus lansbergi, assembly GCA_033558105.1. Lineage (NCBI taxonomy): Eukaryota > Metazoa > Chordata > Aves > Cuculiformes > Coccyzidae > Coccyzus > Coccyzus lansbergi. The sequence continues at coordinate 812,371 of JAUMJK010000567.1, forward strand.
AGAAGAAAAGGCTCTGAGGAGACCTTATAGCAACCTTCCTGTACCTGAAAGGGACTACGAGAAAGCTGGGGAGGGACTTTTTACAAGGCCATGGAGTGATAGGACTAAGGGTAATGGGTATAAATTGGAGAGGGGCAGATTCAGACTAGACATAAGGAGGAAATTCTTCACAATGAGGGTGGTGAGGCACTAGTACAGGCTGCCCAGGGAAGCTGTGGCTGCCACATCCCTGGAGTTGTTCAAGGCCAGGTTGGATGGGGCCTTGGGTCCGGTGGGAGATGTCCCTGCCCATGGCAGGGGGGTGGGACTTAGGTGATTGTTAAGGTCCGTTCTAACTCAAAACATGCTATGATTCCATGATTCTACCCCACAGTATTTCACTGGTGGCATTACTGCCCTGAGCAGAGTTTGGCATAGAGAACACAACAGCCCTAGAGCAGGGCTTTCGTTTTAAGCTGCGGCCCTAAACACCTGAGTTATTCTTCTCTGCTTATACTTGCAGCATTACAAAATATGAAGATCCTCAAGGCCAGCACTTTCTAGTCATTAAGAATATCATAAACCTTAAAAACAAACTGCTAAAACATCTGAAGTGCTGCTCAAACACTGACAAAATACAATACCTGGCTTGATAAGAGTAGAATTTTTAATATTTTCCCTTCATCTGAGATTTTGTTCAATACAATCCATTTCTTACAGTGCTCCACAACATACTTCAGTCCTGCCTGGATACCTCTGAGGTGTTAACGCAACAAACATCTTGAAGTTGGTTCATGCCAACACCTCCATCAAAAAATTATTCCTGCAGTTTTCCTGCTCCAGCCACACACTCTCCCCGTCTGCTGCCCTTTGCTTTTCAGTGGCACAAGAACTGCAATACCTATGTGATAAGCAACTTCCCCACATTCCCAAACCATCCATTTCTTAGCTGGCTCCATTCCAGTTCTCTCCACTTTTGCCTTCACAAGGAAGTGAGCAGCATATAGGCAGCCAAAACAAGGGATAAGGCATCTCTCACTTCATAATAGCTGAAAGTATCTGTTAAATTACAGCCCAAGAGCCTAGAAGCCTGCACAGCCCTGTGCACCTTCCCTTCCCCATCTCTGTCAGGCTGTGGCACCCAAGAGATGGGAAAGGCACTGGAGCTTGCAGATCACCCAGTTTCTGAGCAGATGAATCTGCAGAGCCTCTTGGCAACAAGAACCCTCCTTTTACACATGGAGCTTGCTAGAGGCAAAAGTTTTGCATGGATTGAGCACCATCATGCTGTTAAAAGTGACCACTTCTTCCCCCCGCACTGGCTGCAAGCACCTGACTATGGTGCTAGCGAAGCCTCATCCAGACTCTCTGAGGATCATGCAGCTTCCAAAACCTCCTCTCACCTTGCAGGAGGCTCAGGTTTCCTGCATCTGTGCTCACATGACACCTGTCAGCTGCAGCCAATCTAGCCTTGTCAGCTGCAGCCAATCTTGTCACCAGACAAGAGTGGTGGCAGGCTGGAGCAGCGGGAGACCTGGCATGGCCACCTCAAAACCTCCTGAAGTAAGAACCCCACACCACAGGTCTCAGCTGTAACCAGTCCCCTTTTAATAAGTTTTCACTTTTTAGCACGTTTCTACTGCCTGGAGTCTTTGTCCTTCAGTACTTAACATATCTTGCTGCCCAAGATCTCTCCTCCAGCCTTTCCTCAGTGCCCAGCCATGCTGGAGACTTTAAACCCCTTCACAGCACTCACAGCATGCAGAAATCTTCTTATGCTTTGGAGTCTTATCTCCAGCTGTCCCACAAACGCATGCAGGGCATCTGCCCAACTCTATCAACCGCAGGAATATGACACCTCTTCAAAATCAATATGACTGAATAAAAGATCAGATGCTTTCATTTTATAAAGCCCTACTAATAACAGGCTGTTTGCTTTTACCAGCACAGACAAGCAATCACGGGGGAGAGGACAGCAGAGCTACGTACACAAACACTCCTCCAGTGAACACAAGGAAGTCTCCCTCAGCGATCCAGTGCAGCCTGGTTTTGCTGGCGAAGAAGTGAAGCACTCTCGGAAGCGCTCCCGGATGCCATCCCCACAGGTGACGCTGCAGGGGCTCCAAGGCTGCCACGGGCTCCATGCTTCTGCAAATACACAAGCTCACAGCAATGAGGAATGCATGTACCTCCTTACCTTCAAAGACACAGCCATCTGCCTTCTCTTATTTAAGAAAACCAACAATAAATAACCAAACAATGCAATGCAATGCAAACAGCAACACCAAAAGAGCAAACAGCATCCAGGGACCTGCTTCTCTTCCCATCAGTCTGGGGCAATGCTCCCACTTTATTTTTCACTTTTTTCACTCCAGTGCTAGTCAGCAACACAGTGGTCCGTTAACTGAGGCTGGCAGGAACTCCCAGCAAGAACAGCATATAGAAATTAACCCACAAATCTTTGGAATGGCTTCATGATTTATATATTAATCCAATTCCTGTCTGACAAATAGAGATTTTACAGCAGGATAACCCCATCAACTCAAGTATGGTTACTCTTGATTTATATGACTGTGAACAGAGGATAAGCCCACAAGGCCTAATGAAATGGCAATATTGTTCTTTCTCTTTATGATGTTTCACAAACATGTTATTGAATCATGCTGTAGACAGTTTACAGGTCCCTATTGCTTTATTCCTTATGGTTAGGCAATTAACTCAAGATGAGACTTTGCAGGTTCATTTACTTACTTTACATGGAGACAGATCATGTTCCAATGCTACCTCAAATACTATCATTTTTTAACATGCAATGAAATCCGTGTTGCTGAGACAATATCCTCATCCAGTGTTCAACTCCCAAACTTCACAGCAGCAAGAACCCAGAGAGAGATAGGGACTGTTCCTGTCCATATATGACAGCTGTGACACTGAAACAGGATGACAACTTTGAATTCTAAATCAATGCACAAGTCCAGGTGCAACATTTAAGGACAGATACCCTGAAGACTCTCCCATGGGTCAGCTGACTCAGTGACCTGGCTTTGAAATGTACCACAAAGAAGAGCAAGACCACTTACTTCATCTCACTGCTCACAGGTAAAACGGAAAACCAGCTAAATCACAAAATGTAGATTAGATTTCCATAAGTTTGTTCTTCTAAATAATGCATGGTGTTGCTACTGCCAACACAGGTCATGATCTTTGATTTACCACTGCTTTGCTGCTAGCCTACCACCAAGCTTGTGATCAGCAAACACTTTATAAAATTAAAGGACTAGACAGTGCTGCACAATTGAAAATGGCTTTACAATTTCACACTATATTGGTTGCTGTATTGTTCATAATGTGTTATTATTTTTAAAAGTCTCAAAAATAAATACAGCTGTGTTTAATAGACATGAAATTTTAACTGCTTTGGGCCCTGTCCTACAAATTTTTGTGAGTACGCCAGTATGAATAATGTTAACACGAGCAGTGTAACAGAACCAGCAAGGCTACTCTCCTGTGTGCAGGTATTCACCTGCACTGCAGGATGAGGCAGGGAGGTTTGGAGCTTGCACTTGTGCTGTCAGCCAAGGCTGTAAAGCATGTGTGGGCACATACACATGCACACCTGAGCACGTGCATGTTGGAGGACGTCTGCCTCACCTAATGCAGGGTAGAGATGGGCCTGGTGAGACACCTCAGTGATGCTACAGTTTTAAGCCCACATAACTCCAAATGAACCCTCTGGCTATTTGCCATTGACTCTGTCACAATACTGCAATATCCAAGATCCCAGGCTCTCTTTCACTTCATGGTCTTTGTGCACCAATCTCTTTTCATCCCTTTGTCTCAGGATTTGGAGAGCTGATGCAGCAGGGGAGAGGAGCCCAGGGGCAGGCTGAGCTTTCTGCCTCCAGTTTGTAGCCACACCAGTTCCAGTAAAATGCAAAACGGGGCAAGACTTGATGGTGTGTGGTGTAGAAAACAGAGCTAGAGGATCCCAAGGAGGGGGAACTGGAGAAGCTTGCTGGAGGGAGTCCCTTAAAGGTGCAGACCCTGGACAGTTACAAAATCATATCAGCTAGTGAGAATTGCTGTTAGTGACGGTAGCAAGAAAAATGGCCATAATCAATAGTCAGTCAAGGGCCCTCTGATCCCTACTCCAAAAGACTCTGGTATTCCAGTATTTAGGGATCTCACAACACTCTTCTTCATATCGGTATCATTAAGGACTCCATCAGCGTCCTTCATCACTGGCAGAGGGAGGTAAGCTAGTTGTAGAAGCACCTACCTCCTTGTAGTATACTTTATGTGAACAGCTTGGTGAGTCCCTGCCATAATTTCCAGTGTGTGAACTAGCTCATTTCCCTCTCTCCAATTCCCTGCACGTTTAAACTTCTGTTAATTACAGCCAGATACAAAGCCAGAAACAGAAAGGTTCTGGTTGCCTCCAGTGCTAACACTGGTGATGGTGGAGAGTGCTCAGCAGCCTCCACATGATGCCTGTGGGCTTTAACGTACAAGAACATTTAGAATGAGTAATTTTTTTAACTTAGACATCAAGCTTATGATGTGCCCATTGCTCTGGGGCACCTTTCATTGACTTTGGATTCAGCTGAGGGCACAGACTTCCTTAGCAAAAACACTTGGCATCCACAGCTTTGGGGCTAAGAAAGCTTAAAGAGCACGACAGCATGAAATGCTCCAGCTCCCATAGAAGACAGGAAATTTAAACTCCTGCAACTTGCTCTGCAACCTCTTGCAATTAGCAGAATGTAAAAGAAAATCAAGCATAGTTTGTTCTCCCCCAAGGAGATAAAATGATTAGCCTCCATTTAAGACAAACAGAGTCAAAGTGCCAGGGGAAAAATCAGAAGGTATGCACTGCAAACTAGCTCTAGTAAGTGTGATTTTTTTCACATACAATTAAGGAATCAATTATCGATGTGATAGTTTGAAATAGCTGACAGTAGGCAGATCTGCCAACATGAAAGATAAATGCAATTAACTCTGTTAATTGTTTCTGTGCCTAAGTATCTCCCCTCAAATTTCTGGTTTCATAAGACTTTGAACAGGCAGTGCTATTCAATGGCACAGTCAGCAAGGGGTGTTCAGCATCATCCTTCCAGCCTGATGCACACGATAGTCCTAAGCACTTCAACAAGACCAGTGATATGGGACGATCACTAATTATTTACAGGTTCATGTAAATGCCTGTGCTAGCCTAGGAGATTGAAGGGTATTTGTGGAAGTTTAGATCAGAGATTGAGTGTGCACACATTGTATTGGTGTTTGGGTAAGACCTGGTACAACACCCTTCTGATCTGTTCTGTGTTTCTTTGTTTCCATGGAAATAAAGCCTGGATGCATTGAAATAGTGGCATGCTCCAACAGGTTACTAATTTGGACAATGAAAGGACAAGTGTTCCTTTAAAGAAAGAAAACCTAGACTCTGCCTTGGCAAATTACAGTCTTTTCCCCACAAACAGACATCTTTAAGAATTGTGGAGGCACAGTCTAAAACTGTTTTCCAGAAGCTAAGTGCTATCCCAGCGAGTCCATAACACTCAATTTACTCCTGAAATGCCAGGGGTATGAAAATGAAGCATTCACTGACACAGGAGAAGCAGATGGGGCACAAAGCAGCCCTGGAATACCTGTATCTCCTGCTTCCACTTGTTTCTAAATATTAATAAATAAAGGTCAGGTATAGATCCAGGCAACAGAGATAACTGGTTCCCAGATTTTCCTAGAGATAACAGGCAGGTGTGATTCACACAGTTTTATTCAGGGATCAATAATTTAATGGAATTTGTATATCCCTGCCTGACACCTAGATATTTCACATACTTCTCCCTTACTAAACTCTTTTCCCTTCAGAAGCTCTTCCCCCATATTCCTTGTCCCCTTTGCTGGCAATAGCCACAACTCTTATGCCCTGTTGACCTCCTGATAGCTTTTTTATGACAGCAAAAGTCAGATGAACAGAATTCATCTCTGCTATTGGCAAGTGCAAGAGATTTCATGGGAGTCACACCAAAGTTGAAAACAGTCTCTGTAGCTAAGAACTGTAAAAGAAAGCTAATTAACACCAGAAACATGAACAAAATATGCCCATTTCTGCGCTGTAACATTTCTGATTAAATTTATCAGTCTCATCCCAAATATTTCAAGTGGAATACAAGCTAGCACATGGAACATCCTTCTAAGAAGTATGGAAGTCTCACTGCTGGGGACACTTAAATCCCTGATGAGCAAAGCACAGGATAATGTGTGGAAAAGAATGAGACTGCAATAGGTCTGTTGCTGGGTAAGATGATCTAACAGAGTTTCCTACCTCAGACATTCAAATAATCCTGTCAAACGCAGGGAATATATAGCTGTATGACTCTAAGTCACCTGTGTGAAACAGTTAACACCCCACTGAGATGAATAAAGTGACTCACATCTCACTGTTATTTTTTTTCACAGGTTCTCCAGCTGGAGTCTACAGGAAGCTGCACAAGTGCTGGCTCACATTTAACAGATGCATTCCCCACCTTTAACAGACATATTCACAGTCTTTGATAGCAGTTTTTTTACAACACTCACTCTGAAGCAAATGGCCTCGGCTGGAGAGCTGCTGTCCCAGCCCATTCAGGGCCACTGGGAGCTTTCTTCTTCCTACAAGTCATATTCCTGTTCCTCAGGCTGGACTAAACCTGGCTGGGATAAGGATTAAAAAGCAGGACTGATGAAGGGTCAGGAACATGACTGGTGCCTGATCTATTAAAAAATAGTATGGCAAAATAATCTTCTTTTATCTCATCCTCTGTGGTTTGGATGAAAATAATTTTAATGATCTAGGAGCTTTGATATTTTACAAGATGGTATCTCTGCTTCATAATAATAAAACATATGCTAAATGAAGTAAGAACTGGTTGACTGACAGATTTGATATGTAATTGTCAACAGAACCTCAAGTAGGAATGTGTTTGGAGAGATCCCGAAAGGATTAGCATAAGGCTCAGTGATGTACAATGCTTGCCTAGTTGACACAAAAATAAATACAATATAAAACCATTACTGAGAAAATATGTCACTTGTGGTGACATAAGTAAATAGTGTGGTTGTAAGGAGCAACGTAGGTTACTTGTTAAGTTAGGATAACTCAAGCAAGGTGGACAGTAGCTCAGGAAAAGGCAAAATGTAGTAAGAAATACAAATTGTACCTGTAGCATGGCAGACTAAATGTTGAAAGGTCTTACACAAAAACACCTTAAGAGGACCTTTACAGGGTAAAAGTTATGGTACAAGTTGGTGGAAATTAAAGCACAGAAGCAGCAAGTAGCTGCTCAAGGGGTGTTGGTGAGGAGGACATCAGAACAGAGCATCCAAAGCCAGTAAACTTGTCATCTTATAAAAGGAATATTTTTTAAAAAAGGAAATGGAGCAAAAAAAGAGCCAGATGATTAATAAAATCATGAAGAAAATACCTTCCAACTGAAGACTTAATCTTTCCAGTTTATTAAAAAGAACAGTGAGATTATCTGGAAGCACTGACATGATCTGGATGTGTAAACACCTTTTGCAGGGGAAAGACAATGGTTAGAAAACAGATGTCTCCTCTAACAGAGAGCTGTAGAGTAAAAGCCAGTCACTAGACAATGAAGCTAGATGAGCATTAGTTATGAAACACACAACGTTTCCCTGTTTTATTTTTTTTTAAAAAAAATCAGAATATTGAGAGAAATTACCAGAAAGGTCTCTCTTTTGAGGTGCCTTCAACAAAAGACTGCGTAAGTCTCTGGAGGATAAGTGGCAGTCAAACACGAAGACTAGTTTGAGGGACTCAGCACCAGGGTAACTGGATGAAAAGTGATGGCCCATGCTGCTTAGGAGCCCAAACTACAGGATATACCATCTTTCCTTGCCTTAAAGAGAGTTCAGGAAATCTACGGCAGAAAATAAGTGACTTGTGGAGAAGCACTTGTTGCGCAGCAGTTGCATGTTTTATATGAGCAGCTATCATGGATCTGGGTCTATGCACAGCATCGTGCACCAGGGTGAGAGACACTCCCAAGCCCAGAAAAGGCAGCACAAGTTCACTCTGTCATGGCTTTAGGCTGATGCACCCCTCCCAGAATACCCTGCTCCTTTCAAACACTGCCTGAGGGCTTTGAAGTCTCACAGATACAGGCATGAAGTCAGATGTGCTGCAGCCTAATTAATTTCAGGTTGACATTTTATTTACGGCTATGCAGTGTGGTTTCGCTTTCATCAGCTTTGTAGATTTGACACTTCTAACTTGGCAGCTATTGACTTCACTCCGTTCTTCACAGGCGTAGCCTGATTCTTTTGACCGCAGTTGTAAGGATGGTGATATTGGGGAACCCAAGGAAACAAAGCAGACTGCAAGGAGTCATTGCTTAAGACAGACCTCATCAACTAAAACAGTCAAATATTGGCCACAGAATCAATCTATGTCATATCTCAGGTATCCGTTAGGGCAATTATGGAGATCATATCAGTGTAATATACCACCCCGCCCAAGCACAGAGAAAGAATTAGAATTCTCTTCCTTTTGCCTTAAGAATTATCTCCATTAAGAAAATAATATACTTCCATTTTCCAATAGGCTTTCTTGTGCCAAAGAAAGACAAAGTGCCAGCAGAGAATGCAGATGGGAAGTTATGATAAAGAGAAGAACTAGATATCAAGTTTAGCATGTAGTGAAAATAGGGGTCATTTTTTAGCACAGAGTGTTAATTAAACAGCTACCAGTTCTAGAATTTATGAAATAGTACAAAGTAAGACCGCGTAATACTAAGAACCAAATTAAGGTAGTCTGTGCCTGGACTGTGTGCTATGGAGAACACCCTGTACTCCTGATCTCCTGATGATCCCACTCAGAGACCTGACCATGAAGTACAATAATACACTTTTAGCTTGAGTTCCTGCACTTCCTTCTCAGGGAGACCATGGTGGAGAGGTGTAGAAAATGGTGTACATCTCAAACTTCTCAACTCAAACTCTTTGGAGTATGTAGATGGGAAAGAAATTCACTATGGACATAAGCCTGCCTCAAATAAGATCTCTTACTTTTCTCTATCAGGGTGCAGGTAACACAATCTAACCTAACCCAAACCAATCACCTCATAGACATATGGCCCATCCCTTACTGTGGTCATTTTCCACAAATGAGGAATGAGAAGGACTTTTGGCTCATCTTCTTCCTCTGCCATGTTATTGCGACTTGTAGACCCTGTCAAACCATAGACTGCCACCACCTCTGAAGCTACAGATGTATAAGATATATAGACATAAATAGGATGCACAGATATTCCTTAAATAGGGCTGTGAAATGAGCTCAGGCTCTCTCATGAGCATAGTTAACTGTGATAACTCCTTAACTATGATCATTCATACTCCTGGACATATTTTTAGCTCCTGTCAACCAGCACTCTCCCAGATTGTGCCTGCTCATTGCTCAAAGGACTATATGGACCACAGACTGTCCCTAGTTGGCAGTTTGTATGATTCTAATCTTTCCTGGGAGGAAAAGTTTAACTAAATGAATGTGACTTGTGATCTGCCAGGTGGCTTTGTGTCAGAAAATGCACCCTAGTCTCTTTTAAGCAGCAGAGACATGTCTTGAAAGGCTCCCTGAAAAACCTGCAAACTGTCCAAGTAACATGACAGTGTCTTTCACTATGGTCAAATCCTGATTAATCTCACCAAAATCTGTATACCTAATAGGAAGGACTCTAATCTCTACAGTAAATAAGCTAGAGAAAAAGGCATCCAGGTAAAGACTCGGTCCATGTTATCTTCCATACCCATGAATTACCCTTGTGAGATACCTGTGTCTTGACTAAAAAACTGACAAACAACTTAATTTTGGATCCTTGGCTTCTGGACATTTAGAATTAGATAAGACTAATCCTACCTTTGACATCTCAAATGGATCATATCTACTGCAGTAGCTTCTGATCTCACTGCCAAGTTTCAGTTCTACCCAGATTAGACAGATACATCATTCAGAAAGCCCCAAATAGTTTTGGTTGGGACTTAGCATTAAATTCGTGCAGATTTAAATTAACAAAGTGGAATTGTTACCAAATGGACTTGTGCATGCCTCTGCGTAAGTCTACTCCATCTTGTTGCCATCTGCATATCACATTACAAATATTTTGTCTGGTGTAGGAGACAAAATCAGAATCACAGAATCACTAGATTGGAAAAGACCCACTGGATCATCGAGTCCAACCATTCCCATCAATCACTAAACCATGCCCCTCAACACTTCATCCACCTGTCCTTTAAACACCTCCAGGGAAGGTGACTCAACCACCTCCCTGGTTAGCTTGTTCCGGTGCCCAGTGATCCCTTCCATGAAACAGTTTTTCCTGATGTCCAGCCTGAACCTCCCCTGGTGGAGCTTCAGGCCATTCCTTCTTGTCCTGTCCACTGTCACTTAGGAGAAGATGTCAGCTCCCTGCTCTCCACAACCTCCTTTCAGGTGGTTGTAGAGAGCAATAAGGTCTCCTCTCAGACTCCTGATGCAGCAATTCTATAGGGAACACCACAATCAAACTAATTTATCATAACCTATGATAGCAGGCAAGAATGCCAATTTCAGCTAAAAGTGAACAAACATCAGTACAAACCCATATTCCTTTGGATCATCATACACTCCTTAACTCTTGTGGGGAAACGGCTTCGGTTTGAGAAATTAAAGAGGTCAAAGCAGTACTTGTTCTTTCCCACATCAAACAATGTGCAGTTAAATTCTGTCCTGTTGTCTCCTGGGTGAAGGGTCTTCTCATACAGCCAAGTTGTTCTTTGACTAGGATGCTTGAGAGCCTCTTTATAGACAACAATTTTTCCACTGACAGAAGTGCATGGTGGAAAGACTACAAAGACCTGGACCAAATTTTCACATGTTGCTTCTGGTGCCACAACCAGTCTATATCCAAATTTGTGGAGGAGATCTATGGGTCCTATGGAGGCAATGATGGAATCTGTTTCTAATGATTTCAGTAACACAGTGATGTATATTTCTTGAGCAACAGGTGGGCAATCAAACTCTACCCACTGGGACCTAGCAAGTGGGATTTCTTTGCTTGTTCTAATACCCAGAGTCTCATCAGAGCTTATTCTTCCAAATTCATAAAGTGTACTGGTGAATATCACATCCAGTGAAACCACTGTCTCATTCACGGCACACAACTGCTCATTTGTAAAAAGTCCAACCTGTAGGGAGCTTCCAAGCACCTCTGAACTCCTGTTCAAATCAATGTGAAATACGGGCCATTCCACATGGAGGGTCGAAATGCTGCTTCTGCTCCACTGTGCAGCACTGTCATTATCTCTGGGAGAGACCATTCTGAACAAGAAGTCCCCAGCACTCCTGAAATGGAAACATTCAAACTGCACCATCCCCCGGGACTGATTTGCTGGAAGCTGTTTTCTTGCAATGATCTCGTTGGTTCTGGCATACAGCAACAGGATGGACGGATGCTCTACTGTCACGTTACTACCAGTATAGTACTGATATTCCACAGATACTGTGTCATTGCTGAAGGCTACATGACCTGGGTGCTCCAACAGGAGATACTCCACTTCACCAAGAACTGAAAGGAAAATGATTTCACAACAGCATTAAGAACCAAAGAGACAACTGGTTGTTTATCTACATTATAGAAGAAAATAAAAGATCTATGAAGTGGATATTTAAGAATTGTTTCTCAAAGTTTTTTAAGTGAATCAGTTTGCCAAAAAAATGTCCTAGCAATTTGTAGAATCACTAGGTTGGGAAAGACCTTCACGATCATAGAGTCCAACCACTCCTATCAACCACTAAACCATGTCCCTGAGCACTTTATCCACCCACCTTTTAAATTACCTCCAGGGATGGTGACTCAACGACTTCCCTGGGCAGCCTGTTCCAGTAATTAAAGCTCCCCACCTCTATGCAGGGACATGGTTTGGAGCAGCAAAAAGCTCACTGCAGTAACATGTTCAAGATCATTAAAACCAAGGCTTTTAAAAAAACAAACCCAAAAAATTCACAGAAAATTTCATTTATCAGGACAGATTCTCAGATTTCTCAATTTCTTTCACTTACAGATTCCTAAAGTCCATGTCACAGTGGCCAGGTGTTGTTCCACTTACTTGAGCTATAATTTAGCAAAAAAAGGACAGTAGTTTCTTAATACAGGAACATGAAAAATGTCCCTCAAATTAAATAAAATAGGAAGTCTGCATGATGCTTTTTGAAGCCTCTTCTCTTGCTCTCTCTTATGAATCTTTCATTTTTGCTCATTTGCATCACAGAGACACTTGACTGAAAGAGCTGAAAATAACAGCGATGGTGACTGCAGCACTTTTCTTGTCTCAGATGTGGTGCAACACGTCCAAATGACATCATTTTATTATAAATGGTGCAGTCTTTTTAAATGCACTTCTTGCATGACCATGTTTGTGCAGGTTACCAAATTATCCTGAGACGTGCTGTAACTAGTGGGGATAGATGGTATCTAAAGTAGTGGATTGAGAAGATTGCATTTCCGTTCCCTGCTCAGACACCTTTTCTGCGTTGCTTGAAACTTAAAGACTTCAGACACGCAAAGGTTGCCTGAAAAATGGAAACTGCATACGTCTATTCCAGGTACAGAATGTGCTGTGAGACATCTTTATTTAATTAATTGTCTGGGTAAAGGCTTCTGAGTCTGGGATGGAAGGTGCTGCAGAAGCACAAAACTTCAGTTAAAGCAATCCTTTCATAAGTTGTATCAACTAACAATACTTTGACTTGTTAAATCTGTTACACATGTTTTAAGATTACCTCAAAGAACGCTTTTCTGGAAAAACACTGCAACTGCCAAGGCAAGCACTCAGCAGTCAAGAGTAGCAGGACTCATCTCACATAATATTAAATGCCTACCACTCTAAGATTCAATTTGAATTAGTCACCTTGGATTCACTTTCTTGTCAGCAGGGAAAGTTTTCAGGAAGAAATTAATCTGACCAGCTCTAGTCATTTACACCAGGGTGAGGTACAGTGTGCACTATAAGACCCCACTACTCTTCAGCAGCTAAAACCTGCTTAAAATAACCAGTTCCAACCACATCCATAAAGTCCAAATGAAGATGGCATGCACAGACTTTTATGTATAAATCATGCATATACTCTTACATACATGTACTTTAACCCAGTCTTTAATTTGCATGACTCAGTACTATTTTTACCACAAGATGCTGCTTCATTTGGCAGATGGATGATGCTCGCTACCAGAAGGCTCCTCAGTTCTTGTCCATAGGTGGTCCCATGTATTATTGACTGCACTCTATCCAAAATCCATCCTGATAACACAGAATTATTCATTTCCCCCATGGACTCTTCTGTTGTGTTCTTATCAGAGAATATTAGCGCATTAGAAATATTAATGAGTTTATCCTTCCAATACCTCTGAAAGATGAGAGGATGTCACTATTCTTGCTTAGTGCATTAGGAACAGGCACAAAGGTGAAAACTGTCAAGTATCAACTAATTGTGGATGCCCTAAGAAACCCAGGCCCTGATTTTAAATACAAAGCTCCTTTACACATCCAAACCAGGATCCCACTGATTCCAGCTGTAGCAAATATATGCACCCCAGCAAACCTGATCTCAACTCAGACTCTCAGAGAGTAGCAAATAGACCCTGAATAGCTGTGAAAAATGGCTCTTTATGAATTGCCCAGCAACACATTCTCTTTCATGCTTTGGATGTGTCATTGGTGTCTGCCTGTATTTTCCACTCCTGCTCTTACCACACCTACAGTCAATACTTCTTGGGTACTATCCTAACTCCATTACTATTACAACAGTTCTCAAAACTCCTGCCTTCATCTCTTTGCCTTTTAGCTCTTCAGTCTTCTCCTGTTCCTTGGGCCTGCAGTTAACTCCAGCAGGTTTCCACTTTTCTTGCTTACTGCTATCATGCCAGCAGAGAGAACAGGACAAGCAACTCTACTGTCCAATACTACAAACAAGGGGGAACTCTGCTGCCGAGGGCTGAAGCACACACCGTACCACATGGGACTGGCAAGAGAAGCCAGCGGGAGCTGGGGTACACTCAACCCTTCAGAGAACTTCATCACTCGCTCATCTGCAAGGACTTAGATCAGACCAAGTCTGGGCAAATCTTCCTAAGAAGAGCAGAAAGCACGCCCCAGGCTGCCATGAGCACTCTAACAAGCATGAAGTTCTCACGGCTGTGTTAGTTTCCCACTGAAATGGTTGTAAGCTGCTGGGTTTTCTTGCTTTGAACATGGGCAAAATTATGCACTTCTCTGTAAAGGAATTGTCTAGATTCAACTTACCTGAACTATCATAAGGAAAAAAGAAATCAGATCATGGCAAAAACCCAGCAGGAAAAGTTTCAACTTCCAGCTGTAAACTTACGGCAAAATAAGCCGTAAATAATGAAAAGCACTGATGTTTGTACCAACTGCTCTACTGTCCCTACTCTCTTTTATGACTATCTTGGCTCTCTTGCATTATTCTCTTATTTGGAACAGCTCAGATGAGAAGAATCAACATCACTGTTTATGTGTGTGGGAGGACTGGAGAGGTGTCAGGGGACTGCTATGTAGCTCTCATCAACCTTAATGCAGATCACTTGGGAAGTGAGGAAAATGAGCATTACTGGAGGATGCTGTTACAGCACTGCAGAACTTTGGCTGGTGCACCCTAGCTTACAGCATTCTTTTCCCAATCTCTGGTTACTAACACAAGAACTTTGCATTCTTGGACAGCCTACGTGATTTTCATGAGGGTCCAAAAGGCACTAGTTGGAAGTAGCCAGCTTCCACTGCAAGCTCCTTCTCCAGCCTTCTGTACATGCATGACTGTCACATGCCAAAACTCAGTCCCCGATGTTTGATGTCAGGGGCAGCTTTCAATGCATTTGTATATTTTTACTGCTTATTACCATGGCCTCCCATTGAACAGAGCCCAGATGCAGTGCCAACAACCTGCCAGAGGAGTCTTTGCAAGAACTCACAATTAAAAAGACCAAAAGTACAATCCTTGTTCTCACTGAATAGCAAGAATTACTTGAGGGTGCTATTCCGATATTTATTTATTTTTAATTGTATTCAAGCCAACTGGAGTTGCACTACTGGCTTGTCAGTAGCACAGAGCTAAGAACATATACATCAGAAAAAAAATGGTAAGAAACGACAAACTGTTTTGTTTTGTTTTAGGGTTTTTTAGCATTATAACAATTTTCTACAGCATACTAGATCATTTAAAAAACAGTCTTGGTCTGAAACAGAGAAGTATATGACTGAAATACTTATCCAAAATCAAGGTAAGTATGTGATACTCCAACATGTGTATACACAGAAGTGTTTGGAAGTAATCTTCTGAATTAAGATTAACTTAAACCTTAACTGGAAATAAGGGAAAAGATGATGCACCCAAAGTCTGCAGTAGAGATTTAACTCTTTAACTGCACCTTCTAAGTGTCTACAGTGCCATGTTCTGTAAAGTTCAGGAATAATAGCTTTTACCACTGAGCCAGCTAGCAGTGAATGCCCACCTAGGGGGGACTGGCCCACATAGAATCAGTGGCTATTGCAATCATTCACCTCTTTTCTTGGGTTACATGAATTTAACACTTACCTTCTCTGTGTGCCCAACTCAGTGCAGTGTTCCTAACTTAGCTAATTAAGTTTGACTTAAGAAGAAGAATTAAAGAATTAAATTCTTAAAGAAGAATTTATCTTAGAAGCCACAAACAAGTGTCTCCACTTCTGCAGTAATTAAGTTCATTTAAAAGAGGGAAAATCTAGGTTCTTTACATCTTCTACTGATCCCTTGTCTTGAGTGGAGATGGAGCAGGCATGAGTAGTTGAGTGTACTTAGTATTCAGTCATTATCTAATAATCACATTTTTCTCACTTATACAAGGAGAGCAAATTGCATACATTTTTGGTCCATTTCTCTCCTTTGTAAAACCCTCTGGGGTATGAACTACCTGCTAGGATCAATCCATAAACTGGGACTACTCAATTGTTTTTGCATTTTTCCCATGCTATAGACATTTCAGTAGTGTATGGCTTAGTCCTTTATCATGGTTTGAAAGTGCTCTGCAGTCAGAGCAACTTCTGCTTTTAAATTAGGAATGTAATTTTTGAAAACATATGTATTATTTAGGAATTAATGAGTCCCATTTTTTATATTCCTAATTCATTGTGCAATAAGAAATTGATTCCCTTTCCAAATATATATCCTACTTAGTACATTCTTGGAAAAGATAAGACACTATGCAGAGGATGTGCCTCAGCTTGTAGACATCTTACAACTGCCTAACTTGAAGTTAGATGTCTAACCTCCCTCCCTGGCAGCTGATGGTGACAAGGAGGTGCTTTTTCATTCCACATATCTCAGATTGCAAGTGGCTTGGAGGTGCTTTCCAGTATATGCTGATTTGTACATGGACTACTCAACCAAGATTGATTGCCTCTGACTAGCTGCCTAATTTTACATCACTAAAACTGAATGAGTATGAGTACCACCTTTTAGCTTCAGATGTAGTCAGAGGCACAAACACCTCTGTTTCTCTCAAAAGTTATCTAAGTGGCAGATTAGGTCTATCTGATGGGGGGTCACTAGGTCATAGGAGGTTGCCTGTACTGCAGATGCTTACATCTCACCCACCCACCACAGGTTCCTTTTATAGTTAATGGAGAGAAACATGTAGTTGTATGGCGCAGTTCTGCCCACACTGGTATAGGTAACTAAAACAGGTCTATCTTCCTTCCATGATGGTCATTAAGTATTAAGGAATACGAGTCTTAAAAAAGAGCAGAGTTCCAGTTACTGCCTCTAACACAGCCAGTTTCTCAGTGATGCACAGGGAAATGAGCATCTCCCTGATGCTCAGGGAAATGATGCTGCCTGGAGGAGAAGGACCTGGGGGTGCTGGTTGATAGCCGACTGAACATGAGCCAGCAGTGTGCCCAGGTGGCCAAGAAGGCCAATGGTATCCTGGCTTGTATCAGAAACAGTGTGACCAGCAGGTCCAGGGAGGTTATTCTCCCTCTGTACGCGGCACTGGAGAAACTGCACCTTGAATACTGTGTTCAGTTCTGGGTCCCTCACCACAAGAAGGATGTTGAGGCTCTGGAGTGAGTCCAGAGAAGAGCAACAAAGCTGGTGAAGGGGCTGGAGAACAGGCCTTATGAGGAACAGCTGAGAGAGCTGGGGTTGTTTAGCCTGGAGAAGAGGAGGCTGAGAGGAGACCTCATTGCTCTCTACAATTACCTGAAAAGAGGTTGTAGAGAGGAGGGGGCTGGCCTCTTCTCCCAAGTGACAGGGTACAGGACAAGAGGGAATGGCCTCAAGCTCCGCCAGGGGAGACTTAGGCTGGACATCAGGAGGAAGTTTTTCACAGAAAGAGTCATTGGGCATTGGAACAGGCTGCCCAGGGAGGTGGTTGATTCACCTTCCCTGGAGGTGTTTAAGTCACAGGTGGATGAGGTCCTGAGGGACATGGTTTAGTGTTTGATAGAAATGGTTGGACTTGATGATCTGGTGGGTCTCTTCCAACCTGGTGATTCTATGATTCTATGAAATCTGTTTATCTTGTTTATTCTCTGAGCAAATTTACAGTAGGAAAGGTTTCTGCTACTCTGGTCTAAAGGGGCAGTTTGTGCAAGTTGCTTTTTCCACCCAAATGTTGCATAAGATCTGGAGTGGTGACTTCTGTGGCATCTGATTTCAACAGATCACCTGGAAGCAGCACCATCCAAACCCATCTTGTGAATACACATCTCTCAGTTTTCCCTTGATAACTCTAATACTCACCATAGTCACAGAGCACTACTAACAAAAGATTTGAAAAATCTTTCAACATCTGTTTCATTCTGACCAGTGAGATCCCAGGTCCTTTTACTCCTCATGTCCTTCTTCAGTTCTGAAGTGCAGGCACTTTTTATCAAGAACACCTGGAAGTTAAAAAATTAGACCTGTGTTGATTCTGCTTCATAAAACATAATAAGAAAGACATTCCACTAATAAGTCAAAGAAAATACACTACTAATTGACACTTTTCTCCCATTTACTTAACAATTACTAAAACTGTATCAATGGATCTGAATAAGTGCAACTACAATTCACTGTACATTAAATAGTCCCTCCTGAAACATCAGCTCCTGAGACAGAACAACAAAGACAGGTCACAACAATTTGCCTTCATGCTGCAGTGACTGCCGCTGTGCACATCTTATTTTAAGATCAAGACACGTGACAGTCAAATAACAAGTACTTTATACAAAATGTAACTTTGACCTCAGCATATGTCAATATCAGAAATTTTTATATAATACACAATTCATTTCACTTACTGTCAATTTCGTCAAGCATTAAAGAGACAGAGCAGAAAATTACCATTTTTGGCCCTCTAACTGCCCTGTTATTCAGGTCTAGTAATGTAGTTAGTTATCTTACTAGATTTATAAAAGATCTACAATTGCCATTTACATGATTCAGACTGATCAGAGAGACGAGGTGCTAATTTCCACTTTTCCCTCCATCATTTTTGAAGATTATATTATCTGCAGCCTTGGTTAAGCAAACAGAAAATAAAGTTCCTTTTGGCAAGTTTCACAATTTTATGTCCGTGTGCTTTAAAATGGCCTTTAGGAGCCTTGTAACAATCACATAAAACAAGTTGGAATCACAAGGATATCAGCAAAACCAACAGTTCCCTTCAGAAACAGAAGCAGAGGAGAACCTGAAAGGACAAGCTCAAGGAGCTCATTCTCAAAATATAAGATTGTTCTTTCGTACTGCATAGGAGTGCCAGCAAGTCAATCTTACTGTGCTCATTGTCACACAAACATGCAAGAAAGTTCTTGTTCCATAAAGTTTACAACCTAATTTTATGACAGAAATCTGGCACTGGAACAAGCATAAGTGAGGAGAGAACAAAACTGTGGCACATAAAGGTAAAACATATAAACCAGATACAGCAAAGATCAGGTGTGTCTTGAAGAATCACAAATGAGGAATTTCACAGAATAGAATAATTGAATGGTTTGGGTCAGAAGGGACCTTAAACACCACCTAGTTCCACCTCCCTTGCCATGGGCAGGGAGACCTTCCACTAGAAGAGGCTGCTCAGAGCCTCATCTAACCTGGCCTTGACCACTTCCAGGGATGGGACATACACGACTTCTTTGGACAACCTGTTCCAGTGCCTCACCGTCCTCACAGGAAAAAATTCCTTCCTAACATATAATCTAAATCTACCATTTCTCAGTTTAAAACTGTTAACCCCCTGTCCTATCACTGAACTTTCTGATAAAGAGTCCCTCCCCATCTTTTGTACAGGTTCTCTTTAAGTACTAGGAAGACCGCTAGAAGGTCTCCCCAGAGCCTTCTCTTCTTTAGGCTGGACAATCCCAACTCCTTCAGCCAGTCAACAATTGCATTGCAAGACTTGTTGAACTAAGAGACAGCAGACGCATCATTTGAAAGCTTCTGAATCCGTTGTCTGTGCTAGGTGGCTAGAGAGAATAATTTCTAAGAAAAGACTAACAACATGACTTTGCTCAGAAAAAGCCCATTACAATAATAGCTGCACATATCTGAAGAGAATTATCATCATCCGGCCCATGACCTTGACAAGGCTCCAGAAAGAATTAGACAGGATAGCAATACCGCCACCACCCACAATTTCACTTGATACTGTAAATTACAGGAAGACAAACCTTATGCCTGAAGACAGGGGCGGGCTGCTAGCAGAAATCAGTGGAGCACCAGCCTGCCTCCCAGGCAGGCACTGCGTAACTGCCCCCAGCTACCAGCAACAGGCACAGTATCATCTCTGGGATGGCATTCTTTCCATGTATCATTATTGATCATTAACTGGCTAATGAAAAAAAAAGGAAAAAAAAAAAAAGACAGAATTAAAGTGGTCCATGGAAGTTAAAAAGCAAGTTAAATTTTAAAAAACAATTGTGATAGAAGCCTTGGCCTCTAGTGTAACTGTTCAAGGAGAACAGCAGCATTGCTGTGAACTGCTATGAAATACAGAGGGGAAAAAATGCTTTGGGAGTCACAACCATGATTGTTCCAAATGATTTAACAGGTCCTTTTCATGTTCAGCTTTCCTAGCTGTGTATTTTTCAAATGGCTTTTACAAACACTTCTTTACAAGAGTTACACACTGAGAGGTGAAATTCAAATAATCCTAATCTCAGTCTAATGAGTAACACACTGCAGAGAGGAAATGAGGCTATGGAAGGGAGAATAAATCCTTGTGAAGAAAATAAAAAAAATGCACGGGAGAACACTCTCAATCAAGATAATCACCTTGCATCTTCATTCCTGTGTGTCGGCCAGCAGTGTGGTTCACGAGACAGGGCACCAGCGGGAGGCACAGGAGACCTGACTTCTGTTCCTGTTCCTCCCATCACTAGTCATATGATGTTTGTGAGCATTATTCTGCTCCCCTCTTTCTCACTCATCTCTTAGGCTCTGTATTCATAGCACAGACTTCTCATACCAGGGTCTCTTTCCTACCAAACCCGCAGATGGAGCCCAGTGCCAGGGTGCTTTGGGTGTTTCAGTACCACAGGTCATTCATCAGACCAAAACTTCCTTTCCTCTCACCCTTGCCTCTGCGTCATCTTGGCTCAGTTGGGAAAAGACTCCAGGGTGCAGCACGGGCAACACCCAGGCTACAACTGAAGTATTTGAAATGGTACCAAAACTAACTTCCAAGTAGTGAGATGAGGTACTTCTGGAAGCCTAGCCTGGGGCTATCTCACCCTCCTGCCTCACATACAGCCACTTTAGGCTACCAGCTGCAACCCAGCCCTATCTTTGCACAAAGCTCCTATTAAAGTACCTTGATGAAGCCTCGCTGAGTTTTTGCATATTTGCTAGTTCACTTCTAATAGTATCTTAGACTGGAACTACTGCTGGCCCATTGCTGGTGTAGTATAGGCCTCCTCCTCCTTCTGTCCTCCCCAACAGATTTGTTCCCCTCCTCCCCTTCAGTTTTTCTTCCCTTTCCCTCACCTCGGTTTTGGACAGGACTTACACTGACCTCTAAGCTCAGTTCAGGCATCTGCCCTCTTCTTTCAGTCTTCCCTAAGCCAACTTCTTTCTAGATTTTGTGTCACTTTTAGGTCTTCTTCAAAAACCTTCACATCTTTGCCTCCTGTCCCCCACTCTATTACTTTTTCCATTTTTCACACTCACATAAAATTTTGCTTTTCAATTCAGACAATACATCTTAAATGGTTTCTACTCCATTTAGATCTTCTACCTCAAGTTCATTAACTTAATGAGATGAAACATGATCGCACAGAGAAGACTATGAGACTTTGAATAATTGGTTTTTTAAATTTATTGCTCTTGTGGACAAGCACAGACTGAGGCTCTATTGTGCGAGACACAGCAGAGGCACAGCAACATAAAAAGATGCTTTCTTCCAAGAGACGGTGTAATGGAAGTGGAAGACTTCCTTTCCAAAGGCAATTGGAAATGACAGATGAGGAGGGGAGAAGAAACAAGCCATAAGAAGGAACTGAAGACCAAGAGGCTTGTGTGTAACACAAATGACACAGGAAAATTTCTAAGTCCCTTCCCTGCAACAGATTTCCTGTCTGATCTCGGTCACATCACATAGATTTCCTGTGTCACAGAGCTCCACTGGAAATAGTACCTCACTGTCTGGTATGTATATTATGAGAATAAATTCACTACGAGCTACAAGGCTCACAAATACTACTGCTGCATCAGGAACTGTGCAAGAACCAAAGATGCAATTCACAATTTTACTTACAATATTTTTGCAAATAAGTAACAGAATAGATTATGTATGCACTGTTGGAATTACATATGTCTATCTATTCAAATAATGTCCCTAACACTCTATGTCATTAAAATACTATTTTGTGACCATTTCACTTTTGCAAAAAAAAAAAACAAAAAAAACCCAAAACAATGACCCACAAGCCACTTGGATTTATGATTCCCAGTAATTTTTGCAGCAGTATCCAAAGACACACAGGAGAAATGACATTTCACAAACCAGCCACCTCTTCCAAATCCCATCACCTGATGATTTAGTGTAGGCAACCAGCTACCTGCTTCCTCAGCAGCAAGTGTAGAGCGTCCAACTCCCCCTTCATAAGGAAGATGAGAGGCAAATGAGCCCTGCAGTCAAGAAAGGGTGATCAGGAATTAATCATCTACTCCATGACCAAGCACCAAGTTTAATGAGAACACAAAGTAAGGGCACTGGAAACCTCTGTGCTCTGGAGCCTCTTTCACACAAAGGGAAGTGCCACTGATAGACTCCCTGTTTTGCCCTGGCCATGGATACCCTCAGTCTTCCCCCTCTTTGTAAACGCCCCTGAGGAGCTGAACCTTTCCCTGCCCTAGCTCCATCCTCCTTCATGAACTGGAAGAAGTCTGTCCTGGCTTCTCTCTCCCCCTGAAGGCAGCCCTTTTCCCTCTTTGGCCCTGCAGCTCCAGGTGAAGATATCCAGCTGCAGCACAGGATCCAACCACAACTCAGGACACGTATGACAGCGAGGAGGGAATAGGGCTTGGGGAAGGAGTAAGTGTGTGGGTGTCAGGTTGAGGATTGAGAGAGCTGGGGTTGTTTAGCCTTGAGAAAAGAAGGCTGAGGTGGGACCTAATTGCTCTCTGTAACTACCTGAAAGGAGGTTGTAGAGAGGAGGGAGCTTGGCCTCTTCTCCCAAGTGACAGGGGACAGGACAAGAGGGAATGGCCTCAAGCTCCACCAGGGGAGGTTCAGGTTGGACATCAGGAAAAAGTGTTTCATGGAAAGGGTTATTGGGCAGTGGAACAGCTGCCCAGGGAGGTAGTTGAGTCACCTTCCCTGGAGGTGTTTAAGGCACAAGTGGATGAGGTGCTGAGGGGCATGGTTTAGTGTTTGATAGGAATGGTTGGACTCGATGATCCAGTGGGTCTTTTCCAATCTAGTGATTCTATGATTCTATGACTGACCCTCTCAGAACCAGCCTGCCGCCACCACAAGCACTGCCCCAAGCAGCAAAGTTCCCTGATCGACCCAGGGAACTGGTCAGGATCTGGAGTGATGCTGTCAGAAAAACAGCTATATCTATTGGAACTGAAAACAAAACAAGAAAATGTTGCCAGAACGAAAAGGGAAAAAAAAATTCCACACAAACTCCAGTTTCTTTAATAACTGTCCATCAGCAAACATTCTTCAGTCATATTTTGCAGTCTGATATTTACACAATTCTAGTTATGCGTGAGAGGTTGGCAGTAAAAGAGACTAGAGATGGAAAAGCCTGAAAGTCACTATTTCTTCCCTACATTTCACTTGAAAGATTCCAAGCAGCACCAACAGCAAAAAGAAATGTGTATCTGCAACACTTCTGCAAATTAAGACATTTTATCTGTATCGCAGAAAAGAGATTAATTATTTCCATCCAGCATTTGCTTACTGCAATGTGGAATTAGGTAGCTATTGAAGTGTTGCCACCTGCTGGGAATTTCAGGCTTCCCATATAATGCCCCCCTTTCGACATTAAAGAGGAAGCACCTCAGGTGTACACCACATTTTATCAAATTCTAATCACTGCTGACCAGATTGGTTAGGGCCAGAAAATATGCCACTTCTCTGAAGATAGTGAGTTCAGCAAGAAATATCTATATGTGACGTCTGCCACAGCAGGGGGCTAGAGCTGACATACGCAAAGGCATCTTTCATTCTTATTTACACATCAGACAATTTTTCATTGTTATCAGGTAATGGCTTTATTAAAATTATGCATCTAAATTCACTAGGCTGAAACTGACAGCGCCAGATTCTCTGTGTGCAAGAAAAAAAAAACCCAGTAATTAGTTGGTAAAACCTATTTTCATCAACATTTGGGGTCTGATCTCACAAAATCCTGGGATTTCTCAGCTCCTTTTGATATCGATCCAGCAATTAAAGAGCAAGTTGGCCAGCTATATCTGTCCTTTTAAACCTAAGGGCTATAGTAGACTGAATGTATGGATGAGATTTACTTTGGAGAATTTACAGTGCAAATAAGTTTATTATGCACAAGGAGATCTGGGAAAGTATCCAAGCAATAATAAATAAAGAATGCAAAGAATTAAATACATTAGATCAGCCCTTATGGCATAAGGGCTGGAATGCAGTCATCCATTCTTTCCTTTCCCTTCTAGATTCTTTAAATAAATACATATATATAATTTTCACTGTTTCTGAAATTCTCCTTTTAGTGAAGTTTATCTTAAAGGTCACAGCATGGGGAATACATGTTACACGTCTGAAATAATCTGAAATACATTTGAAAAGCCGGTCCAAAATATCACTTAGGATCAGTCCTAAGAAGAGACACAGGAAACCGTCTCCCCTTGCTTTGCTTTGATTTTATCCTACACTCACAGGCTTTCCTCCGGTCTAGCAGCTGATATGAAGTAGAAATCCCTAAACACACTGAAACCCGCTAAAATTAAGGCTCCTTATAGCAGAGCAGGAGCGACAGAGCCATCTCAGGGATGGGAGAGTACCCACGTGGAAAACCCAGGCAGGAGGTAGACCCTGAAGCCACACGGATGGTTTGAAACACCTCCACGACCACGCGCTACAGTGGTGCCATGACCCACCAGTGGGGAATAAACCATCCCCACCTGCGAGACAACCCACTCGCAGGGATAACCCACCTGCAGGGATAACCCACCCGGGATGGATATTCCACCCACAGGGAGATCCACTCACAGGGATAACCCACCCATGGTAGATAATCTACTAGCAGGGATAACCCATCCCTGGGGATAACCCATCCATGATGGATAATCCACTTGCAGAGATAACCCATGCATGATGGATAACCCACCCACATGGATAACCCCCCCCCACCCCGTGATGGATAATCCACCCAGAGGCAGATTCACTCACAAGGGATAACCCACCCGTGATGGATAACCCACCCGCAGGGATAATCCACTTGCAAAAGGGATAACCCACTTGCAAGGGATAACCCACTCGCAAGGGATAACCTACCTGCAGGGATAACCCACCCATGATGGATAACCCACCCATGATGGATAACCCACCCACGGGGAGATTCACTCACAGGGATAACCCACCCATGATGGATAATCTACTCGCAGGGATAACTCATCCCCAGGGATAACCCACCCATGATGGAAAACTCACTCACAGGGATAACCCACTCATGATGGACAATCCACTTGCAGGGATAACCCCCCCCTGTGATGGATAATCCACCCGCAGGCAGATTCACTCGCAAGGATAACCTACTCATGATGGATAATCCACCCGCAGGGATAACCCACTCGCAAGGGATAACCCATCTGTGATGGATAACCCACTCACAGGGATAACCCTCCAGTGATGGATAATCCACCCGCAGGCAGATTCACTCGCAAGGATAACCTACCCATGATAGATAATCCACCCGCAGGGATAACCCACCCGCAGGGATAACCAACTCACAAGAGATAACCCACCCGTGATAGATAACCCACCTGCAGGAATAACCCACCCGTGGTGGATATTCCACCCACAGGGAGATCCACTCACAGGGATAACCCACCCATGATGGATAACCCACTCAGAGGGATAACCCTCCAGTGATGGATAATCCACCCGCAGGCAGATTCACTCGCAAGGATAACCTACCCATGATAGATAATCCACCCGCAGGGATAACCCACTCGCAAGGGATAACCCACCTGCAGGGATAACCCACCCATGATGGATATTCCACCCACAGGGAGATCCACTCACAGGGATAACCCACCCATGATGGATAATCTGCTCACAGGGATAACCCATCCCCAGGGGTAACTCATCCGTGATGGATTACCCACTCACAGGGATAACCCACCCATGACGGACAATCCACTCACACGGATAACCCCCCCAGTGATAGATAATCCACCCGCGGGCAGATTCACTCGCACGGATAACCTACCCATGACGGATAATCCACCCGCAGGGATAACCCACAAGCAGGGATAACCCACTTGCAAGGGATAACCCACCCGCAGGGATAACCCACAAGCAGGGATAACCCACTTGCAAGGGATAACCCACCCGCAGGGATAACCCACAAGCAGGGATAACCCACTTGCAAGGGATAACCCACCCGCAGGGATAACCCACAAGCACGGATAACCCACTTGCAAGGGATAACCCACCCGCAGGGATAACCCACAAGCAGGGATAACCCACTTGCAAGGGATAACCCACCCGCAGGGATAACCCGCTCGCTCCCTGCCGGATAACCCACTCGCCCAGCGGGGTGACCCTCTCGTGCCATGCAGGGTAACCCACCCACACCTCGCGGCGGATAAACCCACCCGCAGGGATAACCCACCCGGCATGGTTAACCCTCACCGCTCCGCGCCCCTCGGGGCGCGATCCCCCACGCTCACCCCTCGGGGGACACCCCTCCGGCAGCGGGTGTCCCCCTCTCCCCGCAGCGGATCATCCCCCGCGGCCGCCGCTCACCCCTTGGCTGCCGCCCGGCTCGGGCGCTCCCCGCAGCCTTCGGCGCGGTCCGGGGCGGGCGCGGAGCTCGGGGCGGTGCTGCCCTGCCCTGCCCCGCCCGCTGGGGCGGCGCTGCGGGGATGGCCGAGCGGGACAGGCTCCGCGGGACGGGGCAGCGTGGCCGGCGCGGGGAGAAGGGGGGGTCCTGCACCTCTGTTCCTCTCTTGTCATCCCTCACCTGGAGTACTGTGGCCGGTTCTGGAATCCTCAACGTAAGAAGGATAGAGAGCCGCTGGAACGGGTCCAGAGGAAGGATATAAGCGTGATCAGAGGGGCTGGAGCACCTTCCGTGTGAGGACAGGCTGAGAGAGTCGGGGTTGTTCAGCCTGGAGAAGAGAAGGCTCTGAGGAGACCTTATAGTGACCTTCCAGTACCTGAAAAGGGGCTAAAAGAAAGCTGTGGAGGGACTGTTTACAAAGCTTTGTAATGATGGGAGGAGGGGAAATGGCTTTAAATTGGAAGAGGGAAGATTTAGATGAGACATTAGGAGGAAACTCTTCACTATGAGAGTGGTGAGGCACTGGCACAGGTTGCCCAGAGAAGCTGTGACTGCTCCATCCCTGGAGGTGTTCAAGACCCTATTATTCTCCCTCTGTACTCAGCACTGGTGAGGCCACTCCTTGAACACTGTGTCCAGATCTGGGCCCCTCACCACAAGAAGGATATTGAGGCTCTGGAGCGAGTCCAGAGAAGAGCAACGAGGCCGGAGAAGGGGCTGCAGAACAGACCCTATGAGGAGCGACTGAGACAGCTGGGGTTGTTTAGCCTGGAGAAGAGGAGGCTGAGAGGAGACCTCATTACTCTCTACAACTACCTGAAAGGAGGTTGTAGAGAGGAGGGAGCTGGGCTCTTCTCCCAAGTGACAAGGGACAGGACAAGAGGGAATGGCCTCAAGCTCCGCCAGGGTAGATCTAGGCTAGAGATTAGGAGGAAGTTTTTCACACAGAGGGTCATTGGGCATTGGAATAGGCTGCCCAGGGAGGTGGTTGATTCACCTTCCCTGGAGGTGTTTAAGGCACGGGTAGATGAGGTCCTGAGGGACATGGTTTAGTGTTTGATAGGAGTGGTTGGACTCGATGATCCTGTGGGTCTCTTCCAACCTGGTTGTTCTATGATTCTATGATTCTAAGACCAGGTTGGATGGGGCCTTGGGCAGCCTGGGCTGGTGGGAGGTGTCCCTGCCCATGGCAGGGGTGTGGAAACTGGATGATCCTTCCAACACAACCCATTCCATGACTCAATGATTCAGTAGTTCTCTTCAGGGTGCAGTACAGTTTGTAATGGGGGTAAACTGTCACAGACTTCCCTTTGCTGGGGAAGAAGCAGGAGAGCCGCGGTGTGAGCTGAGGCAACACTCAGCGGGTAGGACAGGCCTCCAGAGCAGCCCGAGCTACTGCTTCTCCAAGGATGTGTGGGTGTCTCGGCTTCTTGCATCTCTCCGCAAGCTCCCTTTCCGGTCAGTAGAGAGCCCTTGCTGTGAAGTCAGTCCTCTGGCTGGGTGTCAGTGAAGGATCCATCCCTGCACAAGCTTGTATGTCACAGCCAGCCCCGCTTCTTGGTCACTGTAGACAGCAGTGGACAGACCAGGGTCTGTGTTCCAGGTTCAGCTCGAAGTGGTGAAGATGGGGCATCAAATGGCCTCAGCAGTGGGGATGAGGAACCCTAGCTCCCTAACTGCAGCTGAAGTTCATGTGTGCATGGGTATTTGTCACGTCCAGCACTTGCTAATAATTCAGGAATTATTGCGACAGGATAAAATTACCCTCTTGGAGAGAGACTTTTTTAAAAAGGAAAGTTTCCATCCATTTATCTCAAATGAGGGTTAAATTTATTTCCCTTCTGTGGAATCTGCAATTTAAATACCAACTGACAGCTGCCCACATGTCCACAAGGCTACAAAAGGATTTCAAGGGGCATTTAAATCAACTGATATTTTTTGTAAAGAACCTTCCTGCTTTCTGCTGTACATCAAGTGCGAACACAATATAATGTTGCTCCTAGTTAACTTCCATCATGTATATGACCAAGAAAATACAGTTGCCACACAACACACATATCCCTGCCCCACACAAATGCTGAGCCCAAGCAGCCCATGGGGGTTTCTGCTTGCCCTGTTCCCTTTATCCCCTGCTTTCCCACTTTCACTTGGCTCTCATCAACCTGCACAAAAACCCTTTTCCATATGCTCACCGGGGTCTGTGGTGGTTAATACTTCACAGGCACACTGCCACCTGGAGTACTGTC
Source organism: Coccyzus lansbergi (assembly GCA_033558105.1). Classification (NCBI taxonomy): domain Eukaryota; kingdom Metazoa; phylum Chordata; class Aves; order Cuculiformes; family Coccyzidae; genus Coccyzus; species Coccyzus lansbergi. The sequence goes on from JAUMJK010000567.1 coordinate 841,158, forward strand.
AAAAACATTCAGGAAAGCAAGATAAACACTTGCTGAGGAACTCGGACTCTTTTCTGGATAGCAGAGTGAAGTATTTATGTATCAGAAAGATTTCCAGGCTTTTAAAAAACATTTTAATTTGAGGAACCCAAATTCCTAATATTCCTGCTTTGTTTCAATAGAGGTGTGGCCAGTCTTTTTTTAACACAGGTGGGGGTTTTTTGGTGTCTATAACATTTTGTTTGATGTTTCAGAGGAGAGTGGTTACACACATGTGTGTGTTCAGGCTGGTAAGTGAAGGTCACTGCATTTTGCCATCACACAAATGGCAAAATGAGACAGCTACATGTGATATAGCTCAACCCTTCCTCTGAATGTTGAGGAGTTTCCTGTTCCCAGTCCTGGTCTATGTGACTGGCAGCAAGGATTCAGCTCCAGGCAGCACTGCCAGGGAGGTACTGAGTCGCAGAGGTGCACAGTCAGGCCAGAAGCTCCCTTCACATTGATCACGTACGTGCCAGCTGACACAAGCAAAGGTGTCATGGCACTGGGTCTGGTTTGAATGAAACAGGTAATAAATCAAACCTGGTATCAAAGAAAAAAGCACTGTAAGGAGTGCAGGTTATGGGGAGGTTCAGAGGTGAGGAAATGTGCAATGAATGGCTCCCTGCTTTAAAATGTCTGCCGAAGTCCTGGAGTGAAGCTCCAGTCTCACTTGCTGTCCATGATTAACACATGAAAAATCTTCTATCAGAGAGTGGTTTGCCCAGCTTTTTTTTCCTCCACAGCTACAACTTCTTACAAATGTAATATCAAACAAAAAAAAAATGTCATTCTCTATTCTAATACAGAGGAGAAAATAAAGAAATCCATACAGCAGGAAAGAGTTTGGAACATGTGGAAAGATAACTTACTCATATTGCAGTATTTTGCACTTAGTATAGAGCCTTTGATTCAATGGACTTAAGAGTAATTTGTCAGTTATGAGTGATCTTTGGCCTTTTTGTTTTCCACTCCTGATGGTAAAGGATTTATCTTAATTTTTCTGCTGTAATAAACTGATTGACTGAGACTATGTTTAAATTGTAAAGCTAGAAATTAAACTACAGCTGCTGCTCAGGTCACTGTGCTTCCCCTCCGTGCCTTCTTTTAGACCCATCTTGCCTTTGTGTCAACTTATCTAAGAGGAGACATAGTCCAAATGATAGTAATTAACAAACACAAATCAGCTGCTATGATTACATGATAGAAATTGCAAAAAAAAATATCCCCAGATAACAGGAGTATGAGCAGGAGATAAATACACAGGCTACGTTGTTAAACACTTTGAAGCACACTGGATTATGTTGGCATAAAACATACCTGCTGTGATACTAAGGACTAAGATCTGTCTTTGTTAATGTGCTGTCCAAATTTCATCAGGAACATATTTTTCATTAAAATACTTAAGCAGAGCTGGTCTCTGAGGCATCTGGCTGGCGGCGGATGAAATTCCATGTTCCTTGCCATTAAAGTTGGTCTCCCTAGAGAGCGAGAAACTAATAACAGAAGGGACAGGAGAAAGAGGGAGCAGGCGAATACTCATTTAGCCCACAACCATAATGTCGAGAACATAATTGATTTAGACACCAAAAGATACGAAGAGAGAGTGACCTTTAATTGCAAGTAACCTTTAATTGGTAGCACTAGCCGCCACTGTGATAAACGAATTGAGATCATGCAGATGGATCCCACCTGAGCACAGCCTCCAGTTAGCCGCGGTGCTGAGGTGTCTCACGTGGCTGAAAGGCAGCCGTGACAGGAAGGTCAGGCAGGGAAAAGCATCCTGGCCTGTAAAAACAGGATCATCTGTTTTCCAGCTGCTGGTAGCTGTACAGCAAGCGTTTGCAGATGTAGTAATGGGCAGTGTCGGAGGCTGTGGGCAGCTGCCATCCCCTGCGTAGCCAGGCCAGGGCAGCCGCACTGACTGCAGCCATGAGCTGAAACCGATCTGCCTGATTTTACCCAAACCAAATTAAGGGTATTTGTATGAAGGGCATCACCAACAGATTGGCTGTGTTGGTGGCTTCCAGTGGGCATAAGGAGGTGTGCTGGCTTGTGGCTCTCTCTCCCATGTCGGCGCAGTTGGGTTGGGAAAAAAATGCCTTCTTTTTCTGTTGGCATAAAACCAACATTGTGTAGTAGCACATATTGTCTACAGACCACCAGGTGTGAAGGCAGAATGGTTGGCTACTGAATTCTCTTTCTGCTCTGCATAGAGGGGAAAGATGTGACATTGTGTTTGATTTCTGTCTGTGTGAAATACACTAACAGCATCCTCTTACTGATATTAAAATGACCTCAGGCTTCCTAAAAGGAGCAGTAATAATATCCTGACTCAGGAAAAGAAGCGTGTAAGGAAAAGAAATATCTATTTGCCCTCATCCACACTGGCAAAGAAGAATTAATCATAAAATCCCCAAATAAGTGCTGGCTGGGGTACAAGCTAGTCATCCATTATAGATCAACAAGGTGAGGGCCAAAACAATAATATAAATATTTGGTGGTGTAGGGGGGAACTGAAATGGATCATTTTGGAAATGTTACCTCTGCACTGTTCAAGAAAATTTCTCAAGCTATCAAAAGAAGAAAGATAGGTCACACTAGCTGAAAAAACTACCATCTTGACTGGAGAACTGACAAGAATACTAATAATTCAAATACAGAAGGCATTTACATTAATACAAATAACTAGAAAAAAAGTTAAAATGATCAGGAATTGGTAGAAATCAGAAGCATAAAACTGGCAAAGAATTTAAAAGAAGATGAGATCTGCAGCCAGCAATGTTGAGTGATAAAGATGTTTCTGGTTTTAACTTAGATTTGAAATGAAAGACTCATAGCTATTCTACTGATCTACTGCTTATGTGAAAAATTTGACGTGTCAGTTTGAATTCAAAGGAAACGCAGATGTTCAGTAAATATTTCTGTTATGTTTTGTGGTGGGAGATGATAGAGCATATTCCAGGATGGGAACAAAATACTTGCTCTTCCAATGCAAGCCTGAGAATGTGAAATAAGAGCATCTCAAGTTAAACAACTTAAAATCAGCAGCTTTGCATAAACTTGCATCCAGCAATTTGTAATGTTATTTTTCCATTCAGCTAGTCTGGAGATGCTGTGGAGATTTCAGACCACTGGACGAATACTGATGTGTGGAGCGTTAGTGGTTTGGTTGGTTTGTAAAGTGAGAGCAGCCCCAGCTGATACAGACCTATCAGTCTTATTCTGATTCCAGACACAAGGATGGCGAAGCTGATAATAAAACGGGGGAGTACTGTTACCAATGCCACTTGACAAAGGTTGGTGGAAAATGTATTGTAGATAACATTACACATTTGATGAGTAAAGGTAGCAATGTTACGATGTAATCATACTTTACATTTCTGTAGACCATTTGGCTTGGTAGCTCCCTGACATTTCCACCAAGAATTTTTCTCCAAAATTAGCATAGCGTACGTTGAAAGGATTAAATGCTGACTAATTCATCTCCAAATATAATTTTAATGTATCATTTATATTCAGGCATGATATATTTACCTAAAGATTTGAGCATAGACCAGGCTTTAGGAATTTAAAACTTTCATCAGAGACCTAAAGGAGAATGTAACATCATCACTGCTCAGGTTTTCACATAACACACAAACTGGGAGAATGGCAAGTCCTGAAGGCAGGTCAGTACCACTGAGCTGTCTAGGTAAGCTGGGCTTTAGCAAAAAAATACATATTTTAATCTCTCTCCCATAAAATTACAAGTCTAGGAACAAAGACAGCAGGATACGCTTTGTAGGATGTGTAGGTCCCTCCTGGGAACTCATGACTTTACAAAGACATGGAGATCACACTGAGTTTTTAGTTAATCTTGAACTCCCACTGCCACATCACTTCATGCTGCTGCCCACAGGTTCTGAGCAGAGAAAGGTGTCAGCTTGCTTTTATGATTCTTTCGCCACTATCCCATCTGAAAGTGTTATGATCACATACAGGAAATATGATCTCAATCAAACTGCTATGAGGAAACACAAAACTTAAAGGAACACTGGGGAGAGAGTTGTTACCACTCATATCTTATCAAAATAAAGAAACGAACAAGTGGAATCCATCTGCCACTATGAGAAGTAATCACACAACCATAGCACGAAGGACAGCCCCGAGAACGGAAATCTGCAGGAAAGCATGTGGAAGCTGCCAGGGAAGCTACGGGGCAGGCTTAATCAGATGGAGCCCTGAGCCTTTCTCTCTATGCTGCTGATGAACAACCCCACTGTGGTTTAGGCTCATAGTTTTTATACTGTATTTAGGAAAATTTAGCTTTGGACACCCAGTGGGAAACGAGGCTGCAGTGCACTTAGCCTAAAGCAGTTTTACAAGAGATTACCCTCAAACCTCACTTTCTCTCTTTCTCAAGACAGACACAGGGGTGAGAACACAGAAGTCTGACATATAAGTCATGATCCCATCTGAGCTGCATGAATGGGGAATGAACACGCAGTTGGTATGTGAGGGCTGGGAATATAAACACAAGCAAACGGATCACCTCTGCAATTAGTACCTCTGCAACAGCTTTTCTTGGTCCAGTGCTGGTATTCCAATTTAATGTGGTTATTAAGTAACTATGGAAAATCCTGGGAAGAGCAAAAATAGGACAATGTGGTAGGCAGAAGGACTCCAAAAGATTTATCCAGTGGCTAGAAGCTGGAGCTCAATCAACTCTGATTATGTACACTGAAAAGATTTTTACAACAGGTAGTAGTCAGTGGAATAATTTGCGAAGAGCTGTTGTGGGATTTCCCAGAAGTTGTGAACTTTTGTTGTTCTTAAAAGAAAATTTCTGCTTCAAACACAAATTAACTAAGGGAAGTCCTACAGTTTCTGCTACCCAAGAGGTCAAGTGAGACAGTCACAATAGTCTCCTCTGGCCTTGTAACCTATAAATAGATTAGAGTCCCAGAAGAAAAAAAAATTACCCTTATCTTTGGCTTTCCCAAAACACTGTGAGAAAACAATAGGAAAGCAGAAAGATCAAAAATAATCATTTTGCAACACTTGTGCCTGGTTCAGTATTTCTGTTTAAGAGACCAAAAGATGCAGTCTTATTCCAGAACATCTCTTAAGCTCTTCCTTCTCGCTGCAAGAGCACGGCCTTACCAAATACACTGACTTTCAGAGCTGTCAGCTAATCAGCATTTGATAATTACAACAAAGGTTGGGTTTAGAATTGGCGGGAGTTTTGTTATTCTCATTTAATGGGTGGATCAAACCAGAATATCTTGGCAGTTTAAGGACACGCCTCGAACTCACCATCTGATACGAAGTGAAACTCAGGGGAATTACGCCACACACACCACTAAGTCTGGCTGAAAGAACAGACGTTTCTCATAGTGTCAAGTACTGTTATATTTAGGCAACATTTGAAAAGAATTCTACCTACATTAAGCGAACTATTACAGAGCCACAGTACACAGCATCAGACACACATTTATTCTGTCCAACTAAGCTGCCTTTATTGTTCTTTGCAAAAAGCGTGCTTCACACAGCACATACACTTCTGCAAACTTTTTGGTTAAAAGAAAATAACAAGTCCTGCCTTTGACTTTCTGGGAATGTCCTGCGCGTAGGAAGCAAGGGACACAATAGCACCAATTTATTTCAGCGTTGACATAAAAAAATAAAGTGAAACAGCATTTAGATTGTATCAGTCCCCTCTTTTACTCATTCCCCTGAGATCATTTTGATGATCATTCATCACAATTTAAGTGAAACACTCTGACTACACAAAATACTTTGAACTGAACAAAACAATGCCAAACGTCCAAACACTCTGAGCCCTTTTGCTCAGAGCAGAGGGACCAGATTCATAAAAATGCTGCAACTATTCCAGCAGTACTGGCTTATTTTATTTGAAGTTGCTTGTCCATCATTGCTGCCAGGATGGCAGAGCAGGTTTTAATGTGCTCTTTCATCCACAGGAATTTCAAATCATGGCATTCATAAACCAGTGGGAAAGTGGGATACCCAAGATCCTACCTGGTCGTTGGTTTGGAGCAGGAATATGAAGCAGGGTAGTTTCTGTCAGGTCTTCCTCTCATGAATGTGTACTAACTAACAGTACATAGCATTTTTAGACTCCAAGATTCCTCACTCGCTTAAGTTTTGTGGTATTTTTAAAAATACTTGAATAATACTTCAATTCTCAACCGCAAATTAAAATGACTCTCAAGCCTACTGGCCAGGACAAGTACCTGGAAAGTATGACACTTGGGATTCTGCTCCAGAATTATTATTTATTTTAAGGGTTTCCTTAAAAAAAAGATGAATGCTGCCAACACACATGCCCAGTATATCCTCTTAGCATAAGTACCTGCAGGTCATTCTTGGGAGAACATAGTGATAGCTGATGTCTTCTCTACAGAAGAAGACACTGAACTAGTGTGTCTTGCATTTCATATGAATGTCTGAAGCACTAGGAATTAGGATGAAATGGGAAACACAAGAACAGGAGAAGCAAGTTAATTGTCATGTTTGTGAATCTAACTCAGAAAAAACCAAAACACTGGAGAGGGGGGTTCCTCCCAGAGAAAACAATGGTTTCATATCAAATCCAAAAATAATTTTGTATCAGCCATTCCTGCCTTTTCAGCGCGTATTTTGGAAGAACTGTCCAGATACAAATTAGAGTCTTCCAGGCTTGAGGATGCAGAACTGTCTACTGTTGGCAACTGGCTCCTGCTGTTTCCTACTACTGTCCTCATGAATTCAGTGGCAATGCTTCCACTACTTTTACCAGCACAGTCAGGTCCCTTGGAGAAACTGTAAAGTTCTGTTGGAAGAACTGATCATCAAAGAGTTTACCTTATCAATAATCACTGCTTTATCAGTAGTGATTAGTAACAACATAATTCTAAAGATTTACACATACACAGATATACATCTTTTGGAGAAAAAAAAACACATTTGCACTTCAGAAATACAGTTAAAATTAGATTCCAACTTCCATAGCCTAGATATAATATTCCTGAAGATAAAGACAAAGGAGAAAGAAAAAAAACCCCAGAGATTCCTGAGTAGCCTTCTTTTCCTGTCAGAGGTTTAAAGGCCGGTATTTTCAAATGAAAAACATAATCATCATCTAAGAGTGCTCCATAAAAAAAGAAGTACTATTTTAACAGACCTCTGTTAAAAACCTCATTTGAAGTTCTCTAAAACTGGGCAGTCCTCGCAAAATGAGATAATGTTCATGTATCATTATACAAATAGTCTAAGAATATTTGTATTTGCAGCTCCTCTGTTTTCCTCTCTCCAATAAGCCTGTTTCAACACAGTCAAGGGATTTTTTGCTGGTAGAACCAGTGGAAACAGGACTGGTCCATGACATTTCACAACAGTGTGATGTACTACTGTGATACCACATATGTCATATGTCACTCCATTTTTTTTTTGCCTGGCAGCTGCCTCTCAGTATGATATCACATACAATTTCTGTCGTCTTTCAGCTGGAAAAACACATTTGAATGTGCCAAACACCCTTCCAATACTAGCACAGGGATATAGGCTTGGCTTGGACTCAGACTGGCCTCCTCATGAAACTGGTGCTTGCGTAGACATCTGTAGCTTTGCGATTCTTGCTGGGATGGGTCACAGGCTACTCTGCAACAGAACCAGGGCACTCTTAATTCTAATTCTTAATTCTAATTCTTAATTCTGCCTTTTAATTTAAAATCAAAACTGTCTTGTACCCCTTTGGATACAAAATGAGAAAGTAAAAATATGACGTGCTTTAAAAACCTGCCCCGTCGAACCGTAAGATTTTGATGTTTGAAGATTTTAAAGTTGTCCAAAAGTTCAGGAAGGAAAAAACCAAACAGAATAGTGTAATTAAGAAAATCTTTAAATTTTTATTACTTCCTAGTAGTCATTTTTTCAAGTGTATGTTTAAATTCTAATCCAGCTATACAATTTATCCTATAGATTTTTTTCTCAATAGAAAAAAAAGTCAAGGAAAAATCTTGGGAAAGAAAAGTTCAAGAAAGTACCATCATTCTAAATAGGCTGTGTCGTTATTGCTTAATTAAGATAATGAAATGCTCAGGGTTGGAGCAATGGAGGCTGGGAGTTTACACCTGGCATTTCCTTTATGGTTTTGTTCTTTCTACAGAAGACATGCCCCCTTGTGGGGAGAGGTTTAAGCCCATAAACTACTGGTCTCCCTTGACAGGTGTGGGTATCAGGCAAAATAAACTGTTTTTACAAACCAGCTTTTGCTTTTGAATTCCTTGCTTTTCAGTCCCTTCTTCAATGCGTGATGCTTGGCGTACCTCCCATAGATCTCTTCCATGGGTTGTGGGGAGGATAAGAAAAGCAGCAAGCCATAATGCTCCTGAAGAGTTGATATTAGATGGCTAACACAGTAAGAACGGTGCGGAACCTTCAGCTGTATCATATACATTAGTTTTAGCACCTTCATGAAATGGGGAAAAACTACCCTAAAGGAAGTACTGCATAAAAGTTTGCTCGTAACAAGGACAACAGGACAGAATACCCTGGAGCTAAATGAGCAGCCTATGAAGCAAAAGCATCATCACCATAGGGATCTCTGCACTGAACTCATTATTGGCAGGCTCTTAACCCTTGAACAAGCTATGGTAACACTGAAATAGTCCTGAAGATATTTTCAGGGTCTTTAAAGCCTCTTTCTCAATTTTTGTAATTAGAATTTAACCATTACAATCACAATGCAGTTACATTTATGCTGTCCTTGCCCATTTCTTGAATAAACGTTGTTGTTGATTAAAGCCAGACATTTTAAAATGCCAAAAATTTAAGTGATGTGGATTATAACTATCCACTTACCATTATTACCACAACAACAGATCTTCAAGTAATGTAACAACACCACTGGAGTTACAAAAGATTAGACTATCCAATTCCATTCGGTGTGAACACAGAGTGAGGAATACCAAACAACATGACACTTCGTGACTATAAAACACATGGAAATGGTCTTCTTTCTTCCTTCAGTATTGAAAACATACTAATTTTCACATACGATATAAGCAAAATAATTGTCTCTCCAAAGCAGGTAACTTTCTGGTGAAACGAACAAATGATCTTTCATTAGAAGTACAAGATGAAAACCCAGCACACTACAGCACACAGTCTGGCAGAATGGCAGAAGGTCCCTCTACTCTGCTACGTATAGAGAGGACAGAGAAAGGGCACCCAAAGTGCAACATAATGAGACAGGAAGGAAGATGGCAAGGAAAGAGAAGGGAGGAAGCATGTGCTAACAATGCTTCTATCTGAGATGTTAGCATAAAACATGACAAAATAAAGACTCTGTTTTCTAGATTCACACAACATATGTTAATGTCTTCTGCAGCACGTTCAGTCTGTCTCCAAGTACAAGAATCCCAAGATCCTCTCTTGGAAAACTGTTTATCACTTCACGGAGGAGGGGTTACTTTACACTGGTTTGTTCCTTATACCTCAGCACACACCAAAGTCACTTTTCTTATCACTACGGATGCATCTGTCTGCTTTGTTGCCCTAGACATAAACAAACTGAAATTGGAGTATGCAGTAACCTGTCTTCTGGGTGCCAACCCTCATGGCAGACTACAGGGATACTCTCTCCACTTTCACTTGCGTGGAATCCTCACCTGACTCGTCTTGCAATGAGATACTACGGAGGACACCAAATAAAACTTGAAACATGAGCTAGCAGGCTTGAGACGATTAACATACTTCTGACTTAGTGATTCCTATTTCCTTTCAGTTCCACGTAAGAGGATTCAGTGCTTGAAGTACCTGAGAACTGTAAAGCATTGCAATGTTCACTGCTGCTGCAGCTGGCTAACAAAATAGAAATTTTAAAGTTGGTTGTCAAAAGGTTTCTGCACTCTGCTCTCATGCTCAACTGTTGGGTAACTAATGATGCACAAACAACATTAGCTTTGTGTCAGAAATAAATTTGGGTAGAATCTCAAGCCTTCCACTGAATCATCTCTGCAAAGGTGGCCCATCTTTTCAGCAAGAAGCAGCCTAGAGAAAGCAAAAGAAGACATGCTGCATTACTTGAGGACAACGTGATAACAAATATATAATAATAATTAATATTATTAGATTATAATTATAGATTATTATTAAAATAATGCTTAATAATAATTAAACACAGCAGTTATTACTTACCTTTCTTTGGCTAAGAGAACGGACATCCCCACCAGCTTGGCAAACTCATCAGCTGTGAGAGAACCCTTTTCAGATACCTGTCAAAATCCAAAATCCAAACACAAGTAAACCAACTCTGGCATTAAAAGAACAATGAAGTTCTCTCAGCTACTGAATGAAGTGATAAAATTGGTAGCAAATCTCTTGTGAAGACAACTAGTTTGTTTGGCTTTTTAAAAAAGTAAAAATCATTAAGAGCATTTCTCTTTAAAGCCTGGGAAAATTGCCAGGTATAAAAGAGGAACATAGAATGGAGGTAAATCTATAAAAAGAATGATGTAGTATTCCTTTCAGATTGTTTTAAGAGATGTCTTGGGACAAAATAAGTGAAAAAATTAAAATAGCTCACAGACTGCAATCTACCATCACTATCAGTATTCCCACAGCCCAGCTGTACTGATAGATTCTGCGAACAGTGAAGCCTGAACAAGGAAATAAAAGGTGGTAGTTCAGGACAGGTCACTGATTGAGTTAAAAACTCAAAATGGACTAAGTATTTTTCTGTAAATGTAAGAAAATCAACGGAAAGGATTAACATATATTGAAAGACTTGAGCATTTGATACTGATAATTATGATGGGATCTTCTAGACAGCTATACAGACTTCTCTTATCTAGAAATGTTTTTGATGAGAGCAAGCTATGGTAACAATCATGCAAAATGCACTGAATAGTCTACCTCAAGTATCAAGTGAGAAGGTGTCTGTGACAGTTCTGCTTTTTGACTGCCCAAGCAGTTTAATTTTGGATACACTGAATTAGCCTTTTCTCAACATCACGAAAACAAAAAAAATCATAATCCACTGAAAAAGACACAAGAAATGCATCAAATTATGGTATAGGAGGACTTTAAAAAGTCCAGATCTAGGAAGGTTTACCACACTGAGCCATTCATACTATCTTTTTTTCCTGATGGAGCTACCACCATTCAATATGCACCACTAAGCACTCTTCACAGCTGCAAACTCAGTACAAGACGTTAATCACAATTCACTATTTCATGAAAAAAACCCAAACCAATCGACTGCCTATATCAACATTTAAGAGCTACTCTTACTGCCTTTAAGCACATTGTGTCTGGTGTTTCAAGTCCACTTCTGTTAAATTAAGTGCTTAATGCATGCCGTGAATTTCATCCTACAGCACAAAAGATTTAGAGGAAGGCTGAAGTTTGAAGAGAGATAGAAAAGTGACTTATTCCTTAAGGAGGAAGCAGTAACTAAGATTAGGCTGGATCTCAAATACTGTGTTCAGTTTTGAGCCCGTCAGCACAAGGACTAACCTAGGGATTCTGTGACACTGAGCCACTGGAGCATGTCCAGAGAAGGGCAATGAAGCTGGTGAAGGATCTGGAGTACAAGTATTTCATGGAGCAGCTGAGGGAACTGGGGTTGTTTAGTCTGGAGAAAAGGAGGCTTAGGGAACCTAAGGGTCTTAATGGTCTTTTCTTACCAAAATGACTCTACGATTCCATTATTGCCTGCAAAGCACTTTGAAGATGAAAAGTGCTGTTTAAGTATTCCTGTTAGATTTGGAAGTGGAATATTTTGCATTTCAAAACTTTGGCAGGAAATCCTGTACCTCAAGTTTTTATACCTAATGTGTTTAAATTCCCTCAGCGTGGTCAGAACACTGAAGAAAATGAAATACACTTACTGTCTCTAAAGCAGAAGCTACCATTTCCTCTTCATTGTGAGACTGGAGTTCAATCACCATCACACCACTGTCAAATATTCGAAGTCTAAAATCAAAAGAGAGAGTCAAAGTAACTAAAAACCCTGTGCACATCACCTATGGTCACATTTCGAATGTATCCACACCTATAGGCACATTAAAAAAAATTTAAAAAAAAGGGTCTGTAAAATGAACTTAATATTAAAGGCACCTTCAAAGTTTGAAGACACTGACAAGGCCAGAGCATATGCCTGGGCTCAGTTGAAGACTTTGCTAAGTCTGTACTGGAACTGAAAAAGGTATTGTTTTCCTAGTAAAGTGAATCATGGTTAAAAATTAATAATATAATGCGTAGTGAATGTTGGTGCGTAAAGCAGCATCCCTGAAGTAAAGCATGACTTTGTTTAAAACAAAAAAAAATCTACTGCAGGTAAAATACGAAATCATCCAAGCACCATGGTCTGACTTGCGAGTGCCATGTTTTATAAATACATCTGTAAAGTTCTTACCTGAGTGGTAATTTCAGTGACTCCAACATCTTACAAGCATTTACTAAATCTTCTGGTGACAGCAGCTATTAAAATAGTAAAACATACTTATTCACAGCTTGCATTTTGAGTGTATAGCATAACACCAAAACAGTTTTAATGACTGTAGCTATAAAATACACCAGGCTATACAACATTGTTAATTTTCTTCCTTTCTATTATCCAGTGTATTTTCTTGGCTCCTATGATCCTTTCTGTTCCCATACCACAGGTTCTATAACAATCATTCTTGCCATATTTACAGAAAGAATAGACGCATTTCGTAGAAAAAAAAATCCTTTAGTGTTCTCTTTAGTTCCCCTTTTACATGGTATTACAAAAAGCAGCACATATTATGACAGCTTAGAGAGGATACGTAAACATTACATGGAAAAAAGAGAAAGGAAAAAGATAAAACTTCCTAATTTTTATAAAGGGTTGATCACTCCATGCTGTCAGACAGACAGAGTGAGCAGCTGGTAGGGAATACTTCTACCTTTTTTCTTGAATTACCTTATCACAGAAGCACATTTTATAAAATATTTTATAAAACCATTTTCTCACCTCTAATCCTCGTGCGCGATTTACCAGACAGTACACTTCCGTAAGTGACATGATCCCGCCTCGCTCCTGTGTTAAGCACAAAACTGGTAAGAGAAATAGCATTGATCTAGGAAACATAGTATTTCAAATTGCATTTGACTGATTAAACAGGTAAAATAGAGGCACTAAATGAGGGGCTTTAACTAAAAAAACTACCTAGGCAATATCACATATTTCTAGCACGACATAGGCTTTATCTTTCTCTAAGCTTTTAAAATGCAAATCACTGAAACTACATCCAAAGACTGTCAATTACTTTGATTTTAAAGCAGAGAATAAAATACAGGAAAAAAAATCAATATATTAAATCTATCAATCAATCTACCATTTTCACTTTTCAGACACGCTCAGTTTTCCGTTCTGATCATAGTAGGCAGTACGTAGCTCTCATAAAAATACTGAAAAAAGTATGCTTTTTAGTGTACGCATAGCCTTATCAGTTCCAACGTGCAATCCAACTTTTTGGTGAAAATCCTGAATTCTGTAATAGCTTCAGATAAATGAAAAATAAGATATTACTAAGGGAGGAGAATCTATGTAAGTGCTCTGCTAGATTTGCAAAATTTAAAGCAGTTTACTGCTTCTAAGTCAGTGTTGTTTCACTCTTTAAAAACACAATATTCTGTGGCAAGGGATGAATACAGGGCTGTTTAAACAGAAGAAACACTGCTAACATGATTTTCTAAATATCACTGCTATTTCACAAATCAGAAGTTGACATTGACTCCAAAGAAATACTCTTACTTACATTTAAATTTTCCTATTCAGAAAGAGGACATATATTCCTTCATAAATGTTGAACACGAAGCTGTGCTGCTAAATCTGAGACTTCAAGAAGAGGCACAGCACTACAGACAAAACACATTTACAGCACCACACAGAAAATGCTGGTGTATAATTAGGTACTTTACCTCTAAAGGTGTCTGCAGCATCCCAGCCAGTTGCTTTGCCAGTTGCATGTGGTAATGTGTTCCAGATCCATACGTTTCCCTAGTAACTGGATTAGCTATACCCATACTCAGTAGATAGGATTTAAACCTAATAGTCTAAACAAACAAACAAAGAAATTTAAAAGTACATCAGCTAATGAATTAGTGTTTGATTTTATTACTCTGAGACTGTTTTGGTGAATAAATTCATTCATCTTACTATCAATGCAAATTTCTACCAAGTCAATTACTAACAAACAAAAGGCAAGACTTATTACCTTTTACTTTTGACTAGCAGAGGTCAAAAATTTACAGAAAAGCAGTAAAATCTTTGCTTTTAAGCAAGGGTCACTAGAAACTCTACCTGCAAACAAGAAAGTCACTTTATGTAGTAACAGAACACGAAAAACAAAACCACGAAGTGTTGTTTTTTAGCATTACATGTATTAAGCAGATAGCTTTTCGCTTTGCATAGTAACATTTATGTAGACTTTAAAAACAAAATTAATTTACCTCATCCTCAGTGATATCACCTTGTTTTTCTTTAATCTTATTAGCTATTGATTTGGATAACTCCACCATTTCCTTAGCCTACAAGAAAGACACACAGGTAAGTCACCTTCCAGCTCAAAAGAGAAGATATGCTTAAAACTGAGAAAATAAGCATAAGCCTATTTGCAGAAGTAACACGTGCCATACCTTCTCCATTAGTTTGCTAAGGTCCTCAAAAGCCTGAAATGAAAAGCAGACATTGCAGGTCAGTATCATTAGAGCACTGAGCTTCATGGATACAGTGAGCTGCCATTGTCCACCTATCAAAACTATTCATAAGAGCTGCTATCCCTGTGTGAGATATTATATATAATTGGTTGATATATCCGTTTTATATCAGGTCTTAAAATCAAAACTATACAATCCATAAACAAGGGATGAAGAAAAGAATCACCAATTCTTACATATCTCACACATGGAACAATGGTACAACCATAATAATAAAAAAAACACAAACCATTTAAAAAATTAATAAAATAAGGTCCATGCAACAATTGATCAGATTTAAATAAATTAAGATACAGATTAGATAAAAATAATCCTCTGAAAACTCTAGCTGTTAGATCTTAAAAAACAAAATACTTCCTAGTGTAAGGGAAAAAATTATTTGTACAAGCAATTTTTCTCTATTCTAAGAAACCCTTTATTTTGCTTCCACAAAAGTTATGTAATAAACTGGACATCGATCATAGGACCACAATTATATCAAGTCAGCCAAACTTAGTACAATTCTACAGTCTCAAACACATTGACTCAGAAAGGGCATTTTTAGGCTTAAATAATACTTAAAAAAAAAGCCGAACGTAGACAGAAATTCAAAAGTTTCAGTAATGATAATCAACTGGCATTAAAAAGTCCATTAAATAAAAAAAAAACAGTTAGCAACTATATTAATGCAACAGCATTAGAAAACAACTCTCATTGCTCCCCTCCTCAGCAACATATATTCATCCCTTTCACCCACTTCACTCAACTACATGACAGGTGGTCAACCTTTTCAAACAACCTTTTTTGAACAAATGGTGTGGCAGAAATTCTTGAACCTATTCAGCTACAGTTTGCTTGAAAGCAGCACCTGACCCTCCCAGCCACAAGTAGTGAAGGTTGCTCAGTTACAGAATGTCAAATAACCAGGGATATGTCTTGCCTACATCCTCTAGCCCTGACTTCTGTGTGATTCCTAGCTTATTCTGACTAATTCTGCCAGGGGAGGTTCAGGCTCAACATAAAGAAAACATTCTTCACAAAAAGGGTCGTTAGGCACTGGAACAGGCTGCCCAGGGAGGTGGTTGACTCGCCTTTCCTGGAGGTGTTTAAGGTGTGGGTGGATGAGGTACTGAGGAGCATGGCTTAGAGATTGGTAGGAATGGTTGGACTCGATGATCCAGTGGGTCTCTTCCACCCTGGTGATTCTATGTTTCTATGTTTCTATGTTAATCCTGCAATAGATGCATTTTAGCAGAATTTACACAGGAGGACCCAGTTGTTCCCATCTACATTTAGGCATCTGATTTAGAAGCTCATTGATCAGAGATTCAACG
The DNA here is from genome assembly GCA_033558105.1 of Coccyzus lansbergi. Taxonomy (NCBI): domain Eukaryota; kingdom Metazoa; phylum Chordata; class Aves; order Cuculiformes; family Coccyzidae; genus Coccyzus; species Coccyzus lansbergi. The sequence goes on from JAUMJK010000567.1 coordinate 857,228, forward strand.
TACAAAAAAGAGAAAAAGATGCCTCCAGGGACAGGGTTTGCTTTTCATCTGAATCATTCCTCACGGTGCCACTGTTTCTCCACTGACTGGAGAAGTCTAGCCTCTCAGTACCTATATTAGGTATCCAAATTATGTGGAACAACTCTGGGTTCAAGGGCAGAAAATTAAATACACTATTGTATAACAATGATTACCACTATCAGAACAAGAGCTTATCTTTTGAATATTTCTTACTTCCTAATCTGCCAAATTCAATAATTCACAATAGATTTCCCAATCTCTAGTGTAAATCAAAGTCTTTCTACTGTAATTGTATATGATACCAACAAAATGTTCCCTAGTAAATTTTTTCTAACTTATTTCTAATCTCTATTGCCTGCATGAAAACATTGTTCATCAAAGAACCCTTGATTTAGCTAAATAAACAGCATGCTGTGTCTAACTCCTCCTCTGCCTGACTCACCGAGGGCAGGCCTGGAAACAAAGGGGAATGTGCACACACCTAACAGGAACTTCCTTAGATAAACAAAAGCCTAAAGAACTGGATGCTTATCAGCAGCCAACAGCAGATGCAGGAAGCCTTTTCCTGGAAGCCAGGGCACCATTTTTAAATTAAGTAATTTATAACATTTAAAGGTGGAGGAAGGCAGGATTTTACAAGTCATAGTTTTCCTCTGTTCTTACAATATATATAAATGGATTTCTTTTACTCTCTGACAAAGCTACTAGAGGAAAAAATAACCAGACAATACCTTTTGAACTACACACAGAACTTCATTCATTCTGTTCTTCATAAATGGAAAAGATTTAATGCTACCAGTATCTAAAACAGCACAGGGCCTGCAAAAGTACTATGGTTTTCTTATGTATCAGAGCAGTGAAGACCTTTTCTACTGTGGTACACTGAAAACCATAAAGCTTTGCCATTAGAATGAATATGTTGCATAGAGTTTATGACTACTTCTGTATTCATCTCTACTACCAAGACACAGACTGTTTTCAATTATATTGTTACCAGGTATAGATGAAGAAATCAATTACCTCTGTTACTAATCAGTACCGCCATCTGTAAATTCAACCACTGGACTGTTTCTAGGGAAAAGGATAATCACTTCATCCAAGCATTTTGTACCTTGCTGATGTCTGGACTGCAGAGCATTTTGCTATGATTATAAGCATAAACCTAACATTTAAAAAGTGAATATTTTTAAGATTAAAATCTAACTGCACTGCAGTTACGTGCAGACATTAAGATCAGCACATTCTTTTTACCATATATTGAAAACATAATTAGCCATTAAAAGAAGGAAAGACATCCCAAACTTGTAACAGTTTCTTTCTGCAGATGCCGACATGCTCTGCTTCCCTGACAAAGAGTTCCTGAACTCAGATTCCTAATTACAGAATGAATTTTATAAATATACACTATTTATAAAAAAAATCTTGAAAGGAATTGCTTAAATGAAGTACCCTCACATATAATGAAAAGTCAGTTAAACAAACCAAACAACTGTAAATAACATACTATTAATCAATTCAGACTTCTCAATAAAAAAAATACATAGTCTCAGACACCCCTAAAAGAAAGTGTGAATAACTGTGAATAGATCAGACAGGTGATTGACCTTGAAACCACACTAGTATTTACCTCAGAAATGTTTTTGTCAGTCTCTTTTCTTTTTTCCTCCAACTTCCTCTCGATCCCTACAATTCCTACAGCCCTTATTCTTCCTGCCTGCAAAAGAAAATAACGAGAAGAATCAAAACAGGAAATGCTAAATTTTCTCATCCGCCTCACTGTGAAAAACTTAAATCAAAAGAGACAAACTGTTCCCCATAGAGCTGATTAAATGCATACAATATTTCATATATTTCTTGAAGACATTTTTAAACAAGTGTCAGAAAATAATGAAGTGTAAAGTATGTATGAATTTGCTGTTGTATACAGTTAATAAGATTATTATATTGAAGCTATTAGCATGAAGATCTTAATAGCCTGATCCAGGCATTCCAGTTCATCTCAATTAAAGTCTCCCAAGTCCATGTGAACATCTTTACTAGAGATGTGAACATCTGTGAGTGTATCTAAACATGATTATCTCAAGAAACATAGCCTGAAGAAACACAGCCACAGAAACACAATGCTGAGTGCAATCTAATTAACCTTGCTGAGTAGTATGAGTATGGAGGCAACACTGAATCTTTCAGTTGACGCAAAATGTGTTTTAGAAAGATTGGTACCTAAGGAACAGTGGTGCCAGCCCTCAAATCTCTGACTGCAAAGCTTAGCACTGGTGTTAATGATGTGCTGTGTTTTAAGAACAGGAGGTAAAACAACGTCATTATGTGATTCCTGACATGGGGTACAGGCTTCCTCATCAGTCCATCAAATGTAACAATGTTTATAGGTACTATGTTTACAAAAAGAGAACATGTGCTATTTGATACTGAACAATGTTTAAATAATCATATTTAATTCATGGTAATGTGTGTTTAATACATTCATATATTCAACTTATTCATATACAGAAACAAAATCCACATGCTTATCAGATCTTATAACCTAGAACCATGCAGACAGATAAGAATGCAATCAAACATACGACAAAGAGATTCTTTATAACAAATGTCCACTTAGAACATACACTTACATAGATTCCAAACCGTTATATAAAAGCTATATGCTATTTGACTTCCACCCACGAAATCACAACTAGGACCAAAAATCATTAGATCACTCATGCCGAATGAAAGTATATTCAAATATCTATATACACATATAAATATTTCATATATGTGTATTTTATATTTCATAAATATATACCTATTCAGATATTTATATGTATGATTATCTGCGTAACTACAGATATGTGTGGGTCTAACTCCATCAAAACCAGAGCTCATTATAAGCTATTCAAGTTTAAACATATGCAAGAAAGAGAGGCCGCAGTGTTCTCCATCAGGTTAAAACTGCAAAGGAAAAACTTAACTTACGCCAGTGAAAAAAACAAGTAAAGTAAAGCTGAATTAACCAAAGTGTTGCTTAGCGCAGCATGCTAGATGCAGTGTATGGAGGTAGCAAGAATTGGAACAATATTATGTACAGATTCTGCACTTAAACTAAACAAAGTGACATGCAACACGCGGTAGGATCAGAAGACCTGCACATACCCGTGGGTCCTTGTTAACTTGAATGGTCTGGCTAGTAGGCATGTTCTCCCATCTCCTTTGTGTCATTTCTTCTGATAATCGTCTATAGAACTGCAAATATTACAATGACAACAGAAGTTTCATAAACTGAGCAGACTACCTCTGGGTATTTTGAGCATCTTGGTAGTAGATGAAACTTCACTATAACACAAAACACAGTATCATCTACACACCCACAGTACTATATCCACTACCTGCAAATTCTTAATGTCCAATTTCAAAAATAAACATGTCGGAGGAGCCATACAGTTACTAGTTAAATGTGCTTGAGTACTTCTATTGCAAAACACTTTTTTCAAATACCCAAAATAGGCCAAAGTTAAAAATGTCAAGGTTTGCTCAAATGCATGCTTTTGAAAGGAAGGAAAGTTCATCAATCCAATTATTGATCTGTTAATTCAAAAGTATAAAGACAACCACGTACACCAATTACAACACTTATTTGTTTATTGCTAGTACCAGAAAGTTGCATTAGCTAATTAGTTATCAGTAAGAGTTAGTTATCCCACTGCCCAAAATCCAGAAGGGAAATCCATTCATTTTACAGTTGGTCAAAGTTCAAAGGAAAGCATTCTGAAGTCACGAAGAAAACATCAGGAGTGTAACTGACATGCTAAGTAACCGGTAAGCATAGCAAGTTATTTTAACATTACTATTAAAATAAATCAGGTTACGATTAGGCAAAGCTTCTACACAATTATAATTAGGCATAAATCCACATTCATATTAAGTGGAAAACTGTTCACAAAGAAACAAAAATGAGTCTGATTATGCACATACATTTGTGAGACATATGTAACTAATTAAAGTTGAAAATCAGATTTTCTGCAGGTAACAGGTACTGCTTTTTTATTTTTCAAAGTTAAAGTTCTCAGTTTTTCCAAACCAGGCTATTATACTGTGAAATTTCTTTACACAGTGCAATTTCTTGTTTTTTAGGATAAGTTTTGTTTTAAAAATAGATTACATTTTTTTAGAATGCACATCAGAGTGAGGTTTGCTGTAGGTGAAAAAAAATTATAAAGTACAAAATGAAATAAACCTCTGAGGCAACAAAAAGTTCAGCAATAAAATTAGACAGAATTAGAGAGATTATTAGAAATAAGTTGTTTGATTCCTGTTCGGTAGAGGGTTAGCTACAAAGAACCATCTTTTACTCTGTTGAACATCTAACAGATTTCAGAGACATTGTTTTGCAAAATCCTGTCTTCGATTTAAAAGATTCAAAAATGAAGTATAAGATTATATTAAAAACTACTAAAATAAGGACAAAGCCTAATAATACCTCCTGATATTTTTTGAATTCTATTTACATCATTTCAGCAAAACGCTCATAGTGTTGATCTTCAAAGAGGATGTATTGAAAAAGCTACACCTCAAAAGTAAACATGGAATGATCATGGAAAATTATCATTAACACAGCAAGAGGAGAGAGGCATGTTGAAAGATCCAGTGTTGGGCTTGCATGGTACAAAACTTACCTCAATCTGCCCATGTTCTTTGAAAGAAAGTTTGATGTATGAATATCTGCTGCTTTGGAATGGACCAGGCTCCTTGTTTGAAGAAGCAGGATGAAGATGAACCACTATTTTGGCACTAAGAAAATGTTAAAGGAAAGAGAAGAAGCAGCTTTCTGTAATATTGAAAAAAATTGTCTAGAATGTAATCAAAATTTAATCAAAATCCAAACTCACTAAGAGCTAAAGTAACTCAAATAAAGCTTTATGTTTGTGCATCAACATCTGAGTATTCTGACACAATAATATAGCAGATCTTGCATAAACAATTACTACAACCTCTAAACTGGCAACATTTCACAGGCTTAAAATGCACCTACCATTCATTAACTCTTAAGAAATAAACATAAAACATTTTAACACTTTGAGTATTAAGTTCTGAAAAATCTTTTGGCTAAGATAGAAACTAATTATCAAGTAGTCACTTGATTTGGCTTTTGACTCGCAATAACTAATGCCAAAACACACTAACTTTGTCACAGGAAAACAAAAGGTCTCAATATTATGCTTAACCTATCCCACTTGTATATGTCACTTGCGAACCTTGTACATGAATTTGTCCAAAACCAACATTCAAAGGTAACATACATGGAAATAACAGTCCAAAATGACACCTACCAACAAAACAAACCTTGAGATAGCATTATTTTAGGAACATAACAGGCTGCTATCACATCACGACTTTGAGTTCACCTTTCCCATTTCATTTTACCAATACTTTTTTCATGGATCTTTATCTACTTGACTTCTCCTGCATGAGTGAATTACATGATTTCTTCTGGACAGCCCCAGCACATCATCTCACCCATCTGACTGTGGGTTGCAAGCAGATGTGAACTACACATGTATTTCCCAAGTTATTATTCTCTTCTCTTTTTCTTGTGAAACTTCTATGTACACCATGCTGAATTAGTTATTCAAGTGAGTGGGAACACTGGAGTTCCTTCTAGCCATCGCTAGCATTTCCACGCTCAAAATCAATCATATGGTCATGAAAAGTTGTATGATACGGGATTTGGCAAAGTTTCTATCTCCAGCCAGTTCTGTGGCATAAAAGACTAAGATTAGCTTTCAGATTTAGATCCAGATAAATTAATGTCACTTACAACTGACTAATCAAATGAAAATAGTAACCTACAAAACACACGTTTAATGATTACAAGACAATTATTTAACAAATCACATCAAACACTGCTTTATTATGACTCTCCTATATATTTAATTTCAAGCAAGGAATGTGCATCCTTGTGAATTTGTCAATCTGGAAACTTGGACTGCAAATGGAATCTATCATGTATTATTCTATAAACTTGGGTACCTCACATAACACACATGTGCAATCTATCCATCTGAAAAAGACAACGACTGTTATCTTACCTTTTTCCTATCCCAGCTGATTGCTCTTCAATAAAGACGACCTGAGACAGAGGTACAGCAATGCAGCACTCCTAGAATAATCAATGCAAACACAAGTGAAATTGAAGTCATATCCTGACTATTCATTCTCTAAAACCAAGTGTTCTCTTCCTCCACTTTACAAACAGTATGAATTTCTACAGATGCTCTCTGAGACACTCCGTATGAATGATGATGGTAACATTAGAAATGATCTAGTAAAAAGAAACTTAAGCAGAAAACATAAAGTTGAAACTAAGTTCTAGACAAACATAAAAACCAAATTTAAGTGTCAATGTGTTGACTCAGAATCATAGAATAGCCAGAGCTGGAAGGGACCTCAAATATCATCCAGTTCCAACCCCCCTGCCACAGGCAGACACCTCCCACTAGATCAGTGTGCCCAAAGCCTCATTCAACCTGGCCTTGAACACCTCCAGGGATGGGGCAGCCACAACTTCTGTGGGCAACCTCTGCCAGTCCCTCATTGTTGGAGCAAGAATCTAAAACTTTATTATATACAGCAGTTTGAATTAGTTGTAAATCAAGAAAAGAAATTATTTAAATGTATGTAGTAGTTTTAAAGTTACAAGAAATCTTAAAACCTAGTGGTAGAGAAAGAAATGTTAGTTACTTAAGAATGCTAACAAGGCCATGAATACAAAGGCCTATACAGGCTCAAAGTTTCTTTTACAACATTAAGTGATTGTTCTGCTACAATGTTTCTCTTGTTTCTCACAGGTAACTTTTCTTTGGTAGACCTTGAGATGTTACTTTGTGGTCTACTGAGCTGTGAGCTAGAATACTCACATAGCTGTTCCTCATAGAAAGCGTAAGATTACTGTAACAAACTGCTTGTTGCAAAAGGAGGCAGGCAAGCACAGTAAAAGCTGACAAAAACTTGCTGATGAAATTATCGTAACATACATATGCATTAGACAATGATGTAACCTGTTGAATATACATTAGGTTGCGAAACCTCGTGAGGATAAATTGAGTCATGTTGTAACAGTCGTCGGAACCGGATTTGGGTACTGGCCCCCGGTTCCCGGGGCCTCACAATAAAGCACCACATATAACCCTTCCCGGAGTGTTATGTGTTTGTCACACCGATGCTAACATCATCACTCTCATGGTTAAGAAATTCTTCCTTCTGTCTAGTCTAAATCTGCCCCTCTCCAGTTTATAGAAATTAGCCCTAGTCCTATCACTACAAGACAAGACTTCAGACACTTCATGCTAAGTTCATAGGATGACTTGGGAATTTAACAAATGTTTAGTATTAAGTTCAAAATTTAAATAGTAATATTTCCACACTAGTGCACCTTTTCCTTGTAGGTGCACAATGCCCACAGGTTCCTAACATTTTTGCATTGATGGTACTTCGGGAGCTTTGTTTTGTCTAAAACAGAGTCCAATAAAGAGCAAGAAGCAAGACTGCAGCCATCTGTGGAAGACAAACCTTCCCAGGCTAAATTCTTTCAATGTGCATTTGAGACAGAAATTGCTCAAGGAAGCAATACAAAACGTCTAGTTAGGTGCCTGCTCTTGTTTTGATGAACATCCTTTGGAAAATGTCCTGTCCCACACAACAGGTTGGTGATCGAAACAATCATCCCGAACACAAGTTACATTCCCACTCTGAATCCCTTTCTTTCTTCTGCCATCATGTTATGGGCCCTCTCAGACCCTACTACCAAAATTGTTCCTCTGTGCATGGCATAATTAAATACTCATTTTATTGGAGATTAGGGAAGTATATATGCAGGAACTGGCAACTAATGAGTAAAACTCTCACTGGAGAAAAAAACATGGGTCGTACTTCCTGTTCTAAACACTCTTCATCTCTTCATACAAGCCATTGAGATGCTTCTATGGCTCCAGACTCTACAGCTACTGTTTATAAAATGTCCATATTTTATAAGGTCTCTGGAAAATTTAAATACAAGCAAAATGGTACTTTTGTTAAAAAACTGAGTTTTAAAAATGATGGAAGAGTCCAACTACATATTGTACACATGCTGTCAAAATGATTGATTCCTTTAGTTCACTGCTAGAAAGTTATGAGCTTATTGTTAGCACACAGACTTAGAATCACCCCTTCCTGGTGAGAGAAGCAGGAGGGAGGGATTAAAAAAAAAAAAAAAAAAAAAAAAAAAAGAGAAGTGTGTTTAAAATGTCATGAGTTTGTGTATTTTTTCCCCTAATGTCTCATGCTCAGATTGTGCATGAACTTATGATTTAAAACGTACAAATCTAGCTATGTAACCAACTTAAAAGAATTACTTTTTTGTTTTTCTTTGGAAATCACTGTATCTCTTCTACCATTCAACTGCAGACAGCAAGTAACAACAGCAGCTATAAAACACAATTGTCAGATTTTTTAGACATAACATAGAAATTATTAACCATCAGGGTGGTGAGGCACTAGCATAGGTTGCCCAGACAAGATGTGGCTGCCCCATCCCTGGAGGTGTTCAAGGTCAGGTTGAATGGGGCCTTGGGCAGCCTGGGCTGGTGGGAGGTGTCTCTGCCCTTCCAACCCAAATCATTCTGTGATTCTATGAAATAAAAATGTCTTCTCCATGTGCAGTCTCTTAATTGTGAGCTACCTGTTGTTTATTATTGAATTTACTATTTAACGTCATTAAAAAGACAAAAAAGTGGGACTTACATGATTCTTCTGATCCCTCCAGATTAATCTGTGTGTGCTAAGCAGTAATACTCCACTATCAAATCTCACCTAAACAGGAAGAATGAAATAAATTAAAATAAAATAAACAATAAATTTAACCAATGAGTTGCGTAAGTACTCATCCTGAAAACATTACAAACTACCCCAGCAATCAGGTTTACCAAGCCAATATTTTGAGAACATTCCCTTTTTTCAGAAAACACAGTAAATGAAGTTTGGGAAACAATGAAGAAAATAAGTAAAAAAGGATTAGATGGATATACACAAAATTGCCTTTTCAACTGTATAAATTTTCCCCTAGGAAATCCTGAAGGATCCTCCCTTTGTATACTGTGCAAGATATATAAACATACCTAAATATATTTTAGATAAGGTTACTGGCTTCGGAACATTACTGGCTGAAGTAAAAAAGTTAAAAAGCAAACCTACACTGCTACACAGTTTAAACTCTTCTAGCCTATTCCATAGAAGTACGGCTTCTATACATTTTCTGTATGGAAAGTTCTTTACCAGAAAGTCACCAGTACTTAGAAAAATCTGTGCTAGCAAATTGCTTCCTACTTGTAAATCTTGAGGCACTTCTTTTAGAGCTTTTCATAAGGGTTTGCACCAACTGTGGTGAGGAAAAATGAGAGACATCAAGAATTACTCCAGCCACAATGGAAAGCAACAATTGAGTAGGCTCAGGTGAGAGCAGAGGGCAAGAGGGCACCCTTCATAACCAGAGCTAAAGAGAACTTTACAGCAATCAGGCTGAGTCCTGAGTGAATTGTACAGCATGCCCTGGACCATCACAGCCAAAGAGCACACCTTGCTGTACAGAACAACATGGGGCAGTGAGAGCTGAGCCCCTGACAGGCCAAGTCAGTAGCAGCCCAAACTGCAACATTAAGTTTTGTGACAGTGAGTGACACTAGCTACACAGGTCCTGTGGGGCTGCCACTCCTCCCTCCATGTGGCACACAGTCCAAGGCTGTTCTTGGTCCCTCAAAAACCGTGGGGAGCTGTTGACACTCTTGAGGGCAAAGAGGCCCTGCAACGAGATTCAGACAAATTGGAGAAGTGGGCAACCGCCAACCACATAAAGTTTAACAAGGGCAAGCATAGGGTTTTGCACCTGGGACAAGCTAACTCTGGATGTCCATACAGACAGGGAAGTGAGAGGCTAGAAAGCAGTCCTGCAGAAAGGGATCTGGGGGTATCGGTTGAAAGCAAGCTGACCACGAGCCAATACCGTGCTCTGGCAGCCAAAAGGGCAAACCAAGTCCTGGGGTGCATCAAGCACGGTGTTGCCAGCCACTCTAGGGAGCTGATTGTCCTACTCTACTCTGCACTGGTGCTGCCCCACCTCAAGTATCTTGTGTAGTATTGGATGTCACAGTATAAACAGGATATCAAGCTACTGGAAAGTGTCCAGAGGAGGGGCACAAAGTTGGTGAAGGGTCTAGAGGGGAAGGCGTATGAGGAATGGTCCTGCCTGGAGAAGAGTGAGGGGGGATCCCATAGCAGTTCATTCAACTACAGAACCATAAAATCATAGAATGGTAAGGGTTGGAAGGGACCTTAAAAATCATCCAGTTCCAAAGCCCCTACTATGGGCAGGGACACCTCCCACCAGAACAGGCTGCCCACAAGGGAAGAAGGAGGAGCAGGCACTCATCTCCTCTCTGGTGACCAATGACAGGACCAGAACATGTGCCAGGGGAGGTTTAGGTTGGGTATCAGGAAAAGGAACTTCACCCAGAGAGTGGTGGAGCACTGGAATAGCTCCAGAGGGAAGGAGTCATGTTGTAAAGCGTGACAATATTCAAGAAGCATTTGTGGTTTTGGTACAGGACGGGGGATGATGTGATTGAAAGCAGCCCTACAGAGTAGGACTTGGGGGTGCTGGTTGATAAGAAGCTTGATATGAGCCCTTGCAGCCCAGAAGGCCAACCATACCGTGGGCAGCATCAAAAGAAGCATGTCCAGCAGGTGCAGGGAGGTGACTCCACCCATCTATTCCTCTCTTGTGAGACCTCACCTGTAGTATTGTGTCCAGTTCTGGAATCCTCAACATAAGAAGGATATGGAGCTGTTGGAACAGGTCCAGAGGAGGGCTACAAAGATGATCAGAGGAATGGAGTGCCTCTGTTATGCCAGCAGGCTGAGAGAGCTGGGGTTGTTCAGCCTGGAGAAGGTTCTGAGGAGACGTTATAGTGACTTTCCCATACCTGAAGGGACTACAGGAAAGCTGGGAAGGGACTTTTTATTAAAGCATATTGTGACAGGATGAGGGGGAATAGCTATAAACTAAAGGGGGCAGATTCAGACTGGACATAAGGAGGAATTTCTTCACTACGAGGGTGGCAAGGCCCTGGCACAGGCTGTCCAGGGAAACTGTGGCTGCTCCATCCCTGGAGGTGTTTAAGGCCTGGTTGAATGGGCTGGTGGGAGGTGTCCCTGGCCACGGCAGGGGGGTGGGAACTGGATGATGTGTAAGGTCCCTTTCAACCCAAACCATTCTATGATTTCAAGCATTCGCACAGCGCCCCCAGGGACACGGGTGATCGCTGGGATTCGCCTGTGCAGGGAGATGGACTTGACGATCCCCGCGGGTCCCTTCCACCTCTGGTCACTCTGACCCCGTTAAACCTGGATTCCCTCCACCCTGGGCCCCGCAGGAAACCTCCAGCCCGCGCCCCTCACCTTCTCCTCCCCGTCGTAGAGGCGCACGCCCCGCTGCTGCACCACCAGCGTCTCCCCCAGCTCCAGCAACCCGCTGGTCCACGAGAACCTGTCCATGGCGAACGCGCAGTCCCCTCGCCGCCTGCCCCACGGCGGACCAGGCCGCCGCCTCTCCCCGCCCGAGCGCGCCCCATCCCCTGCCGCGCCGCTCCCCCTAGCGGCCGCCTGGGGCGCGGCCGCCACCTATCCCGTCGCCATCTTGCGGCCGCCATCTTCCCGCCGCCATCTTGCGGCCGCCATCTTCCCGCGGGGCGCGGCGGGCGC